>NRSV01000003.1:173158-489246 GCA_002286855.1 Bipolaris cookei
GTAAATTTGCTTCTTAGGCAAGTCTCGCAGTCGCTGAAACCAGTGTTGGTTTTGATATTTGATTTAATGCCTTTGGTGTTCTCACTTAGCTTATTCAAGCTAGTTTTACCAATATGGCCAAAACGTCGGTGCAGAAGAGATATTTGATCGTCTGGCTTAGGCTGATCTGATTGGTTTGATTGGCATGATTGGCTGATCTCAGCTGTCAGCTCTGTATTGTATGCCTCTGCATGGATCTGACTGCTTCTTTGGATATCGCTGATTGCAGTAAATATAGCGATATTTCTAGAGTACTGCCCTTTGGCTAGTATTTTGCCCGATTGGCTGATGAGACTGCTTCTCTTTGAGAATTTGAATTCAGCTCCCTTTTGGACTGCTTGATAGAGACTGAGAAGATTGACTTTGAAGTCTGGTACTAGTAGAACTTCTTTGAGTACTACTGACTCGCCAGTACTAGTAAACATGATTGGAACTTCTCCTTTGGCTGTTGCTGGTAGGAGAGTTGCTGTGTTGCCCCATTTGATATATATGTTGCTGACTTTAGTGAGATTTCTGAAAAGATCTCGATCAAAACAAATATGAGCGCTGGCACCGCTATCTAGTATCCACTCAATAGACTTGGAAGACTCGGTGGATAGCGCAGCTTTGATATCGGCGATATTTGGATCGACTGAGACGACTGTCGATAGAGCTGTCTCAGACTTCTGATGTGTCCGACTGGGTCGTTTGCTGGGATCTTTCTGCCAGCATTGATCGACTAGGTGTCCATTTCTCTTGCAGTAAGAGCACTGTTTTGGACTTTTAATTGATTTTTGCGTGTTCAAGGACATTTCAATGTCGTTTGACGGTGGGGTTTGATTGGAGCTGTTGATTTGACTCCTTTGATATGGTCTGTAGCTCTTCTGGTGAGAGCTATTTCTGATCGATTTCTGACGTCTAGACTCGTCTAATATGTGGCTGCAGAGTGCTTCTAGATCGACTTCTTTGTCTGATCTGTAGTCTTGAGTGATAGCTGTCACTAGATAATTAAAGTCCGAGCTTAGATAATTAAAGTCCGAGCTTAGATTATTAAGTATTAGTGCAGCAACAAATCTGTTTGGTAGAGCTAACTTCCGGCTCTCTAGACTCAAGACGAGTCTATTGACTTTCTGGAGATAGGTTTCCACATTGTTTTGGCACTGCTGCAAAGTAGTGTTGATTAGATCTTTGCAGATCAAGAAGTCAGAGCTGAATCCTTTGGTGCTGTAGAGCTTTGAGAGGTGATTCCAAAGGTAATATGGATTTTTAATGTCTTTTGACTGCAGTAGAGGCCCATCTTCAAGACTGAGTCGTAGGATCGACAGAGCTTTGGATTCTGAGTCTTTGAGCTTCTGATATTTCTCGGGATATGCTTCTTGAGTAAGCTGCATTGGATTAATCGTCATGATCTCCATGCAGTCTTGCTGTATGAGTACTGCCTCGATCCGCAGTGCCCACATGTCATAGTTAGAGCTGCCTTTGAGCTTCGGCACTCTAAATATGCTGTTATCCGCCATTTTGATCTACTAGTCTAGATATAGGCTAGATAGATATCGATAGTCTAGTGTATGCAGTTACTGTTCTTACTATGAAGAACTCTGGCTGCTGGTTGATCGATTTGATCAATTCTATCACTAGCTTGGCAAATTTGTAACCCTAGCTCTTACTAAGAGACTAGCTAGATTCAGACTAGCTCTTGTTTCGGTATATGGTGGTCTAAGTCAGGATATCTAGAGTCTCTGATGAATAGACGCGTGATCCGGGCTCATAACCTGTCAAAGTGTAGGGTGCTGCTTGTTCTACTATCGACTCAGAGGTAGAGGTCTCTGCCTTCTACTTGTCCGTAGTAGACTCAGAGCCAGCTTGATCGAGAGATTCTAGAGAGAGAAGATATGTGCTAGGGAAGAAACACTAATTGATTGATCGTTGGTAGTGTGAATTGATCTTGTGTGAAGTGCTCTGTCTTCTATCTACTTGCTATCCTACTACTATATATATTAGCTAGAATAGATTCTAGAAGAGTCTATCTAGTAGTAGCTTGCGTAATCTATAGCGTCATAGATAGATGTCTATTGATCGATTATAGTCTTGATAGATCGACTATAGACTTGATTGATCGCAGAGTCCGGGTGTGGACTGCGCATCCGGATTCTGTCGTGGAATAGCTGAGTAGCTTATCTACAACAGAATAGAGTTACTAAGACTTTAGGTAAAGCTTAGAGAAAGTCTAAGTATTTTTTATAGATCAACGGGTTCAGTTGTGCTTCTAGCATAAGCCAACTCCGGATCAAAAAAAACAAAGCCTCTAGAGTCTTGGACAAAAGTAGTCGTCCATAGGGTACCAACAACATTTGAAGGAGCAGAGACGCTACAAATCCTTTACAACGAGATTTCTACATACAACAAAGGACAAACTATTGTTGGAAATCCCTACTGGCTATCAAAAAGCCGGAAAAGCAAGCAAACTATTTCTATAGTTATTGCTTTTAAAACGAAAAAAAAGCAAAAAGTATTGGCACCAGAATCACAATCTTTGGCCAATTTATCCAAACAGAAAAATTTTGTCCAATCGCACCAACGTCCCAGTGTAGCAACTGCCAGGGACTTAGACAGCTCAAGCTGGTGTAAAAATCAAGCTAGCTGCAAATTCTGTGTTGAAAACCTATCCATCATCCAGCACTACTGCAATATCTGCAAAACAAAGGGGAAAGCGAGCAACCACATGCTCCCAAAATGCAGAAACTGCAAACAAACCCACTTAGATAATGACAAAGACGGCGAGATACTTCTATGGACCAGAAAATAAAAGGAGCCAATACAATGCTAGATAACCTTTAGATTCTACAAGTGAACCTGAGTAAAAGTATACACGCTACAAAGTTGACATTGCAACTGGCAATTGAGCAAAAACATTTATATTATTGCAACTTAAGAACCCTGGATCGCACCTTCAAGTGACAACTACAACGAAGCCAGAAGGTCAGTCGCCTACCAAAGCTTCTATCAAATATTTTCAACAGCAGACCCAAACCTCCGCCCAAGAGCTCTATTTTATATAACTGGATCTTTAACAGCAGATGTAAGCATAGTAGAGGAAGTATCCGGCCCCGACGCTGATCATATTACTATCCAAGAAGGGCGCAAAAAGCTCAACATCTTCAACGTATACAACCATACAATCACATAAAATAGAAAACCCTTCCAAAAAACCTTAGCACTAACACCTGCCAAGGTGTATTAGAATATGTGGAAGGTATGAGGCTGCTTGTCAGACAGTAGACTCAGACGTAGAGGTTGCTACTTGTACTTGGGGCTCAGAGGTAGCTGTTACTGCTTATTCTGCTATACACTCAGAGGCAGTATCGAAGCTTCTAGTAAACAGACAATTAAAGAAGCTAGGGGAGAGAAGTAGATTATAATTGAATATATTGAAATGATCTTGACGAGATTATCTAAGTTGCTTTTCAATTGTTCTCTATCTACTGTGCTATTCTACTAGTATGTATTTTGACTAAGATAGACCCTATGTTAGAATATGAGCAAGGTAGGAGGCTGCTTGTCCTACAGCAGACTCAGACGTAGAGGTTGCTACTTGTCCTTGGGGCTCAGAGGTAGCTGTTACTACTTGTTCCACTTTAGACTCAGAGGCAGTATTGTAACTTCTAGTATAAAACAGTGAAAGATACTAGGGGAGAGAAGTAGAATAGGATTGAATGTGCTGGATTGATTTTTGATGCGATACACTGAATTGCTCTTCTCTTGTCCTCTATCTACTCTTCTATTCTATAGCTATATATATTGGCTGGAATAGATTCTGGAAGAATCCATCTAACCGTAGCTTGCGTAATCGTAGAGGTCATAGATAGATATCGACTGATAGTGGCGTAATGACTTCTAGTAATGGATTGATCCCAGTATTCGGGTGGTATCCCGAGTACTTGGATGGTATTGGAGATCAGCTGAGTAGCTTCTATCTCCATCAGAAATACCAAGGCAACAAACAATGACTATATCTTCAAAGCACG
This sequence comes from Bipolaris cookei, assembly GCA_002286855.1. NCBI lineage: Eukaryota > Fungi > Ascomycota > Dothideomycetes > Pleosporales > Pleosporaceae > Bipolaris > Bipolaris cookei. Next base: position 177,202 of record NRSV01000003.1, read on the forward strand.
ATGGGTAGCAAAGGGTTTTCAATAAGAGCAAGGCGTGAACTACTACGACACCTTTGTTAACATTACCAGACCTGATCTCATCAAGCTATTACTAGCTATAGCAGGACAATCACACTAGGAGATTTACTGCTGAGATATCAAACAAGCCTTTCCAAACGCTCTGATCGATACTACAATATTCGTCAAGCAACCTGAAGGATTTCGAGATCCTCAATATCCTCAGCACGTCTGCCTACTTAACAAGGCTCCATATAGTCTAAAACAGGCCAGTAGACAGTGGCAGAATCTTCTCTCAGACCTACTATTTTAACTAGGATTCAGACCAATATTAGTGGATATTGCCACATATATTCATCTAGATCAGAAGATCATCATTGCGACCCACGTGGACGATCTGCTAATTTTTGCAGACAACAAAAAGAAAATCAACATACTATTCCAAGATCTCAGTCGCATTTCTAATATTGAGATCAAAGATCTTGGCGAAGTCTCACAATACCTAGGCGTACAGGTGATCAGAGATAGATATAAGAAGACTATCTACCTTGCGCAGGAGAACTACATCCAGAGACTACTCAATAGGGTTGACAAGACAAATATCAGACCTAGATATACCCCTCCTCAGCAGAGCATCATATCTTTCCCTTTTCACTTGACCTGATATTACCTATGCAGTTAATTTACTGTCGAGGTATATGTCAAATCCAAGCCCTGAGCGTTTCAGCAGTCTTGGTTACCTTTGGGGCTACATGTCTCGCACTCGCGGACTAGGACTGTTATACAATCTAGATCCTAGTACTTAAGACAGCAAATCGGGAAAATAACCTGCTCAGATTAACCTGATAGGCACTACTGATGCAGATTGGGGGGATGATAGCAGCAGCAGAAGGTCTACTACAGGCCATATATTTCTACTTCAACAGGGCAAAAGCTATGCGGCAATCTCCTGGCTTTCAAAGCTACAACCTACAGTTGCCCTATCGAGCGATGAAGCTAAGTTTATGGCCTACAAAGAGGCTTTTAAACAAAGTATCTATCTCACTTAGTTCTTTGATGAGATTAGATCAGTAGTAGCAGCAGACGTAGCTACACCGGCGACAATCTACTCAGACAGTCAAAGCGCGATATAGCTATCAAAGAACCCTACTTATCACGCAAGAACAAATCATATTAACACCCAATACTACTTTATGCGTGAGAAAAAGAGGCAAATCAGATCAAACTAGTATATCAACATAAGAGTCAACTACTAGCAGACTGCCTTACAAAGGCAACAAGCGCTGATAAAGTCAAAAAAGTTTCTACTAGGAGCAAATCTAGTAGATATATGTCAAGTATCAGCGATCTAGCTTCCTAGCTTAAGAGGGCGTGTTGGAGATATAAGCTAGTCAGCTGATCTCCAATACCATCCAAGTACTCGGGATACCACCCGATACTGTGATCAATCCATTACTAGAAGTCATTACGCCACTATCAGTCGATATCTATCTATGACCTCTACGATTACGCAAGCTACGGTTAGATGGATTCTTCCAGAATCTATTCCAGTCAATATATATAACGTGTTTCACCAGTGTGCGCCCCACGAAATCTTAGTACCTTACCTTCGCAACAACAACGCGTAATGTCTCAACAACACCAAACCCCAAAGACCTATACTGAAGCTGACATTACTATTGTTATCCCTAATCTCCAAAAACGCGAAAATTTAAGCCTAAGGCGAGCTGAATTAATCTATAGCAAGCCAAGACGGACGATACAACGGCGACTTAATAGAAAGCCCTGTCGACGCGACTACGAACCACCAACTAAGCGCCTAACAAAACTAGAAGAAGAGGCTATTACTAGGCGTGTAATAGTCGAGGCTAAGCGAGGACTACCCTGTGGAAGAGACGACGTACGAGATATGTCTAATAGACTACTCCGAGAGCGTGGCGGGGAGGAGGTTGGCAAGAACTGGGTTGATAGATTTGTCCAGCGCAATCCTGAGCTGCGTACGCGCCGGAGCCGTCCATACGATCACCAGCGAGCTCTCTGCGAAGACCCAGCGCTTATTAAGGGCTGGTTCGAGCTGGTTCAGAATACAAAGGCGAAGTNGCAAGAACTGGGTTGATAGGTTTGTCCAGCGCAATCCTGAGCTGCGTACGCGCCGAAGCCGTCCATACGATCACCAGCGAGCTCTCTGCGAAGACCCAACGCTTATTAAGGGCTGGTTCGAGCTGGTTCAGAATACAAAGGCGAAGTGCGGTATCGTAGACGAAGATATCTATAACTTTGAGACTGGCTTTATTATGGGCAAGATTTTATCACAGTCAGTTATTACAGGCTCAGACAAACCAGGAAGAACATAGAAGATCCAGCCAGGCAATCGTGAGTGGGTAAGTAAGGGAGCTCAGCAGATAGCTCATATGGTATTGATGCAGGAGGAAATGAGTCGCCTGCGAGACGCTGTTGAAGAGTCAACAAAGCGAAAAACTCGCAAGCGGCGCTACCTACAGGCAGAGGGGTCTCAGACAGTTGGTCAGGTAGCTGATCAGATCGCTGAGGCAGAGGGTGGCAGCTGTAATGATGGTGCAACGTCTGCGAAGAGGGTACGCAGTGAACGGCGTTGTGGGCGTTGTAGCCAAACTGGACACAACTCTCGCACGTGCCAAGTAGAATTAGAGGATACAGAGGATAGTGGACCGAGTCTAAAGAATATATACCTTGTTATACTTAATAAGAAAAATCGTAGTGGGGTTGCGCAATACTACTACAAAGGTAGGGTACTAGGATTTTTCGTGGGGCGGTAAACCGCCAAGTAGAATTAGAGGATACAGAGGATAGTGACGCGTCTAAAGAATAATATATTGTTCTACTTTATAAGAAAAATCGTAGTGGTGTTGCGCAATACTACTACAAAGGTAGGGTACTAGGATTTCGTGGGGCGTACACTGGGGTGGGGCGCACACTGGTGAAACACGTTATCTATAGTTTATATATATAAACCTTTTCTCTAACTCTAATAGTTAAGGAGATATTATAGAGAAAGAGATCCCGATGTGGAGACCCATTTACCAGCCTAGCCGTCCCCGCGCTACGCAGGAACAAAGATGAGGAGCTAAACCGAACGAACCAGGGAAAGGCAAGAATCCTCGACGAGAAGTTCTTCCCAGCTAGCGGAAAAGCGGATCTATCAGACATCGAGCCAAACTACAACCCTACCCGATTTGATATGGAGTACATAGTCACGGCGAAAGACATTAAAGACGTTATCTCAGAACTACCAAACAAAAAAAAACCCTGGCCCAGATGGGATACCGAACGAGGTCTGGAAAAGACTATGCGACAAAATCAAAGACGACCTTGCCGAAGCAATCACACAGATCCTCAATGGCGGCAACAACCCTCGCGAACTTAAGGAATCTACAACAGTAGTACTCCGCAAGGAAAAGAAGAGCGACTATTCCCTGCCAAGCAGCTACCGCCCAATTGCACTTGAGAACACTATAGCAAAGGTCGTAGAGAAGATCGTAGCCAACCGGATCACGGCCGAGATGGAAGAAAGGAGCCTTATTCCATACAACCAAATGGGGGCAAGAAAGCAAAGATCTACCCTCTCGGCACTAGAGCTCCTCACCGGAAGCATTCAGACAGCATGGGCAGCGAAGCAGCCAGTAGTGTTGGTACTCGCACTAGACCTAGCCGGTGCGTTTGACAACGTCTCACACGAACGTCTGCAGTGGATACTACAAAAGAAACGATTCCCAGAATGGGTAGTGAAGTACATTGAGTCATTTCTCACAGAAAGACGCACAAAGATAAGCTTCAACGACTACATAGACGACTGGATGAAGACGGAGACGGGTATTCCCCAGGGATCGACCTTGTCCCTATACTATTCCTCCTGTTCATCTCAGATCTGCTAGAAGAGTTTGAGAACGTTAAGGATGGCACCATGGGATTTGGGTTTGTGGATGATACTAACCTAGTGGCATGGGGCCAGTCCGCATCAGACAACTACCGAAGGCTCACGATCGCCCACGATAAGTGCATCAAATGGGCCCAAAGATTCGGAGCTATCTTCGCCCCAGAGAAATGCCAGGTGATCCACTTTACTAAAAAGAGGAGAAAGACAGAAGACCTGCAATCAACGATTACAGTCCAAGGGAAGAGCGCAGAACTAGTCCCATCGATGAGAGTACTAGGGGTGTGGCTTGACCCAAGTCTGAATTGGCACGACCATATCACCAGGGCAGCGAGCAAGGGCATTGCAGCATTCCGGTCGCTTGCTCGGGTCACAACATCCACGTGGAGACCGTCCGTGAGAAAGTCAAGGCTAATATACACAGCTGTCGCCAGACCAGCAATGACCTACGGATCCCAGATCTGGGCTGTCGGAAACAAGGGGTATGGGCAGCCAAAGTCGGCGCCGGTTTCGCTTGCAAAAGTGCAAAACAAGTGCCTTCTAAAGATTACAGGCGCGTACAAACGGACACCAACAGCAGCGATAGATAGAGAGAGTGGCACTCCGCCAATCGACATATACATCAATACGCTGGCCCGACAGAGAGCGATAAAGACTGCTAGCCACCAAGTCACCCAGGAGATCGGCAAGAGAATGGACGAAATATGGAACTCAATCACAGCTAGACAAGAAGGTGGGCGGCGGAGAGGTCGTCCTGCTCGCCCACTGGTGAGACCAAGAATGCCTATGGCGACCTATCACATAGCCTGCCAGAGCATGATCGAAGAGAGACAACAGAACCATCCGTGTGAGCCTACCAGAAACCGCCAGATACGGGCTCGTGGTGGGGCAGAGGAAATAGACCAGTTTTACACTGAGGAGTGGGAAAGAAGGTGGAAGGCAGAAAAAAGCAAGCCACATCGCACGGCACCCACCTGGACAGACCACTGGGACTACCAGCCACGGCATTTGTATGACGACAAACCCAAGCACCTTGCCACAGCTATAATGCTGCTACGAACAGGAGTCCTAGGACTCCGAGCGTGGCTAGCTAAGATTGGGGTCCCTAACATGGAACCTAACTGCACGTGTGGTCATAACAGGCAAACGCTTACCCATGTCCTGGCGTACTGCCCAGACACGAAGATGGTTAGGACCAACCTTCTTGCCCGCGCGGGCACAACACAAATCCAGGAACTCCTTAAAGATAAGGATAAGGCAGCAATAGCTGGCCAGTGGCTCCTAGACATAGGCCTACTTGGGCACCTTAAAGTGGCAATCGAGATCGCAAATACCGACATGACGGCGTGGAAGCCGTTCAACATGCTAAGTCTCTAACAGAGGCTTACCACACACACACTCTGCTACCCCGAAGAGGGGCAACACAGTCAGCGACGGTCCGGAGAGAGAAGGGGAAGAGAACAGCAGTAGGCAGTTATAGAGGTTTTTAAGCAGGGAGACCTGCTATATTTGGTCTACTTTCATAAAAGAAAGAAAAGTGTTCATAGACTCGTAAGGGAACCAGATAGCACTTTAAATTTATTTATTTATTTATTTATTTACAGCGTTATTAGTCAGTGAGTAACCACGTAACTATACATGGTACTTCTGGGCTTACAGCTCGCCTAAGTAAGAGAGTGATGCTGATCCCTATGAATAAGATCGAAACAGTAGACGTTGCGTGGGCCTTCGTACGCGAAGTATACCGGCACCATAGTCTTCCCTACTAGTCAATCACGTCCGACAGAGGCCCTCAATTTGCTAGTGCTCTTTAGAAACAGATCTGCTAGCTCCTTGGAATCCAACGGAACTTATCAACAGCCTACCACCCTCAGACGGACGGAACAATGGAACGCGCTAATAGCGATAATGAAGCGACAGCTCGAATCTTCTGCAATTACGATCAATATAACTGGGCGCAGCTTTGTTCACTTCTCAAACTTATGTTATACTCTGGTACGAACACCTCGATTGGGATATCACCTTTCTTTCTTTACCATGGCTACCACAACTCGCCTTTTCCCCAGGCCCAAGAGATCATCCAAAATCAAGAAGTGGGAGAAGTAGCAAAAGAAATTGTTCGTACAATCTCTAATGCCTCAAACTGGGCGATTTCTGCCACGACATATACGCAGCAGGAACAAGAACAACAAGCTAACAAAACCCGTGAGCCAGCACCCATCTACCAGGTGAGAGACTGACTATGGTTAGATTTGAGAGACGTAGGGACGACTCGCCTAAGCAAGAGACTAGATTGGAAGTGTTGCAAATTTCAAATATCGTGCGTACGAGATCCCTACTGGATAGAACTGGTGGTACCATGGGAGATGAAGGCGTACCACGTTGATAAGCTACGCCCAGCAGCTAACGACCCATTACCATCCCAACAGGTGGACGACTCCAACTCAGCCGCTGTTATCGTACGAGACAATGATACTGGGGAGGAGCATCTCGAATGGCTAGTACAACGTATTACGGACGAAAGAATAAGACAAGGAAGTGTAGAATTCCTTGTTCATTGGGTTAACTACGAAGAATCTACCCTGGAACCAGCTGTACATATGGCAAGCACTGAGATACTACAGTCATGGCTTTCCACCGCCCAAGCTGTACGACAACCAGGCGGTCATTTAAGAAGAGGCTGGCGCCAGCAGCTAGCCCTAGACACAGAGTTGTCAACAATCAAGCTCATCAAGCCGAGCTAACGTAATATAGTAGTGATTAAGCCTATATAAGCTAGCGTATTACTATATCACGTTAGCTCGGCTTGATGAGCTTGATTGTTGACAACTCTGCCTAGATAAGTAGGGGGAATTGAACACGCTTCTAGCCAGCCTTCGTACGTCCCTCACCACCATGTCTAAAGACAAAAACAAGCTACAGTCGAACCTCAACTTATAGTAGAAGAGGAGGGCATTGTGATGGGCTACTCTCCTTTGTCTGTACCAGAGGATTATACAACAAGGATGATCACGTGACTATAGACCACGTGGTATGTACGAACAATAAGTACTTAGGATGGACACCCTAGCATTAGCTTTTCTCTCTATCTTTCTCCTTTGTACAATGGATCAATGCATACTTATTTCAGGCCTCTTGACTCATAACAAGCAGGGCATTGTACGGTAGAGGTAGTTTTGGTGGGATCTTGGCACAGGTGGGCCACTCAGCCTGCTGGGCCACTCAGCATACACCTACGTTGCTATTGTTGTTGTGCTGTGATGGTCGTGTAATAGTCGTGAAGCTGGTGGGGTCTTGGTACGGTGAGCGGTTCGTTATACTGAGCGGCTCGCTATACAAAGACGTTAGATCTTTGCAACCTGAAAAGCAATGTTCTTCCAGGCACGGGCTATACTGTAGTACAAGCAAGGCAACTACAGCGAAGACTGCATCAGCGATAACTAGCAACTGTGTTTATGCTATGATTTTCACAGAGTCGCTCGTAACGATATAGGAAATGAGTATATGGCGCCAAGTGCGCATTCTAGTTCATTGGGCCTGAGTCGTAGCAACCCACGCTGTTTAGATTTCGAGTCAAAGCAGGGATTTTACCGTGGGCTAAATAACTATGTAGGCTGCTGGCATATTCTATCAAAGTGGGATTGACTCTATTGTTGTGACGGAATACGATGGCGATGCATGAATTTTGGATGTTCCTTCGTGTTTTGCCAGACGTTGCTCAATGCGTCCATGTGCAAAAAAACGGTGTGACTGTTCTTGGTTAGTACATTGCTAGTTTGGCGTTAGCCCCGGTCCAACTACGTATTAGTCTGCCGCTTGGTGAGCTTGATGGATTTAGGTGGAGAGGACATTCGTAAACTTTATTAGCGGGTTTTGGATATGTAACGTTGCAGTGGCAATAGACTGACATCATTCAGATCCTCCTTAGCAAACGAGCTTGGCCAAACTCGTGTGCACATGGGCCTCCAGGAGTCAGATTTCAAGGATCAAGTCATTGGTCGCGAAGAGCACAGGACCTCTATCCACCCGTCACTAAAAATACACTTTTAGGACCGAGGGATTATCACCACAACCTTGATGTGCACGTCCATACAATTTCGTATATAAGCATTGGTGGTGACCTCCAAACACACAACCATACAACAGCTTGTTAACTCTAATCATAACCTTAATTCACTCTACACTCGCTCAAAATACACAATGAAGTTTCTCGCCGCCGCCACACTCTTCGGCTTTGCTGCCGCCGCCGTCGAGACCGTCACTATCTCCAACTTCGTCTACGTCGGCGTCAATGGCTACCCCCAGATCTCCTTTAAACTTTCTGTTGATGGGGTGAGCTGCTCAGCTGACCACTACACGGTTGGTGGACTGGGCTATGTATGCGATAAGCCTGAATGGACTTTCGATATTTTTGAGGAACAAGGTCGCGAGATTCGCTTGCACCACACTGTTGACGGGTACGTCAGAAATAAGAGTTCAAGATTTGATACGTAATTACTGACATGATATTAGGGTCACTCACACTGGTGATTTTGCTATTCGCCTGAACGGTCCCATCCCTACCGTACTCGACCAGATTGGTACCTCCACCGCTGACTTGGACAAAGTCACTTCGTAGAATGCTATGAACTCTAGACATCATAATACAGTGAGAATTTACTATCCTTGGGCAACGTATTTTTTACCATGAGTTTTGAAAATAAGCCTTGCTAAAGGCAATTCGAGAGACAAGCCCTGTACTGCTGTCAAATCGTTCCAGGCCTACATCTGTTTTGACGCCTCCATGCTCCCAGTAGGAGCAACTATATTAAAAGTCTCGATTTCACGATTGCAATAGCCGCTCAGACCATGCTGAAGCGTATTGCGCTTCCGTGACATTGTGAGTTCGTAGCTCCTATCGGGACTCGCCCTGATTGGTCGGGTGTTTCGTCCGTTGCAGCCGAGCCTCATAAGCAAGACAAACAGGGTCTTACTTTTTTTTTCTTACGCTGGACCGGACTACTGATCCTTGACACCGATATTTTCAGATGCGAATGATAACAGACGGTAATTGTTAACGCAGATGTTTCACGGGTACTCTTTGTTAGCTGTCCGTAATTGAGACAGGTACAATGCCCCCTTTACGGCCGCTTCTGCCAGCAGCACAAGGATATCGGAGGAGCTCACCCGCGGCCCCGCCTTCAACCAAGCAGAAAGCACCGGCAGCATGCCAGAGTTGCCGTAAATCCAAAACAAAGGTCAACCACCTGTCATAATCTGCAAGCCATCCGCTTCAGAGCTAACAGTATTGTAGTGCGATGGCAGGACGCCTACGTGCACTGCTTGTATACGGCGTTCAACAATCTGCCAGTACACTCAGACAGAGACACGTCAGATCAGGCAAAGATATGCTCAACTGCAAAAGCAAGGATCTTCGCACGAGGAGCTTATCGGAATGATTAGGAGTATGCCAGAACACGATGTTGCCGAGATTGTCCGTCGCCTGAAAGCGGGTATGGATGCCGCATCAATAGTGAACTTCGTGAGGGATGGAAATCTGCTTATGCAACTCTCATTGACACCAGAGACTAGTCGTCGATATGAGTTCCCCTTGGTGACCGAGATGCCATACCACCTCTACATCGGAGGCAACCCGTATCTGGACTCTCTGTGTCATAGGCCCTTGTTCCCTCGTCCAACCAGTGGTAGCGAGGACTCAAGTCAGGAAACCGAAGTTCAAGGTGTCGAGAACGATAACCGGCGTGTAGTAGACGATGACATCCATCATAGCGCGTACGAGCTGCCGTACCACACTGCGCAAATGGCTGAGCCATTGATGGAGAATGTTACCGCGGCACCGTGGACCAAGGTCATCTCGGATGATCACTTGTTCAGAAGACTCATTTCCTCCTACTTTTGTTACCCTCATCCTTGCGGTCCTTTCGTACACAAGGATCTATTCTTGGAGGACATGGCTGGGGGCCGGACTACCTTTTGCTCGCCATTACTGGTCAATGCTATGCTTGCAAATGCTTGTGTATGAACCACATACCATACTGAATACAGTACAAAGTTGACTTGAAGTAGCAAAGTTGCTCTACTATTCCAGATCGTTCCAAGGTATGGCTGCCAGAGTCTCTGACATATAGATTCATGGCCGAAGCAAGACGATTGTGGGATTTGGAATCGTTGCCGGGGAGGAGCAAAATCCCGACCATACAGGCGGCGCTCATACTCAGCTACAATACGACAAATAACGGCTTAGACGAAATCGGGACAATATATGCAAGACGTGCTTGTGAAATGAGCCAAGATCTGGGATTATTTGGACCCGACAAGTGGGGAACGGGCACAAAGATGGAGAAAGCTCGCCTCTTTACGGCCTGGGCGCTCTTTTCTTGGCAAGCCATGTTCGACTATTACTTTTTTCGTCGACCATACTTCAGCCAACCCCCGCAAATATCGTTGCCGGACCCGAGACTGCATCCTTCCTGGTATGGAGAAGTGCGGTTACAGTATCCTCGAGACCCACGACCAATTCCATTGTCGATTGGATATAAATTTTATTATGAGACAGCTCTACACAAGATCACAAATGACATAGGGTTGCTTTCGTTTGGAAAGCCCTCAGCGCAGCTGCTTACTCTCGATGAGCTTGCTGTAATTAAGAGGAAGCTTGATCAATGGAGGGATTTACTGCCTGATGTATTTCGGCCAGAGAAAGTTGTCCTGCCATCTCACTTGATGTTACAGTACGTGGCTTTGCTTTGTTTTTCATGATCTGTTACTGGCCCAGTGCGACATGGTTCTTGCCAAGAATCCTACTCACAACCATATCATGGCTTTAGTGCTAATTCGGTGTACAGTGTCCAGTATTGGCAAGTTGTAAAGACTATAGCGCAACTAATTGTGAAAGCTGAAAGCGTGGAAAGTTCCAAGGCGGCGGCCCTGTGGCCAGAAAAGACCCCCCAATCATTCCTCAACGAATCTCGCATCATGCTCGAGACAGTCTCTTGCATTTACTACGCGCGACATGGGTTTGAGACTTACGATCCCTGGATTGCTTTCACATTGACAATAATTGGCAACACTGTCATTGACGATCTTAAGGCAGGATCAAGCATAGATCCTCGTATTCTAGCATGCTACCGCTCCCTTCTGATTCTCTCAGCGCAAGGTCTAAGCAGCCAAAGTCTCCACTACCATAATGGTGCACTCCTCGCAGCCCAGCTCCAGAGCGCCATGAGTCCTCAGGACTTGCAGTTGGTTTGTACATATGTTAAAGTAGCGGGCATGAGCAAATTGGACCAGCTGCTAGTGGCAGAGCACCCTCAAAGCCATTGGCCCCTACCAGGCAAGGTTGCGATTGATGAAGATCCGGAAAGAGTAAAATTGAATATGTTGCTGAAGGCTCATGAAGAAATTCAGCTTTAGCGGTGCCATGCGCGGAAAAGGAGATGTATACAACGTCATAAGGGTAAAGAATTTGACTATGGCCTACGGACGTTGCAAGTCGGGGTCTTTAGCTAATGTATGTAATTTTGCTTTTGAGAAACATTTTGGGAAAGCTTTTAGAGTTAGAAATGCAAACTCTGTGTACACTGCTGGACAGGTTGCGTGCAGCGAGTGAATATCTGTCTTTAACCCACCCCGAATACCATTGACCCATTGTGGAACTCAGATCTTAATGACCTTGCTCGATGTTAGCATACGGTTGGGGAAATGTCATATGGGCTTAGACAAATGGTGTCCTTGATAGAAGACTTCACAAGCCAAAAGAAGAAGAAACACGTCGTCGCTCAACACGTTGAAGACGAAGCCCTGCTAGACAAGCCAAAACGATGCGAGAACAGGAAGCGTAGTGCCAACTAGTATCATGATTCCTTAGTTTATAAGGGGTAAACAGGTATGCTCCCGATGAAGGTGTTTCGTCTTCTCAATAGGTTGAGTTTAGTAGTGCCGACCATAAGAGAGATGTCACATTATGTATGAAATATATCTTAGTCGCAATAGAGGTTAGTAAACAGCACTAACAGCTTCATATCCTTAGCTCTAGAACTGAAATTATTAACTCTAGGTACGGTTACACGATTGCCGTGTTGCATGATATGCAGACCAACTTCATATCTAGTGTACTACAAGCGAGCACACCCTTTGCTCTTATGTCCTCATGAAGGGCCTTGGTTCGTCTTCGTGCCTTTTACCTTGGAGACTTACATTGCCATCACTATACAATCTCAAATATAGCTTCTTGTTGCAAATAAATGATGTAGCTCAAGTTGGTTGTATCGCCTCGGCGTATAGCGTATTAAATTATTTTGCTCAGAGAAGTATAGTAGGCTTCATCCTAATCTGGTAGAAAAAGAAAAAAAAATGCTAGTTCGAGCGACTACCGTAAGAAATATTGCTATGAATCTTACATCCAGCAATGGTTGCGTCTATTCAACGCCATTTGACACGGATTGTCCAATAATAGATGGCATCATCTAGCATATTATTTCGACCAGTCTCAAGAAATCATAATGGAGCTATAAAGGTCGGTGAAAAGAGACTTGACGTCATGAAATCTATTAATGCTGTTATCGTATCCCAGGTTCTTCTAAAACTTTTCCATCAAATTCTTTCTCACAGTCCACATTCTCGCTCTCTTACCGTATATATACATGGGAATCGAAAAGAGCATACAGCCAAGTTGGATACCACCAATGGCCAAGAAGGTGTTTTTGCTCCCGCTGGACTCAAGCCAGTGTGGGAAAAAGAGTGAGAAGATGAAACCGTGCAGAACGTCTGAGCAATATATTAGTTTCTGCCAAAGATCATGCTGTGTAGAGCAGTAGGGTGAATGGCCATGACTTACTCTTTGAAAAGTTGAGAGTGACAAGTGCCTCGCCCGCATACATGCGATAACTGTCGACGACAAACGTAATAGCAGTAGTACTAGCCAGCGAGCAGCCGAAACTGATGACGCCGAAGAAAACGGTTGGTACAATCCACTTGTCCTTCTCTTCCGCGCTCCAGCCAAAGCCCATGAGTCCGATAACAGTACTGATGGCAATGGGGACGGCCATGAGGAGACGGAATTCCGGCTCATACACGCCATCGTTCTTGCGAGCCATGAAACGCACGACCAAATCAGAAACTCGACCTGCCACCGCTGTACCAAGGACACCACCGATGAAAGGCGAGATGTAGACAAGACCAACTTGAAGTGGAGTGAAGTTGTACGAAGTATCCCTATAGATGTGTGCAACTGATTCGGACAAGACAATAAGCCAGCCGACTGCGAGCGCGTATACGAGCGAGGACCAGAGAACCGCGGGGTAGGCAAAGAGAATGAATGGTCGGATAGCTACACGAAGCCATTTGTCCTTGGCAAGACGGCCGTTCCATGGCTTGAGGGAATCGCGATATGATTTTGGCGGCGCATCACGATAGTAATCGGTGTAGTGGATAGAAAATTGTTCCGAAATTTGATCGCTCTCAGGAGCGGAGTCTGAGGTCGCATGTCCATCTTGAGCCCGAAGGTCCTGTTTCTCTGGATCTGCGTGAGGAGCTGGAGGAATATGGCCAAAGTAGTCGTGACCTTGGGTCTCTTTGGGAGTAGAACGGACGCTGATCTGGGAACGGGGCGTTGGCGGAGCGCTGGCTTGGCGTGTGCTTTCGTCGACTACGCTCACATTATGTGTCTTCTCAGCGGGTTCCGGGTCGGCGAATCCGACGTGCACATTCTTGTTTCGCTTGACCGGGTGCTCAGTAGGCGACGCAAGTGGTGATGCCATAGGGGAATGGACCTGTGGTGTTGCCGCCACCGAAGCTGTCTGCTGTCCTTGCGCGGCTTCTGCGGCCTTCTTGTGGTGCAAGTGGGGCAGATGAAAGTGACTATGGTGTTTACCAGGGCTCTGGCTGCGAGCACGAGTGTGCCTTTTGGGTGCTCTTGGTGCTCTGTCCCAAAAAGTCTCGGGCACAAAGAAAAAGATAAGGAAGAAGCAGAAACCGACAACAATTGACGTAATCCAGAAGACCCATCTCCATCCTAGCGATTGTACAATGACAGCGCTGACAAGTGGAATCAAGTTCTTTCCACCGAGCAGCAGCAAAGTGTATATGCCGAGGCGGTAGGCTCGCTCGTGGAGGAAGAAGATCTCGGCGATGGTGGCACTAGGCAGACATTCGACAGGAGAGACAGCAAAGCCCTGGACAATACGAGCAACGACCAGCGAGGCATAATTTGGCGACAGGGCACACCAGATTGAAGAAAGGGTAAATAGGATGATTGCGCCCAGATAGACGGGTCTCTTTCCGTACAAGATGGCGGTGGGTGAGGCAACAACGCTGCCCAGACCGAGGCCCAGCATGTACAGGCCGGTTGTCAGAGCGACCTGTGGTATCGTCACGTCGTACGTCTCGGCCACGTTGTTGAAGCCGGCGGCGAGCAAGGGCGTCATGCCTCCTCCGACCATGCAGTAAAAGCCGAGGGAGAGCAATGCAAGGTCACGTCGTACTTGGTGCCAGTTGAGAGGGTCGTTTGCCGAGTCCTCGGGCTGGGGATCGAGGATAAAGCGGCCATCCTTAGTGCGCTTCTTCTCTGGCCGGCGTGAGCGCGAGGACTGGCGGGAGCCGTGTGAGATTGTGCGTTGGGGTTGTGGTCGTTGTGTGGTAGGCAGTGACGAGGTCGAGGTGCGGGCGTGGGCGTGCTGGAGACCCAGTGGCTCATTGCGATTGTGGGCGCGCGAAAGGAGGATGACGGAGCCTACAAATTGAATCGTGTCAGATGGATTCCCGCGCACAGAGAATCGCATAGCAGAGGCATACCAGGCACTTCGTCAGTCTCGGGGTCGCTCAATATGCCCAGATTCCATCTACGTCGCGGCGCATCACTTTCTTGTGTGGCCACGGCTGTGGAAATGGCACCGTTTTCCTCGACCGTTTGCGTCTTGCGCCAGGGAGTAAACTTGACCATGGCAGGCCAGGATGCAAAGGGAGTCTACAGAACGAGAGGAAGAGGGACCAAAAAAAGTAACTGGGCAGGACTATATGCTCCGGCCCAAGATTAGTTTACAGAGCACGCGTCTCACGCGGACCTTTTTCCACACACACACACACACACACACACACACACACACGCTCACTGACCCAACTCGATACAGACACACGGACGGGCATTGGGCTCAAGGATGGTGGGGAGGCGCGATAAGAACAGGTGACGGGCGTGTGGGGTGTCCATGTCCATGTCTGGGAGGACAGAGCAGGCATGTGGTCGGATTGCAGAGAGCTAAGAAGGCTAAGAAACGGGCATATCGCGGCTGGCAGTGCGAGGGCCGGCACAATGACGCACTGCCAAACCTCAGGTGACCGCGGATCCGCCTCGCATACGCTTCCCATTAGCTGTAGCCGCGCTCACCGTCTTGTCAGCCTCCTAGGGTCCAACTGTCCTGACACGAGCGCGCACCGCCACACTTGGGAACATGACTGCCCTACTACTACTACTACTACTACTACTACTACGCCTACGCGACATCGATGGCTCTGCCCTGCAAATCCTCTGCTACTACTTGCCTGGCTCGCCGGGGCCGCGTCTGACTGTCGCCACATGCTCTGTGTCCTTGGATAGCCTGCATCTGCACCGTCTGCATCCACCACACTGCGCGGCTATTCCATCTTCACTACCCTACACGTCGTTGTTTTGCGGCCCACCTCCCAAGCACAACATATCGTCATATCGCATGCCCAAACATTAGGCCTCATGTCGGTCTTTTGCGGCAGCACTACATATGCCCTGCTATTGCCGCCAATCTTGGGCTCACAGCGCATCTATCCATGTACTATACTCATGACTCGCTCGTGATCGTCCCTCCCCACATTTCTCGTCGTTATGGCAGAGTGCGGGCCACCATCTTGTCCTTGCCAACACTCCATACTTACATATACATGTCTAAGTATGTAGTACATATGCATGTTGATACTACTTACATACACACATACTTACACAGACTCAACAGCGACTCATGCATACGCACTACCAACCAAGAAACAAGGCCTCGGCGCATACCTCAACGTCTTGGAATACGACATTGTTCGACTTGCGCTCTACATGCTGTCTTCCCTCCACCTCGACCTCACCTTCTGCCATCCTTCCATCTCCCCCTTGCCGCCCCTCTTCTCCAGCCCCAGCCCTCTGTCCACCCACTCCTGACTGCCCATTTCGCTTAACCTAGACAGTGCCCGAGCAAATGCAAACTTCTCCTCGTCCCCACTGAAGATGGACGAGTTCTTGAGCATATCCATGTTCATGCCCAGGTCGTCCATGAGATTGCGCATTACATCTGAAATTGCTTCTTCTTCTTCATCCTTGTTGCCTGCGGATGACTTTTGCGATAACGGCGAAGACGAAGAATCAGGTAGCTTTCCCGCCTTCTTCGTTGCTGCTACCGCATCACTGAGCTCCGCTTCATCGAGGAAGAGGGCTGTCAGAGGCACCGCCGTTGTCATGACCAACTTGGCCTAGTACTTTTTGTTAGCAACACGTCTTGCTCTCTTCCCACACGGCCGCCCTCACTCACCCTAGATTCATAGACTGCATCAATAAATGTGATAAACCTTCTAGCCAAATCCCGACTCCTGTAGTTCATTCCTGGCACCCCCGTGACAATAAATGCTTCATATTGCCGAGTGAGTTCAAGGTAATCAGCAGCGCCTGTAGCACGCCCTATGATGTCGTCGAAGCTAAACACGGCGCACTTGCCACTGGCCTTGGGTACATGAATCTTCCTACCCCAAACCTCATGCACTGCAGGGTGTGGCGGATCATGCTCGAAATCACCGAGAAATCGGAACCACCGCTCAACATGGGTTTGCGCAGATACGTCCAAAGGATGGTGATATACCCCGGACGGCGGACGCGGAATCTTACGGTAATCCGTTGTCGAGTCAAGATTCAGCACGGTAAGCTGGCTTTTGAGGAGGTTGATACATGGGATGAACGAATCGCGTTGGATTCCGTTCTTGTACAAGTCATCAGGGTGCCTGTTAGACGTAGTCACAATCACAGTGCCATGTGCCATTAAGCCCTCCATCAGCCGTCTGAGAATCATGGCATCCGCAACGTCTGTACATTGAAATTCATCAAAGCAAAGCACCGACGACCGCTCGGCTATCCCAGCTGCCACAAACGGTATACCATCAATGTCATTGCCGTGCGTCATCTTCATTTTGTGCAGGTCCCGGTGCACACTCTGCATAAAGTCATGAAAATGGATCCTCGTCTTCCTAGTAATGTTGGGCGGCAGTGTGTCGTAGAATAGATCCATCATCATCGTCTTTCCGCTGCCTACATCCCCAAACATGTAAATGCCCTTGGGTAGCGAGTCGGGAATTGACGGCAGCGACGATCCGGCGGGCTTTGACATGGAGAGAAAAGAGAATAATCCCTTCTTAGGTGGCTGGAGAGAATCAACGGTAGGTTGATGAACTGGAGGTTGTGTGTAGTTTGTCAACATGTCGTGCAGGTCTTGCAGGTTTCTGATAATATTTCGCTGGTGTTCATCGTCTCGCAACCGGCCGCACTCGACGCGCGCATCATACTCTGCCATGGGGCCATGGGGCCTCTCTATGTCTTCGGGTGAGACTGTCAGAATTAGCCTTTGTTCCAAAGCTTAGGATATTTGCTGCCAATACACTCTCGTGCTGCTGCCACTGCCGCCTGCGCGTACCATCTACGGCCTACCGGTACAAGTAGCGATCCTAGCGTCGTGTTCCTCATTTGCGCACCCCTCAAGCATCGTGTACATATCGCCCTGCTCGTCCCACCACCAACACTACCACTACCGCCTGCGAGTTGTCGTCCGACCACAACCCGTCTCGGCATCGGACCAGCGCATCGCGAAAGTGTCTTCAGCCCGCGCAGAGCATCGCATGATGCCATTTTGCACATTGGGTGCACGCAGAGCCTGATTGCCTTCAGGGAAAGAAAGAGAAGTCAAGAAAAAGAGTGGCCAGTGTGAGTATACAGTATCTAGACCATGGCACAAAGAAGAGTCTGCGCAGAGTGGCATCAACAAGAGCGCAAAGCTGTGGAGCGTTGCGCATGTGCGCGCGACCCACGCCGTTTTGACACGCGCGGGGAGTTTGCTCGCTGCATCCTCGGCTTTTGACATTCCGGTGTGTAGCTGAAATGGTCATGCCGGCAGCACTTCAGTAGCCGAGGCCAAGGAAACTAAGAACAAGCTGGTCTACTAGTAAACATGCGCTAGACGTTGCATCTTTCTCTTCTATGTGTAGTCATGAATATCACAGCTTCATCAAACATACAGATCATGCTTCTTCTTCTTCCCCAGCCACACTCTCGTACCTGCCCGCGTCTCCTCCGCCGCTCCGTTGATACTTCATTTTTGGCACTTCATATAGCCTTGTGTAATCCACCCTCTCGCCACCCAACCTCGCGTACCCGCTCTCCTTGGAACCAAACAGTGGACTCGCATCGCACCAAAAATCCTTGCAGTTTGTAGCAATGCCCCTTGAAAAAGGATTGCCTTGTCGCCGCCGACGTATTTGCTCGCCCTGACTCCCATGAAGCGCAATAGTGACAAAAGTGTCAATGCCAAGGAGACGCTTCCATTGATCCAAAATAGACGCTTTAGGCTCGGGACGGCGCGGTACGTCGCCAGTGTCCTGGCCAGAGCCAAAGCCGTTTGTTGGTGCGTTGCCACCACCGGATATCTCTTGACTTGTATCACCAGTCGTCACAAACGAGTTGATAGCATCGGCAGTTGTGTGGCTATGGAGGTGTCCGCGCATGCTTTCGTACGTGGTAAGATTACGGGCAATCTGGAGAAGCTGGACACAGAGCAACATGGTCACCCATGTCAACTGGAAAGCCGCCCATATCGAGAGGACAATTGTAAATGGGTCCTTGTTCAAAACCTTGCATAGTTCTGGCGAGATGATGACGCACTCTGCAAACGCTTTGGGCGCTTCGCGAATCTCCAAGTCTGCATACATTAGCGACGTCCGCAGTTACGCAGACAGGACGCACCTACAAGCAAGCACTAATCTGATGAAAAGAACAATGCCAATTTCCAGTGATAGAATATATAGCACAAAGTGCCGATGGTTGTTATTCGCGACACAATTGTTTACCCATGGACAGTGGCTATGACCATTAGCTCCATCTTACACATGCACAGCACCAATACTCACTGGTCACTCTTTGCAACACAGCGCTCGCATCGCTTGCAATGCTTACTACGCAAAGGCTTTCTCACCATACAGTTCACGCAGAAATGATGCTCATCAAATTGTCGAAGCTCCATAAGCTCATCGATAACGGCCTTGGAAGCACTCCTGCTTGCCGACTTGGGTACAAAGCCAGGATCACTAGTCATAGTGAAGAAGTAGAAATACGCGGTAAGACCGTAAAAGGTCGCGAACAACAAGTTGAGGAAGAAGTTGATTCGTATTGTCCCTTTAACCATTAGACAAATGAATACTACTTGCGGTAACGAGGTAACTTACATGGGAGCACCGTCGTAATCCAACGAAACCCAACCCAGAATAACGTGGCAGCAAAGATACCAGCCAAAAAGGGCTTCCCATTGGTAAGCAACTGATCAGGCATGACTCTAGATATGACTTACAGTATGATGTATGCTTCTCATATTGGAGGGCCCCCATTTCAATAGCTTCTGCACACCCCATTGCATACCGTATGAACCGATCAATGCCAGGGGTATACCAATAAAGGCAGGGTAGTGGCTGACCAAGAACAACGCAACAAATAGTATGGCAGATGGCCAGAAGAAGATGAAGCGATTTAGAAACCACCGTGAATCCTTTACACCGGGCACAGGAAACTGCCTGGGATTCCCGTTGCGATCGAAGCCAGCCTCGGAAAGGGCACGGTGCCATTGACGAGTTGTGTTCATTTCCTGTGCCGTGACCTCTGGCGTCTTCCCATCATTGTTCTTAGCAAACCGGTCCGCTCCGTACTCGAGTAATTTCTGGATCGATCCTTGACTGCCCTTTACGAGGGCCCAGTGCAATGCTGTGAAGCCCTGGTCATCTGTCGCATATACGTTTGCGCCCCATCGGAGAAACAGATCGACGCAAGACGGATAGCCTTTGTATGCAGCCCACATGAGAGGTGTATGGCTTTGTGAGTCCGGTATGTCGACGGGTATGTCTTGGTGGAGAAGCAGGACAATCTGATAAACGTTGCCGTCGAGGGTCGCGCTGTGCAAGAGGTTGAAGCCTTGGTCGTCGGTGAGGAGCGGGTCGGCGCCGTGATCTAGAAGGAGGTTGACGACGTAGTAGTTGCAGCGCTTGGCTGCCCACAGGACAGGCGTTGCGACGGCATCGCCGCCCTTTGCGTTGATGGGTGCGCCGGCTTGGATGAGGTAGTGGCAGAGGGCGTAGTGGTTGTTGATGGCGGCCCACTATCAAGCTGTCAGCCCCGACTCTTTTAATCCTTTTGCTCTTTGATGTATAATACGCACATGAAGCGGTGTTATTCCCTGCTCGTCTTTGTACGTTGCATCATACTTGCCGCTGTCGAAAAGCTTCTGTATGGCCCCGATCTCGCCCAGGCGCGCCAACTGCATCAAGTCCTCCTCCATCGGCAGCGTCGGCTTCTTGTCCGCCATGTTTTCCAGTTCATGGTCGCCCGTTGTGGTCTGGCCTTTGCCTTCTGATGGCGTTGCCGCAGCCATGGCGGGAATGATGATGGTGGGTTGCGGAGCTTGCGACACCTCCGATGCAACTACAGCGACGCAAGAGTCAGTGGGAGTTGGATTCAAATGGACAGCAGACGAGGGACGGATACGGCACAAGTCATCGCATGCTGAAAACAAACAGTATAGGGGCCGAGTCTAAGTTGTGGCACTTTGTAGACGTGGAATATGCGGCACTTTGCGATTCCCGCCTACCGCTTACCAGGCCATCGCATGGGCCACGGCACTCATCCCTGCGCCTGCCAACGCAATTTGTGGCGGTGCCACGCAAGCCTCACCATGGATGCCGGATGCCGGCCTACTCCAAGCGCTTACTGTGTACTCACCACGCCTCCTTGTCGCATTCTGCTATGCAAGCATTGCCTGGAACTCACTTCCCTCCCTCAGCATGTCCTCGGCCCTGCCTGCCTTCAACAGTCGCCCATTTCCAAGCACCACGCAGTAGTCTGCCGCCTTGACCGCTTCGAGACGATGCGCAATCGTAATCACCGTACTGCTCCTCATTTCCTCTCTCAACACGCTCTGGATGCGCTGTGCAGTCTCAAAGTCGATGCTCGCTGTCGCCTCATCCATGATCAGAATCGGCGACCTCCTGAGCATTGCCCTGGCCAGCCCCACGAGCTGCCGTTGTCCTTGCGACAGTCCTTTGCCCCCTCCCTCTATGCTTGTGCTCAGCGTCCACGAGTACTGTTCTCCGCCAATTTTCTCCAGTACTGAGACACATGATGCATCAGAATATTCCGACAAGGGATCCAGGTTCGTACGCATAGTTCCAGAAAAGAGCACAGGCTCCTGCGCTAGAAATGTGACGCGACTGCGGAGTGCCTGCTTTTTGACTGTCGAGATATCCATGCCATCGATGAGAATTCTACCATTCTCGGCCGCAATAGTAGCCAATAGACTAAGAGCCAGAGTCGATTTGCCAGAGCCCGTGCGCCCAATGACTGCCGTGTTGGATCCTGCGGGAATCTTGAGTGTGATGTTCTGGAGTGCTGGATCGAAGTTCTCTGCATAACGAATCGTCACGTCCTCAAACTCAATATCACCGCTATACGTCGGCCAGTGTGCAGGCGGGTCGACAACGCCAGGTGCTTCCCTCTCAATGTCGAGAAGCTCGACCACACGTTCGACACTTGTAAAGTCCATCTCCAGGTTTCCGTAAATTCTGCACATCCATTCGGTATGAAGCACAAACTTGCCCGCCGTGATCAGTACGAAAGCAGTGAGTCCGGGACTGATGCCAGTGTACACAGCAATGAGCGTCATAATCAGTGTGGAGCTAGCCGACATGACACTGAAGCGTAGAGCTAGCCATGCTTGTAGAGACCAGTAGAAATGGTCATTCTTTTGGAAGTTGTCGACGACTTCAATGACACGAGCTTGGAAGCGATGTTGTGCCTTGAAGGCTCGCACGGTAGTTAGCCCTTCGACAAGGGCGCCAAAGTTGCTCATCAAAGGAGAAAGCGATACCATCTACCTCAGGTTAGCATCACGAATCTGACTAATGCTGCTCTACAAACAGACTTACCTCGAGCCGCCTCAAGCTCTGCGATGTAGGCAAGAAGCGGAAAAAATAATACACAAATCCACAGCAGAGTAGAAACCCGAAAGCTAAGAACGCTGGCGTAGAGGACAAAATGATGACAATGCAGCTCATCCAGCCGATAATCTGCCATGCAAATGTTATGAATGCACCGCTCAGATCGCCATCGATGGTATTCATGTCGCTGGTCAATCTGTTCATTAATCTTCCTACTGGAGTAACATCATAGAATCGGAAGGTCGCGTGAGCCACACGCTCCAAAGTTTCCCTGAAGATGGTTTTTGCAGCGTGGTATCCAACTCCAAACATGATGAGATTCGTCCACCAAAAGAGTATAGCAGTTCCGGACACGAACAAGAAGAACATCCAGAGCCAAGGGTCGACATTCTCAGTTGCGGGTGGCAGAAAATCAAAGATTCCGTGGTGCTGTACATCGTCGTAGCTCTCACCCCAGGACTTCATGAACCATGTTTGAGCGACATCGAGAACACGAAAAGCTGCCATGACAAAAATGGCCACAGACCACCATCGGAGTGTGCCTGCTTTGACGTAGCGCCAGTACACGATCCACTTGACGCCGCCTTTTGCCCGATGCTCGTCTTCGACGAACTTGTCTGGAACGGCTGCCGATTGTTCTTCTTCACGCTTCTTTGCGTCCTCCTCGGATTCCGTTTCGGAGGTCTGTGTCCGCTTCAGAGCGTCGATATCTTCAGCCTGAGTAGGTTCGTGAATTGTTGCGCGACCGTGTTCCAGTTGAACCCATTGCTTCGCGATACCATGGCAGAGCTCCGTCCGATGTGTAACCAGAATAGTTGTTCTCCCATTGAGCAATGGCCCGGCCAACAACTTGGCAACAATGAACTCAGCCGTTTGATGGTCAAGAGCCGACAATGGGTCATCCAGTAACAATATTTTTGCGTTGCTGTATACTGCCCTGGCCAGTGCTACGCGGGCCTTCTGTCCACCAGATAAGCCAATACCATTCTCGCCAATGTTCGATAGATCACCGTGCTTCAGCTCCGCCATATCAGGTAAAAGGGCACAAGCTTCCAACGTTTGCTTGTAGCGCCCCTCTTCAAACGGATATGAAAAAAGAATGTTGTCACGAATGCTCATGCTCTGAAGCCATGGGGTTTGAGCACAGTACGCAACCATCTGGTCAGGGCGTATGAGTTCGCCGGCCGTAGTGTCCAGCTCACCAAGCAATGCTTGCAGTATCGCAGTTTTCCCAGCAGCTACTTCTCCATAGATTACAGTCAGTCCGGGTGGGAAGGATAGGGTAATCTCAGAGAGCACGTTATGGTCCACGCCTGGCCAAGCAAATGATGCTTGACGCGTACTGAGTTCAGCGGAGCCCTCAGCTGTCACATAGGTCTCTTCCTTGTTGGGTTCTGCCATGAATTCTTCAATGCGGCCCATCGCAACGTATGCATTGAGAAGGGTCGTTATCAACTGGGGCAAGGCTCGGAGATAGCTTTCCAACTGATTGAACAGCTCAATGGCAGGAAAAATGATGTCGATACGTAAGTCTTGTCCCGCCAACTTGGTGAAGGCGTAAAAGGCTACAGCAGGGAATAGTCCGGAACCAAATCGTAAGATGAAGGCAAGAGAAGTCACAAAGAAGATGTTGGCAACGCGTAAATGCAGCTCCTTTTGACGTGACTTGAGAACACCATCGAGCCATGCATCCTGCCATCCGTACCAACGCAGGTGTCGAATCGACTCGATAAACTGGCTTGTTCGTTGAATCTTCTCGTCTGTTGCTGATCGGCGCTTCTTCTCAAAGTGAACTTGTAGGCGGGCAATGACAATGTTCAATAATTGTGACACACCCAAAGCAAGTATGCCCAGCAGACATGCCCAGCCCAGCATACGCCATATGAGTATGATTGCAAAAATCGCGCCAGTGGGTTTGGTGATGATGTCTGAGAATTCCCAGAAGCGCTGCGCTATCTCGTAAGCATCGCTTCGCATCAAGTTCAGTATCTTTCCCATAGATGCAGGGTCGTTATCTTCTTTTGGAGCATTTTTGGAGTTTTTCCTGAAAGCCGATCGAAGGGAACTAAGTACGGTCTCCTTCCAATGTTTGAAAGCAGTTTTAGATTGTTCATGAGTTGTGTGAGTTTCGCTATTAATCTCTTCGCGTACTTCGCCAATGTTGTCGCCATTAGTCTGTCCATCTTTTCCGTCTTGTTTGGCGCCCAGGATCTTGCGATTCAGGGTCTTCTCATAAAGCATTGTAATGAGTTCGCCTCTGCATCTCTCATATGCGCGCCTTTGGTACCACAAGTTGAAGACGTTAAGTTGCGCAGAGGTCAAGCGCAATGCTAAAATCACACAAGCATACGTAATTGTCGCGCAATTATGACGATGTTCCATAGAGGCAAGGAGGCGTTGAAGGAAGACGGGTGTGAGGAGAGCTGCCATTGTTAGACTGAGGGCACAAAGCCAAGATGAGGTCCAAGACTTACTTGCACACAAGCGCATTACGTTCAAGAATGTGGTGCGCAGTAGGTCCATGCCATTTGCAACAAAAACCCTCCTCGTTACTGACCCTTCGAGCGCTCCGAATGCATCATGCAATCGCGCGTGTTTGAATTCCCAGCCGAGGTCCCATATATCACTGTCGTCCATTTGTCGAGTTTTACCTTTTTTTATTAACGGCTCCATCCACGATACAGTCATATATTGCCAAGGTGTCAGATTATCTTCCGGAGTGCGTAGCTTGATAGTTGGTGTGTCATGGACGGCACTAATATCATATCTAGGCAGCATTGGGTCCCGCAACGGCATGTTAAGTATAATGATGATTGCGAGGAACGCTGCTACAGGTGGAACGGCCCATGGAAGATCGCTTGCCAAAAATGTTTGCTTGTGGGATAACATGATGATTTGCTCCAACATGAGTCCTGTAAAGAGCATTAATAATGACAAAGACGCAGTTCTCGGCTGTTCGACTAGGATTGTGGCGATTGCAATGGCCTAGGCAGCTTGTTAGCCATAGATGCACCAAGAAAATTTGGAGTTATGCCTACCCAAGCGATTGCTGGATACATGGCCATTGGTTGATGCCAAGGAAAAAATACGTGAACGGTTTGAAATGTAAGACCGATCAAGGCTATGACGAGAAGCCAGATAGTCGCGCTCAAAGGCCGCTGAGGTGACGCGGCTTCAAACTCGTCTTCTTTCTCCTGAGTCTCCTGTACCAGGGGTTTCGTCCATCTTGGCCAGTATGGACTTGTCACCCTTAGAGAGTATCTCAACAAGACCAAGGCCGCAAGTATGGCTGGTATGGTTGCAACATAAGGTAACGCGCATTGTGTAAACCTAGCAGTTTTGGGGTCCTGGTCAGGTCAGTAGATGTTGAAGAAAGTTGTAGCTTCTGGTTACTGACCCAGAGGCGATGGCAATGAGAGATTGGCGGTATGTCTGAGAAGAATGATTGATGGGATATTGGAGTCTGGAGCGACGCCATGTTGTTTGTTGCCACCTCAAACAAGCATCCAACGGCAACTATTTGGGCAAGACTTCCTTCCACCTGAAACCCAAGCTGCAATCGATTAGTTCGACAATTGTGGGCATGTAGATGAAGATGAAGATGAAGATCCAGACGGGTTTGCTAGGCGTCAGGGAAAAGAGCTTGCATGGGTGAGACGGGTGTCGGTGAGGACGTTGAACAGTAGTCCCGAAAGGTATGCGGGCCGGACTGGGGGCTGGCTAGCGTACTCCACAAACCTAACGTTGTGGCCTCTTACATCTTCCAAGCAGGAACCTTTGCTTTTCTATACGTCGCACACCGTGACACTGCATTACAAATGTTCTGTCTATTGGCCTCGTGCTTTGCTTTTCATATACCGCTACATGGTGCGCAGCGCTGTCTATCTCGGCAGCCCAACGAAGTATACAGTTAGGACCTTGGAGGGACTACTACGTCATCTATTTCCCTTATTATTCCCGTACTACCAGCCTACCACAAGATTGTTTCCGCCAATGGACGGCACTGCAAGCGAAGAGATATGCTCAGTGAAACCGACTCTTGTACCTGAATATCTTATCGCACTGGCTTCGCATCGGCTAAGTGTTGTTATCACCATCATTGTTTCCCCATTATCGGCGTTGCTTTAAATAACGAGTGCAAGAGGAATCACACCTATGGCCACCCGCAATCTGAACCGGCAACAATTGCCATTCCCACAACAGTCTCGGCTTGTCAAGTTGCCAAGCATAGGTACATAGTTCCAGTTAGGCAAGAAGCAAAATCTCGTGGATTCGTCAAACTGCACCGGATACCCGGACTCATGTCCCCACCGCCAGCCTTGCATCATTTCCTTCTCAGACCGACGACCGGTCTTCCATCGTCCGATATTCTTGCCCACCTCATGCAAGTCGAATGCTATGTGATACTTGAACCGTCACGAAAACAATCTGCCTGCCTATATAGGCAGTAATTACTACTAGTCCCTCTACGATACCGGGATTCTCAGCCACAGCCACATCATCTTCCATGTGGAATCACACATGTTCATAAAGCGCGAGCACTGCACAGCTAAGGGGCGATCTGCAAGCGCGCGAGCGTTCTCCCGCTACTGTCCAATCATCTTAGTGCCAGTACTCAAAGCCTTTCCCACCTGGGCCGCAGCGCTAATCCTGGGGGCTGAAGCCATGAGCCTCGCATTTACGGAATCCTTCGGCTGAACCCACCCAGCGGGCTCAGCCGCTGCGTTTCTACTTCCTTGACTACTACGTTTGAGTGCAAAAACATCGTTTGCCCTGGGTGCGGGTAAAAGCCACAATGAGCTTACGCAGCGGATATGTCACCAACTTGTCAATCTCCCTCTATAGCTTTGGCCCTCCTACACTTGCTTTTACGGTAATAC
This sequence comes from Bipolaris cookei, assembly GCA_002286855.1. NCBI lineage: Eukaryota > Fungi > Ascomycota > Dothideomycetes > Pleosporales > Pleosporaceae > Bipolaris > Bipolaris cookei. The sequence continues at coordinate 204,232 of NRSV01000003.1, forward strand.
TAACATGATAACTTTTTCTCTCGTGCTCAGCTTCATTCGTGTCCAATGGCATTCGTGAAAACCTGACAAGGGTTTTCTTCAAAGGATGCACAGTCAAATATGCGAAACAAGCCCCAGCACTGCCACATGTCTGCCAATGTGTTCCGCCTGGAAGGAAGGAAGCACTCCTTCAATCCTTCGCAGTCGCTAAAATTAGGCTGACAACATTACTTAAACTAAACATTCAAGAGCAGCGAATCCAGCAGAAACATAGAATTCGATTGCTGTTTTTCAATCAATATCCACACATCATCTACTACCATGGTCCACAACGAACTTTCTCCATCCCCTTCATATGTTGCGCGAAAGCCAGACCAGTTATCAGCCACAGGGACTCGACTCATGGTGTTCACAGCCCGGACCTCAAGGCGACGCCCATCTACAGACTCAGAGAGCGGGCCACAGATAGCGCCAGATCAATCACCCACTCCTCCATCTAAATCTGTCGATTCATACCAGACCCCATCGACTGTAGCCTTGAATCGACCTCAAGATGCACCACCTGACGTCTTTGACGCCATCATACCACAAAAACGTATCTGCGCTTCAAACACAAAGACTGCACATGCTCCTGGACTGCGAACCGATAGTGAAGAAATCTTTCTCCTACCCAAGACACAGGAGATGGCCAGAATCACACACGACAAACTATGCAGTCGAATCAGGACCAAGCTGAGCGAAGATGATCGAAAAAAAGGCTTCATATATGTTTTCCGGGATCCAAACTGTACAGAGTCTATCTGGAAAATCGGCACCACCGCGCGCGTGTACAATAAACGAGTAGAAGAACACAACAACTGCTGCAAATTTGAACCAGACATGGCCCACGTGTCAGCCCAAGAGATTCAAAACTGCAATCTATTGGAAAGGCTGATACATCGCGATTTGTGTTATCAGGTGAGGCATCGCTCCTGTCCCAACAGGATAAAGGGACATAATGAGTGGTTTGCAGTCACGAAAGATATGGCGGTCCAGACTACGAAGCGATGGGAGCGTTTTATACATGAGGGAAAGCCGTATGATTCGCAAGGGAATCTCAACGTCGTGTGGAGTTATGTGCTTGAGCAACGGTCCCCAGCGGCTCTTGATGTACGCGATATGTCTCACGACGCTCGACATGAGCAATGGGCTGTTATCCTTGCGCCCCCAACGTACAGCGACTACGTCTATGCCTACCTAGCATACGCACGTTCTGAACTTAAAGCCACCTACGATTGGGTGTACATGTTCTTTTGGCAACTGTTGACAATACTGTATAGCTTGCATACGCTCGCATTGTGTAGGAATGGCCCAGCGTTCTATGCGCTTGTTTTTGTGCTTGGATGCGCTGTGTTGCCGAACTTTCGGCTTCAGTCTACTGAGAAGCAAAAGGTTAGCTCACCCAAGAAAAAGGCGTGAGGAATTCATATCGTGGTTTTCTTCGAATGTACAGTATTTGGTTCATCACTTTACTCGGCAATTCAGGATAGACATTTTGTTTCACTGTAAATTAGTCTCGTATGGGAACTGAGCAATCATTTTCTTAATCGTATATTCTGATTTTCTTTGTGACTTCTATAGCCTTAGAGAGTAACATCGTGATTGCGAGACAATATTACAGCCCAAAAGACAGCGCAACGAGTGCTCGATACCTCAGCAAAATACCGATTCTCAAATGTATAATCAGGTATCCAGTATTCATGCTAGAACGAAAAACAATAAGATCAAACATGAATTTAGACAGCAATCAACGCTTAAAGCTTAGCCTTAGAAACAATCAAAGAGTTTCCGTCTTGGAGGGCCTTGACAGCATCAGTAACAAGCTCGTCAACAATCTCCTTGGCGGTCTTCTTGTCGTTGACGACGGCAGCAACCTTGCCCATGAGGAAGGGTCGGGCGTTGTCCATGGTCTCCTCATCAATGTCGTCGCCCATCTTCTCGAGGTCGTGCTCGACAGGTATTATGCCCTTGCTGGTGAGATCCTTGATTTCTTGTTGCCTGTTCTCTTCCCAGTTGCTGACGTATGGGTTGTTGCGGATACGGAGTGGTCGTCCGGTGAAGATGATTGTGCGAATGTTGTCGTCCCAGCCAGCGGTGCGAACGGCTTCCTGGTGAACCTTTGGCGCACCAGCCTCTTCGCAGAGGATGAAGCGTGTTCCAACCCACACACCAGTCGCACCAAAGGCGAGCATGGCAGCAAGTGATTGGCCGCTGTAGATACCACCAGCAGCTACAACTTGGACCTGCTCGCCGGTCAAAGGCGACTTATGGCCCTCAACCAACTTGACTGCGGCTGGGATGAAGACGGATGTAGGAACATCTCCAGTGTGGCCTCCACCCTCGCCTCCCTGTGCGCAGATGATGTCAACGCCGATATCCAGGCACTTTTGGATGTGCTTGGGGTGTCCGATCATGTTCATGTATAGAACTCCTGCCTTGTGTAGCTTGTCGACAACGGCCTTGGGTGGCACGCCAACGGCGGAGACGAAGAGTTTAGCGCCGGACTCGATGATGACATCGATGAGCTCGCCCAACTTGCCCTTTGTGTAGTCGTAGCTATCCCTGGTCAGTTTATTGCCTCTTAAAGATGGGCCCGGTGGCTGGGACATACTTGGTCTTGCGGGCGTTGCCTCCCACCTGGGGAAGAAGCAGGTCAATACCGAAGGGCGCGTTCTTGTCGGTTAGGTATCCCTTGAGCTCAGCGATCTGCTCACGGAGCATATCTGGTGTGTATCCGAGACCACCAATGACACCAAGACCTCCGGCATTGGTAACGGCGGCAGCAAGCCTGGGTCCAGCAGCCACGTTCATTCCGGCAAGAATGACGGGATGCTGGATCTTCAGTAGGTCGGTGAGTTTTGTGCGGATTTGCTCTGTCCTGTATTAGCCATGGGCGCATATGAAAGAGGACTGCCACTAGGGGCGATGGCGACATACGTGGTGCGGCCATGGTTGCGATGAAGGAAGTATCTACAGCTGGAAGAAGGGCAAGAAAAACAAGATACTTTAGCAGATGGCGACTCAGGTGAAAGCAACGAAGAGTTAGCTAGGATCTTATAGAGTAATGAAGAGAGGAGTTGAATCATTCCCAGCTCGTCTATCATGAGACCGAGCCGTGAGCCGAGGCACAACACAACTGTCACGTGGAGAACGCTAGCCACATCCGAAGCTAGCGCCGTCTGGGGAAGGCCGGGACTAGCATCGCCCGCATGGTGTCGTCACGCTGATTTGTGATCGACTCCGTCTTGGATAACCATGTTGTCTAACACTCTGCGTATGCCGGTGCCAAAGGTCAAATCCCAAGGATTCATTCACCATATATTACGGCCATGCCCAGCCTACAGCAGACATGTATCAGGTCAGGCCGTGGAAAAATTTCCGCCATGGCAGAGTATACGCCGGGCCCTCGTATCTGCATGCCATGCGCCCAGCCGAGGCCTTTGGCATCAGTTTCGAGAGCCGCAGAAATTTGCTCGACGAAACATATCGAGTCGGCAAAATGACGAACATGCTAAGAAGCGGCATGTCTTCGTCGCTCTGGGGAGCAACATGGGTGATAGAACAACCATGATTGAGCAGGCATGCAAAGAGATTGAGTCGTGCGAAAAAATACGCATCATACGGACGAGCGGTCTATGGGAAAGCAAAGCCATGTACGTTCTGGATCAGGACAATTTCGTCAACGGTGCCTGCGAGGTATGCCCTCCGTATTTTCGTACTGTAACACTCCACTAAACCAGGTAGATAGAGACTTCACTTTCGCCTATCGAGCTGCTAGATGAACTGCAAGCTATTGAGAACAGAATGGGCCGTGTCAAGGTCATTGACAAGGGTCCTCGGAACATCGACCTGGATATTTTGTTGTATGGCGAGACTACATTCTCCAACGAAAGACTTCAGATTCCTCATGCTTTAATGTTCGAGAGAGAATTTGTCTTGCGGCCGCTGAGCGAGTAAGCTATCTATCACTTGTGCGGATGATCTCAGCTGACTGTTCTTAGGCTCATACCAGAAAATAACCAAGTCAATTTCCCATATCAGAAATCCATTCAGCAGCGTCTAGCGAAACTGCCAAAATCTGAAGTGCCACTGGTGCCAATAGTGCCGCTCGCATCAGATTTCTCCCCAATCTCGTCCGCCAAAACTGAGCAAAAAACACGCATAATGTCCATTCTCAACGTCACACCAGACTCTTTCTCCGACGGTGGTCTGAACTACAACAACGATCAAGAAACATTAGCCAAAAAAATCAAGTCACAAATTGCAAGCGGAGCAAACATCATTGATGTAGGCGGCCAATCCACCCGACCCGGCGCAGTCCAAGTCTCCACAGAAGAAGAACTATCGCGAGTCATCCCCGCCATAACCCTCATCCGCTCAATGCCAGAAGCCAAAGACATAGCCATCAGTATCGATACATACCGTGCACGTGTCGCCGAAGAAGCCATTAAAGCTGGCGCCAACATGATCAACGACGTCAGCGCAGGCATAATGGACACGGAAATGCTAGCTACAATGGGTAAACTGGGCTGTACCGTGTGCCTAATGCACATGCGCGGGACACCAGAAACCATGAACTCTCGCGAGATGACTAGCTATCCCGACGGCATTGTCGAAACCGTTGGCCGCGAATTGCTGCAACGCGTTCGGGCAGCCGAGGAAGCGGGTGTCAGACGATGGCGCATGATCCTCGATCCAGGCATTGGATTCGCAAAGACGCAAGAACAGAATCTTGAATTGCTGCGTAAGCAGCATCAACTCAGCACGTATCCTGGTTTAGAAGGTATACCTTGGCTAGTGGGAACAAGCCGAAAAGCTTTCATTGGACGTATCACGGGTATCGAGAACGCTCGACAACGTGTGTGGGGCACTGCTGTAGCGGTGTCTGCCGCCATACAAGGAGGTGCTGAAATCCTTAGAGTACATGATGTTAAGGAGATGGCGCAGGTTGCTAAGATGGCGGATGCGTTGTGGAGAAAAGAAGATTCTCTATCAAACTAGCCAGTGTTGTAAGCTTGAATATGGATGTGAAATAAACAAATGTAAATATATCTGTAACGTGTTTCACCACCGAGTCGTCAACCCCACCGAGTCGTCAGCTCCACCACCACACCCCACCTTTGCAACAATAACGCGTGATGTCTCAACAACTCAACGTGCAACAAGCCTATAGTGAAGCAGATATTACCTTAGCTATTCAAAGTCTTACTTCACACCAGATCCAGACTGAAACACGCGCTGCTATCGTATATAGTGTCCCACGAACGACAATCCGAGAACGACGCGCTGGACGACGCCCTCGACGCGATTGTGAGGCGAACTGTAAGCGCCTAACAAAACTAGAAGAGGAGGCTATTACTAGGCGTGTAATAGTTGAGGCTGAGCGAGGACTACCCTGTGGGAGAGACGACGTGCGAGATATGGCCAACAGACTGCTCCGAGAGCGTGGCGGGAAGGAGGTGGGCAAGAACTGGGTTGATAGGTTTGTCCAGCGCAATCCTGAGCTCCGTACGCGCCGGAGCCGTCCATACGATCACCAGCGAGCTCTCTGCGAAGACCCAGCGCTTATTAAGGGCTGGTTCGAGCTAGTTCAGAATACGAAGGCAAAGTATGGTATCGTAGACGAAGATATCTACAACTTTGATGAGACTGGCTTCATTATGGGCAAGATTTTATCACAGTCAGTTATCACAGGCTCAGACAAACCAGGAAGAACAAAGAAGATCCAGCCAGGCAATCGTGAGTGGGTTACGCTGATACAAGGCGTTGGCGCAACAGGCAAGCGTATCCCAGCGTTTCTCATCTTCGCAGGCAAGGTTCTGATCTCTACCTGGTTCACGGAGGATCTGCCACGCGACTGGGTGATTCAAGTTAGTCCTACAGGCTGGACGAACAACAATCTAGCGCTTAACTGGCTCCATCACTTCGATCCCCATGCGCGGCCTGTGGGGACGCATAGGCTACTCATTATTGACGGCCATGAGAGCCACTGCTCGGTGGATTTCCGAGATCTCTGCGAAGAGAAGAAGATAATCCTCCTCTGTATGCCTCCCCACTCGTCGCACCTCTTACAGCCTCTTGATGTGGGCTGCTTCTCGCCGTTGAAGCGCGCGTATGGTGATGCTATCTCGGTCTTGGCACGCAATCGCATCCAGCATATCAGCAAAGAAACCTTCCTACCAGCGTTCAAAAAGGCCTATTACAAGGCTATTACACCAGAAAACATCCACGGAGGGTTTCGAAGTGCTGGGCTTACGCCACACGATTATCACGTTGTTTTATCACAGCTTGACGTCGTGCTGTGTACGCCAACTCCACCAGCGCAAGAGAGTAGCACCTGGGACCCGAAAAGGACGCGCAACGCGCGCGAAATGGAGGCGCAGGCTACGCTTATTCGAAACCGTATGCAAATCCAGCAAGGGTCTCCTACAACTTCTCTTGATGAGCAGATGTAGCAGTTAAGGGAGCCCAGCAGATCGCTCATCATGTGTGTTGATGCAGGAGAAACTTGATCGTCTCGAAGCTACGATTAGTGAAGCAACGAAGCGAAAAACTCGTAAGCGGCGCTACGTACAGGTAGAGGGGTCTTAGACAATTGGCCAGATAGCTGATCACATCGCTGAGGCAGAGAGTGGTAGCTGTAACGATGGTATAACGTCTGCGAAGAGGGTGCGCAGTGAACGGCGCTGCGGGCGTTGCAGCCAAGTTGGACACAACTCTCGCACTTGCCAAGTAGAATTAGATGATATAGAGGATAGCGACGCGTCTGAAGAATAATATCTTATTCTGCTTAATAAGAAAAATTATAGTAGTGTTGCGCAATATTGTTGCAAAGGTAGGGTGTGGTGGTGGAGCTGACGACTCGGTGGGGTTGACGACTCGGTGGTGAAACACGTTAATGCAAGTTACAACACTTCCTAGCTCAACCGTGTGACTAAACATCCCTAGCGGGGAAGCAGCTTAGTCGTCCATTCATTTCACTACATACGATCTTTTGGAAGTCTTAGAGACATGGTCACATACTATAATGTAAAACAAGACTTGAAAGCCACCAAGCACATGTGAAGCAAGAACAAACTTGATTGAAAACGTCAAATGCTATAAAACTACATATTCAAACATGGGCTACTTTGAACAAAAATCAAAATCTTCGTCAACTCGCCACTCTTTTTGTTTTACAACTTGCTTGCGCCACCCATCAGCTCGGCACCAGCACCGCTAATGGCCAATTTGCCAGTCTCCTTGACCTTGGTCTGGAACAAGACGGTGTTGCCGACCTTCCACATCTCGGTAATGAGCGTCTGGCCAGGCAACACAACACCGGCAAAGCGGACCTTGATGTTCTTGAAAGGTCCGTACGTTTGCAGAATGTGCTTACCCGAGACACCAAAGCTGCACAGGCCGTGCAGAATGGGTGTAGGGAAACCACCCGCTTTGCTGAACACAGGGTCAATGTGGAGAGGGTTCAAGTCGCCAGAGAGACGGTAGATAGCAGCCTGTTCCTCAGTCGTCCGCTCTTCGACAACGGTATCCGGGGCACGCTTGGGAGGCTGGTGAACCTTGGTTGCGGCGCCGCGATCAGTACCCTTCTTGGGACCACCGAAGTTACCGGAACCACGGATAAAGACGGTGCTCTCGTTATAGAAAATCTCATCTCCAGTCTTTGCGTCCTTAGTCACGCTGCCATATACAACCAGTCCAGCAGCGCCCTTGTCAACCACCTCGACCAGTTTGGGGACAGCAATGAGGTTGGCTTCTGTGGGAATGGGGAACTTGCGGATCTCGAGATACTGCTCGCCATGGAGAAGCATGCGGGGATCAAAGTTGGGAACAATCTCATCGAACGTGAAAGGAGCTTCTGCGTTGAAAGGAGGAACGACACCAAAGGTGGGGATAACCTGGAAATTCTCGTCGCCCTCGTACACGAATGGAAGATCGGTGCGCTTGGCACCAACGCCGAGGTCTGTCGTCACTAGTCAGATTTTGTAATTTATAGCATTCAAGTGCAAGAGACTTACTGTAAAGAATCACGTCACGCTCTGTGTAGTTGAAGGGGGTACCCTCGGACTTGGCAGCCAAAGCCTTCTTCTGAGCCTCGAGGATTTCCTCGTTGCTCTTGACAGACTTCTTCTCCTTCTTGCCCTTGGAAGTGTTCTCAATGTTTGCCATAATGGACTTGAGTCCACTGGCGTTGTCGAAGGGGTGGTCAGCACGGCCGTCATCAAAGTTGGTGATGCGCGACCATTGAGCGAGAACAGCCTCGGGAGTGAGCTTAACGTCTACTGGGAAGCCATGGCCACCACTGCGTTGCCATCTGGTAGCAGCGAACCAGCCAGAGCCCATCTCGTACAAGCCACCGGTTGGCTCAGGAGCCTTGTCAGAGACGAGGAGAACGACCAAAGGAGCGTTGTAGTCAGGCTTAAGGGCCTGGACAACTTCCTCTGGCATAATGGTTCGGGTCATCTGTGTTCCCGCGTTGGGAGCAACGGTGTTGACAAAGATGTTGTTCTTCTTGCCCTCAAGAGCGAGAGACTTGGAGAAACCAAGAATACCGCACTTGGCCGAGGAGTAATTTGCCTGGCCAAAGTTGCCGTAGATACCACTGGTGGAGGTAGTGTTGAGGATGCGGCCGTACTTTTGCTTGAGCATGTAAGGCCAGGCAGCCTTGGTGCATGCATAGGTGCCAAACAGGTGCACCTTGTGAATGATGTCCCACTGCTCATCAGTCATATTTGCGAAAGCCTTGTCCCGAAGGATACCTGCATTGTTGATCAGAATGTCAATGCGACCGTACTTCTCAATGGCAGTCTTGATGACAGCCTCGCCATCCTGAACATCGGCCTTGTTGCCGACAGCCTCTCCTCCAAGCTTCTGGATCTCTTGAACAGTGGTGTCGGGGTTGACAAGATCATTGACTACAACTTTGGCACCGCGCTTGGCGAGTTGCAGGCAGTAGATGCGGCCGAGACCAGCACCTCCACCGGTGACCAAAGCGACCTTGCCCTTGAAATCAAGCGGCTCGCCCTTGGGGTTGGGGGGAAGTTGGTTGGCCTTCTCGAGCAGCTCAAGAGCATCTGCGGGGCCTTGAGGATGCTCAGGCTTGGAAAAGTCAACAACGTCCTTCCACTTGGTAGCGAGAGCCTCGGGCGTGAGCGTATCGTCAGCCTTGAGCAGAGCGCCGCTTGCCCGCTCCCAACGAAGCTTAGCAACGTGTCCGGCTCCAGCCTCAAAGATGGAGCCTGTCTCAGTGGACGACTTGTGTGTAAGGACTGCGACAATGGGGACAACCCATTCAGGCTTCATCTTCTCGAGAACATCCGGGGGCATGACAGTCTCGGTCATTCGGCTGGCGGCAATTGGGGCAACAACATTGCAGAGAATGTTGTATTTCAGACCCTCCTTTGCGAGCGTCTCGGTGAAGCCAACAAGGGCGAGTTTAGCAGCTGCGCGAGTTAGCACTCCATCTTGGTCTTGGCTCGAATTCCAGCTTACCAGAGTAATTTGTCTGTCCAAAGGATCCGAACAAACCAGCAGCCGATGCAGTGCTAATCAGTCGTCCGTACTTTTGTTTCCTGAAGTAGGGCCATGCGGCACGTGCGCACTTGTATGCACCGTAGACGTGGACTCTGTAGATGAGATCCCAGTCGGCCTGCTTCATGTTCTTGAAGCTGATATCGCGGAGAATGCCGGCATTGTTGATGAGGATGTCGATACGACCAAAGGCATCAATGGCCGTCTTGATAATCGCTTCTCCATTCTCTACTGAGTCGTAGTTGGCGACAGCTTTGCCGCCTGCGCTACGGATTTGCTCGACGACCTTATCTGCGGCCTATCGCGTTCGCGTCAGCCACGGATACATTATATCTTCATGTGCCTGAAGCTGTTTCGGGTTAAAGAAAAAACATACCGCTGAGCCTTGGCCCTCGCCCTTGAAGCTGCTGCCGAGGTCGTTGACCACGACATTGGCGCCGCGGCTGCCATAGAAGATGGCATACTCGCGACCCAATCCACCACCAGCACCTGTTACAACGACCGTCTGGCCATCGTATCGCAGCTCCTGTGCAGCCATGATATGTGTGTATGGGAGACTTGTGAAAGAGATGGCTCTTTGCTCGCGTCTGAAGCTGTGTCGCGACTGTGCAAAGCTCAGATAGATGCAGCAAGGAAGGAGTCACAAGTCAAGTGGGAATCAGCAAAGATCCCGGGATATCAAATCGGAAAATGGGAAAGCTGAAGATGAGAAGAGAGGATGTCAGAAGTTATGGTGGTAGTCAATGTGAAGTCGTTCTTACGGCCATGTCTCGTGAAAGCAGCCGAGCTGCTGGCGATGACGAGTTACCTCGGTCCCGACGGCAGTTGGTCATGTGTGGAGAATTGCGAACCGTGCGCCCTCGCACTTTCACATGTCCTTGCACCGCATTATCTGATGTTGTGCTACTGCTGATGAACTCCGGGGTATCATATGACAGCCGCCAAAGCCACGTTCCATCTTGTCTGGGGTCTCCATACATGGTTCCTCCCAACCATGCATGACCCCAGATCGCGGAGCCCCTGGCCAGAGCGGCACGTGATGACGCGCGGGTTAATTACATACTATCTGGTCACGTCAAATGCCGTTGGAAAAATAGGATAGGAATGGGACATGAACGATTGTAATACGCAAAAGCTGAATCTATGCATTCTGAACGTAACAAGTCCAAACCTTTTATCGTACCCTTACCAAGATATGTCTCCTTCAAAGCCGCATGCGAAAGATTGTCAAAGCCCAATATCACTGTTACGGTCGGAAAGTTGTTGAGAAGTTTCCGCACACATAAAAAGTCTATATGCGGACGTACAGTATCGCAAAGGCTGTAGCATACATACTTCTACCTCCCCTGAAATTTGTTGGGCAGGTAGAAGCGTCATCTGCTTAGCGCCGATCCCCATTCTGGACGAGAATCACATCGTACAACTTCTTTATCTACCTATCAAGACTTGAGGGATACAAACGCTAATCAATTGTAAAGCAGCACCAACTCTGAGCAGCCAAGTGCATGGAGTGATGCTTGAGCAGAATTCATTTAGTCTGCTTCACATCCAAATAGTGCCGAACAAGATACCGAGCCGTATATACTCTTACCGACACCGCTTCTCACTCCTGGACCGCAAATTTTTATTCTATCTATCGCCAATATAGCCCGACCATCTTGTGGCATTCATCGCCCAACTCGGTTGAGCTTGACCTCCCTTCCAGAACCCTCCTCTTAAGCTTCGAGTACTTTCATGTTCCCTGCTCCCCAAATCACAATGTATACACACTCTAGCGAAGACAGGACAAGGCGCCGTGGATGGTATCCATGTACCTGCAACATCAGTGAAGCTTGTGAGGAGTCGTGGTGAGCGCGGTTATCATCATCTCGGTCCGAGAATTGCGCATAGAGCACATTCACGATAGGGCTGCGTGCACGGCAGATGCAGGATGCAGAGCGCAAGGATCTGTTTGGCCTACTAAGGCTTCCGTGTGGCTGGAGTGGAACCAGAATTGAGCACGGACAACGCGGCTGGTTCGCAAGTCCGGTGAGTCGTTGAAAGCCTCTTTTGTTACCGTCTTTTGACCTGTATCCCTATTCGTATCCCTTTTTGTTCGCTTTGTGTCTACTGCACACATATGGTATCCCTAGAAAAATGCCTCATGCTCTGTACTATAGCGTGCCTTTTTAGCGGGTCAGAAGCTACACATATATGTGAACAATGTCTCTCATTGACCAATGTAAACCTTTTGCATTTGGGACGCAACGTTGCTCATCAGATCCAGCCGGTTCGCTTCATGCGCATAAGGAAAGTTCCGTGACTAGCTAGTCATTTAGAATTACCAGCTCTGCCTTATAGGGTCCGGAGAGAATGCGCCCTAAACTTCCCAGTGGTATGTGCATCAGCCTGTCATCAGGCTAAAAGGACTGTCCATCCAAGGGTCAGCTGAGTGCATGTCCGGAGTTGATACAGGAAGGGATTCGCGCAGCTGAGTGCGTGCCACCCTGGACAAATTATTCAAATGAGCATTGTACTAACTAAAAGACTGTTGGAAATAATTGCCATTGGATTCCTAGTGACATACTAATGTGATGGTGTTGCTTTGGGAGGCCTGTCCCGAGGCCATGTCAACGGTGTCATTGTCGACAAGACTGTCAGCGGGCGGGGCTATCCGCCCGCCTGATGCATGCACCACGTGCTAGTCATTGACCAAAGAACATGCGTTAGCGTGGGGGCTCTCTATGTTTTCATACAGAGAATGGCGAAAAGGAGGTCTGATAGCTACCGGCTTCCAGCCTTGCCATGAATCGATGCCATGACGATCTGAAGTTACAAAGTCTCGCAAGCAGGGTGATCTCTGAAGGCTGTAGCGGCTCTGCCCCCTTCTCAGGCCGTTTCTGCACACGAGCGCCAAACACCCGTCTGTCCGGCAATGCAGCTTGCCGAAGACAGGGATGGCTCCCAACGATGGTGTAATGTCATCATGCAACTGTTGATTAGGTCTAACTCACATCGATTCCTTGAAAGCGCAGCCTGTGCTCTTACGAGACTCAGCCTCATTTTTCATCATCCACCGTCGGCATGTTGTAGGGAATTACGTGCGGCAGAATAGGGGATGAGCCTTTGTGCCGAATACTCATTCTCATTCCATGCTAGCCGTTATTATTGCTACTCTGGCGGTCTTTGAGAGGTCTGTACTTCGCCAGAGCTTGGAGACCCTTGTCCTGTACGATGATGAACTAGCTTCTTGGGAATAGGTACAGCGCCTAGGTCCTTGATGTCGGGGGTGCTCAGGTTCCCGTGTCCGTAACCTACTGCTTATGGCCACCTGGTCAGCATCCCCCTAGTGACGTTGGCAGTCGCCACGATAGCGGGTTATTTTGCGCCTGTGCCGAGTCTGTTGCCAACTCACAGCATTGTGCAGATCACAGAGGTGGAGTGTCCATCTGGTCGGTTCATCATCGACACAAGCATCAGGTTCCTTCTGTCGCTTACTTGCATCTTGTTCAACATTGCTTCATCGCCTCGGTAGAGCGTATTGCAGTCGACTTCGGAGTACGCAAGCTGTTCGAGCCATAAATTCCGTCCAACGAGCATACCAATGAGTGACGACACAGAAAGAGTAAGCGTCCACGGTCGAATTTTCCAGAAGATATCGCTAGATGAGAAAATCTATTTCGCTCCGGTGGCCATCGACGACCGCGAGGAGAGCAGACTGAGTGCCCAACATGATCTCATGTCCAGACTCTTGGGGAACAGGTTATTTTCCGGCCGGATACCAATAACAGAACCTCGGTCGATACTGGAATGCGGTTATGGGGGAGGTGACTGGGCCGTCCAGTGTGCGGATGAATTTGAGGACTGCGAGGTACGTGCTCCGACATGCTGACCGTGTAGGCAAAGATGGGTTGATTCTAGTAATGCCCGTCACCTAGCCAGCAGATATTGACTACTACAGATTACCGCTATTGATATATTTCCCATGTGAGTGAATTGGGCGTAGGGGATGTTGGCCATGACGAGTCTAAGCTAATTTTTCCTTCTACAGGCAGGTTTCAGACCAACCCGAGAATTTAGAACTGATCGGCCACAATCTTAACGATCCACTCCGTGATCCCGATATTTTCAAAGCAAATCAATATGACTTGATCCACTCGCGATTTGTATTTCCGGGAATAAAAACGGGAAGATGGCCTAGGTACATCAGAGACATGAAGCTGCTGCTACGACCAGGAGGATGGGTTCAAGTCATGGAGTACCTCCCCATCATCCAGTCTCACAATGGGCGCCTCACAGAGGATTCTGCAGTTAGGAGGTGGTGGCAGTCGTACCAGGCTGCAATGACGAGGATGGATAGAGATCCAAGGATAGGTCGTCGCTTGTCTCAGCTGCTTGTTGAGAACAGGTACCGCGACGTAGCAGTCGATATCAAGCAGCTGCACATCGGTGGCTGGCCAACAGGTAGGATTATCTCCTTTGATCTGCCGCAGTATCGTGGATGCCACCGACATAGGTGATCCTGCCATGGTGTAGAAGTAGTGTTGTACCAGCGTGAGGAGATGTTGACATTTTGAACAGACCCAGACAAGGCCAATATGGGAGAAGAGGCTATCGAGGTAGGTCATGGATCTTGATAACAGTGAGGTCCAAGGTACTGACCATGTCCGCTGGGGTGCAGGTAATTGGCGATCTCCTCGAGTCGATTGGGCTTTGGCCATTCACTGAGGAGCTTGGTTGGACGGCTGCACAGTTTGACCATCTCATGGGAGAGGTTCGCGAAGAGCTCGAGGATGTCGAGTTGAAGCTATACATGGAAATGTACGTAGAGGCGCAAGAGCGAGAGACACAAAGCAACTAACTGTATGCTAGATTTGTCGGACGAGGACGGAAGAGCACTGGTTAATGGGGTGTAGGATTCTCATACAGCGAAGACTGGTCTGTTGCAAGGCGCGTCTCGTGTCAGCAGTGATGTTAGAGCCTGAGTCTTGTGCGGGGACGGAATCGTGTGGTCGCGACAGGATGATGTGCAGGGTTGTAGCATTCATTATAGCTGTCGCCAAACTAGTCTGTGTTGTTTGCTCGTTATAGTTCGTACGTGACAAGTCAATGTACCCGTCTACATGTAAGCATAGAAAGAGCCGGCAAGAGTTGGAGCAACGCGTGCTGTTTTATGAAGCACCAATACATGAGAGGCGAGGCTGCTGCTGCTAACGGGGCCATGATGGCGGCTTTGTAGACAGACAATGGGTCGATAGATGGTCTCGGGTTGCAGCAAAGACGTACAAGGAAAATGATGGGGAAAGGCAAAAGACGAAGGGGCGAGGGAAGTAGAGGAGAGGAGAGGAGAGGAGAGGAGAGGAGGAATACTGTGAGTCGAGGATGAGGAAGGAAGGGTGAGCAGTAGAGGCAACAGCACTAACTCCCCTCCTCCCACCACTGCCACCACTAGTACTACGACCACCACCTACGTCAAGCAAGCAAGACGCGTCTTCCCCTTGACAGCATGGGCGCAATGGGCCACGCATCTGCTCATCTTCGGGGTCCGGGGGCTGATTGGCATGGCTGGCATTTCACAAGCCTCTGGCCCCGACAGCTTGGTAGCGAAAAACCGTCCGATGGGGCCCTCTCCTGGTTGATCCTTCACGCTCTCGCTCTCGTACTCACCGGCCCAGGTGCCATGACTACCGTTGATTATTTTTTTACTTAGAGGCAGCGCTGGTTCTGATGGCCTTTTTAAACGCATGGCCTTTTGCTGCCGACGATGTGCTCGCGCCCTGGAAGCAAGCAGTGTGGCGCCTATGATCTATTGCATCCCATCGCCTATCGACGTTGAACTCTCTCCATGGCCGTGCGCACACGCACTGCGTCGGGGAAGCGGGTGCGATAGACGAACCCTCGTCGAAAAAGCCCAAGACCGTTGTCGTGCCATGGATTCGGCCCGCCATGACCGGCCAGGCGCCATCTACTATTGTCGGCAGAGACGCTCTATGTATGTGTATATTATGCGCGGGGTTATCATGTACACATGTACTCTGTATGTACATAAATTATTTACATACTGCCATGTGCAGCCCCGCATTACTCGACGCCCATATCCTCGGCTGGCAGTAGTAAGAGGCTAGACCGCTGAGCGTCATTCAGGACTGTTATGTCCGCTATGGCCGTGCTCCATCTTCGCCAATGCCAATGACGATACTATGCCAATCACCCACACGACCTTGACGCCAAAGACGCACCGCCTCTATCCCCCTACGGCAATACGCACTCGCCTTGAATTCTTCCGAGCACCGGGCTCAATTCCTCGGGTCACCGCCATCTTTTGATCAGCAAGCCCACGGAGCACACTATTTAGCCGGCTGCCATCTTAACTACATCTACAAAGCGTATAGCGCTCTCGACCCGCCTTCTTCCTTCTGCCGAACCCAGTATGCGCAGATTCAATTCCCCGCACTCCATCTTGCTTCTCCAATGTTGTGGGTGAAGCCCGTGTATCGACGGGGAAAATGCCTTAGTGCTCCGCATATGTACATAGACGATGCCGTCTCCGGATACTTGACGGTATAAGTACCCGTAAACATGCCCGTGGAGCCATTACTAACTCCACAAAACTTCCGTCGTCATGTTAACTGAGTGGCTTGTTTGCGCTCTCTTCGTAAACTTGGCTGTTGCCAGCAAAACTAAACCCACACCCGCCAATCCAAGGTTCACCACGCTGGTTACCTTTGGCGACAGTTATACAGACGAAAATCGCTTAGGTTACTTCATCAACAATAATGGTTCCGCTCCACCAGTAGGTTGGCAGCAGCCAGTGGTATGTTGACCCACCTATAGTCATTGTTATCCGTTCTAAACATACAATGCAGGGCTTGAAAACGGCCTCTGGAGGACGGTCCTGGGCTCGATTGGCCAGTGACTATTCTGGCATGAAGCTCTACAACTATGCTGTCTCTGGGGCTGTATGCTCCAACCAAGTATCTCCAAGGCCCCTCGCCGTCATCAATGCGCCTTTTCCTGACATTGCTGCCTATGAGTTACCCGCTTTCATCGCTGACTCCAAATTCGTTAATCCGAACGGCACCAAATTCTTCACTGGCAAAGCTTCGGACACTGCCTATGCCATCTGGATTGGGACCAATGATCTCGGTAATGGCGCCTTTTTGACCGATAAACAGTTGCCCGGCAAGACTGTCATTGACTACGTCGACTGCATTTACGACCAGATTACCCTTCTCTACAATAACGGCGCTCGCTATATTGTCCTCCTGAACCTGGCGCCCCTCGAATTGCTGCCACAATACCAGCTTCCCGAGAAAGGTGGCTTGCAATCGACGCAATTCTTCAACGACGCCCCCGGAAAGAACCTGACCTCGCTCCATGGCCGCATGAAAAACACGGTTGCCGCGTTGAACGGATTGTTCAAGTATCGTACGCCCTACCAGTTCGATCACACGGAGTTGTGGGACGGCGCTACGGTAGTGAATTTCGACGTCAACGCTCTGCTTCAGGAAATTTACTATCACCCAAGCAAGTACCTCAATGGCACTGCGCCGCCCAATGTAGAAGGTGCGGCGCATCTGTGCAACGACCAGGGAAGCAACTGCACCACGGCTGGCAGTCTGGACAGCTTCATGTGGTATGATCCGCTGCATCCAAGTGAGCAGACCAGCCGCATCATAGCCAGAGAATTTGTTAGTGTACTCAGCGGCGAGAGCAAGTATGCTTCTTACTGGGGGGAATGACGAGTGATGTATTGAATAACTGGCAAGCAAGGATTAATTTAGAAGAATGAATATATATGCAAATGTCTACAACGCCATTAAACGATGCTAAGGCTAATGCTATTACCAAATGATGTATGCTGTACGCCAAAAACGATGCAATCTGCGTTAAGGAAAAAGGAAATAGAAACAACCACCCCACTCAAGGGCAGAAGTTGAATCATCAGACACATCCATACCAACACAACACTCACACTCAAATACTCCGACACCACCTCTCCAGCCCCTTATCCCCACCCCTAATCCCCTTGAGCACCTCGCCCACCTCCTCAAGCGCAACATCGCATCTCACCATGCCAAATGAGCCCACCTGACCCTGAACAACCGGCATGCACAAGCCCAGCTCCACAAGACCCTCCCACTCGCGCCTTGCTACATCTTTACCCCATACTTTGCTCGCTCCACTACTGCTACTAAGTCCACCCGCTGCCGATTGGATACGCGCTCGTGAAGCCAGCGTGACGTACTCATCGTACGCCATGTTGAAATTGCACGTGTCCGAGTCGTGAATGATGTCTAGTCGGGCTGCAGCGATAAGCAGAGAGAGTGCGAGCGTTGATAGGGAGGGCACGAGAGATAGCTTTGAGTCTGGGGCGCTGAGTAGATAACCTGGCTGGAAGGGCGTTTCGGGGAGGAGGGTGGCGGTGGGGAGGAGGAAGGAGATTAGGACTTGAGGGACAGATTTTGTGAGATAGAAGGAAGGTGCGAGATGTTGAGTTAGGAAGGATGGGGCTGAGAAGAGTTTCTGTGGACGCGGCGTTAATGACGTGGGATACAGATAAATTTGAGGAAAAACACTTACGGAAATGTTGGCATTCCATTCGCTGACCATGTCTTGCTTTGCATCGCCTTTTTGTCCTTTACTCGGTGTGCCCTTGGTTCCGCCACCCAGGATTCCTCGCTCCTTGACGCTCAGTTGTTCTGGTTCCAACGTCAGGCAAGCCTTGCACATGGTCTGGAAAGCAGTAAACGACGTCGCTAGCTTGAGATGCACGTATCGATGGCTGAATCGACTCTTGACGCGCTTCTCCAGAGTATTAGTCACATCGATGCGCGTTGTCAGTCCCAAAACGGCGATGGGAGCTTTCCGCGATTGCGCAATGTCAAAGAGATTGTACAACAGTGTCTGGCGAGGATGATGGGCGAAGAGGTCAAACTCGTTCATGATGAAGATGACCGCTTTGGCTACTTGATCCGTATCTTCTCCTGTCTGTTCAGACGGATGTGAGAGCAGAGCGAGTAGGGTAGCTAGTGTGTCGGCGTAGTTCTTACCAGGCCCACTGCCGTCTTCTTCGATATCCATCTCCTTGCCCAGCTGGCGCCAGATTTCTCGTAACGCAATTTTGTCATCAGTGTGTATGAATCCGTTTAGTCGAACAACATGGTAGTGTCCACTATTGTCTTTGGAAACTTCGGAGAGGACTTTGTTTACGAGTGCCGTCTTCCCACTACCCCGAGCGCCGATGATAAGCATAGAGTTACCCTCGCCAGCAGTGATTGTGTGTTCGACAACTTGGTATACCGATTTATATTCTTCGTCCAAGCCAACCAGAGGCGAGGGACGCTTGCCTGTGATTCGTTCCATAACAATGGTCTTGATCAGGTTCAATTTGTGACCTGGCGCTAGGTTACTGTATATGAGAGGTAGAGTAGAACTTTTCTTTTGCGCCAAAGTTGGCTTGTTGAACGGACTGGGTTCGGCAGGATCCAAGACACTGCCCAAGGCGCTGTTGCCATCCACATCCAAGTCGTCGTCATCGTCGTCATTGCGTATATCAGCCTGCCCTTCAACATCTGACCATCGTCCCTCGCCATTGTTTGCAATGTGATCGGTGTGGTTCAGGCGCCGTGTTGTGCTCGCGGGTAATCTTTTGTTTCTTGTCGGGGAGGCATGTGCAAGTTCGTCTTCGCTTGCTGCTGTACTGGTCTCCCTGGTTGTAGGTTTGCGCCGTCTAGGGGCTGTTGCTGGAGCAGTAATTCCGTCTGCGCCAGACGCCTTCGGCACCGCCTTCCGTGTACTCGTCGCCGCCCTTCGAGCCGGTGGCGGCTTTGGAGGCGTAGTGACCTTGTCGAAACCTTGCAGCTCGTCCTCTTCATCCTCTTCCTCTTCGGGAATGGGACTTGGCTCCTTCTTCCTGGGGGCTTTTGCTCGAGGAGCTACTAGCTTGCGCGCAGTCTTTGCGCTAGGTCTTGCAGCCGCCGGACGTGTTGCCAAAGGAACGGCATTCGTTGAATCACTATTCGCAGCATTCTGGGCTGCCACCTCTGCGTTGGTAGGTCGACCCCTCCTACGCTTGGGTGCAGCGGCTGGCTGTGGTTCGTCTGCAACATGCGCAGCGCTTGCTACATCTCCCTGTGGCACTGCCTGTGGCGGTTGGCGGTTCGCTTTAGACAATACTTTTATATCAAATGCGCCTTCAAAATCGTCGTAAACGTCTACATTTTCTCCTGTCGCCGGCTTCGCAGTTGTGCCATTTATTGCGCTCTTTAGCATCCTTCCCTTGGCTACCTTGACAGGTTTCTTGTCAATTTTTGGTGTTTTGCCATCGTCTGGATTGCTGAGAGACGGCTTGGCCAGCCTGCCAGCGGATTTTCTCGTCGATGGTTTTCTCAACGCGGTCGATTCGGTGGGCTTGGGGGCATCGAGCTTTCTTCGTTTCGCTGATCGTGGAGAGTCGTCCATGACGGTAAACTATATTTCTTTGAATATGTGAAGGGCGTGTCGATGGGATGTCCGTTACAGGGTATGCACCATGGCAGTTGTGGTGATTGAAAGAAATCCGCCTAGCAACCAGATCCTAAAGTTGTTGCTGCTAGGCGCGTTCCCTCTCCAAAGGCGCGTTGTCGCGCTGCCATCCCTGCATTGTGCCAAGACCCCACCTCCGACCATACTACATTGTGCATGCAGCACGCCCTACAATTGACTTCCCCACTATCGCTATCGTTACTACTAGCCTCAAAATAGCTTGCGAAAAGTACTGAGATATTAGATAGCCATGTCCCTCATGCCTTTCCTCCCACAATCATATACACAATGACTTCAATCCAGAGTGCCCAGTCTGATCTAACATCATCTCCACACAATATCCCTCCACCGACACTGGACGACATTGAACTATTTCAGCATACTAATAATGATACTCCACATAACGAGGCAGCATTTTCTCTTCCACCTACCGATAGGGGCAAGGATGCCTGGCTCTGCCTGTTCAGCTGTTTCATGCTCGAGGCAATGATCTGGGGGTTTCCCTCCTGCTATGGTGTGTTCCAAGAATACTATGCAACCAGTAATGAGTTTGCGGGACAGAGAAACATTGCTGTTGTGGGTGCTTGCGCAATGGTATTTCTCACAGCCCCTCAGATAGATTCAAGCCTAAATTATATCTCAGGGTATCATGTACATAGACATCATGTTGTGGTTCGCTGTGCTCAAGTACTTCCCCACATTCCGCCGTTATGCCACTCCGGCTGGTCTGGTCGTCGTCTGTCTTGCACTTGGCCTTGGGTCCCTGTCGACGACTGTCACCCACCTTATTGTCACTCAGGGAATCCTCTACGCGCTGGGCGGTGGTTTAGCATGGACTCCCATTCTCTTCAACATTGAAGAGTGGTGGGTTCGTCGTCGAGGATTCGCATACGGAGCGACTATGGCTGGTCTCGGATTGAGCGGTGCCATTCTTCCCCTGATCTTGGAATGGCTCTTGCAGTCCTATGGCTTCCGAACGACGCTCAGGGTCTGCGCTCTCAGTTTTGTCGGTCTGAACTTCCCAATCATCATCTTCTTCAAGCCGCGCCTCCCGCTGTCCCAAACTTCGCAGTCCAGAAGCTTCGACTTGTCTTTCTGGACCTGCTCGAACTATCTCATCCTGCAGTCTGGCAATGTCATCCAAAGCCTTGGTTTCTTCCTTCCTGCAATATACCTCCCCACCTTTGCTCGCTCCATTGGCGCAAGTACTGTTCAAAGCACTGTCACCATCATACTTGTCAACGCAGCAGCGTTTGTTGGCAGTCTATGTATGGGCTTGGCCACCGACAAATACCACGTGACCAACTGTCTGCTGGTCTCTGCACTCGGCTCAGCCGTCGGCAGTTTCTTAATCTGGGGTTTCTCCACATCACTAGCACCCCTGTACATGTTTTGCATCATCTACGGAGCGTTTGCTGGATGTCAGTCAAGTGCCTGGAGTGCCATTGTTGCCGACACACAAAAGAAAAGAAGGGGTGCAGACTCGGGCTTCGTATGGGCCTGTCTCTCCGCTGGAAAGGGCGTTGGCAACCTATGTAGCGGTCCGCTATCGGAAGCGTTGATGCACGCTGGCAACTGGAGTGCAGGTTTTGCTTATGGCAGCGGTTATGGAGCGTTGATTGTTTTTACTGGCGCGACGG
Source organism: Bipolaris cookei (assembly GCA_002286855.1). Taxonomy (NCBI): domain Eukaryota; kingdom Fungi; phylum Ascomycota; class Dothideomycetes; order Pleosporales; family Pleosporaceae; genus Bipolaris; species Bipolaris cookei. The sequence goes on from NRSV01000003.1 coordinate 225,927, forward strand.
CACTCTTGAGCGGATGGGGATATGCGGCCAAGCGAATTGGATGGATTTGAGATAATCGTGTTTGAGTTCAACATTGCGCATTGCGCATTATGGTGCCGAGGCTCGTATGCGATTGCCAATGCTGTATCACACTCATTAAGAACTGCGCAAGGATGTAGAGTAGAAGACGAGAGAATCATTCGATGAGCAATCAAAGAAGGCGAATGTCACAGAAGGTACATGGTGGTTGGGTGGTTGCGCCAATGAGCTTCGTTGCGGGTTGGTCTTGGCAAGGAAGATACGCGTACGCATGAAACAGGCCCACCGACGTCCTTCATGCGCGATCAGGCTTCCCGCATCTTGTAAACAAGCATATCACTTTTCTTAGCAACCCTAAGCACCTACTGACAATCTATCTGTGGCCGGGGAAAGGCTCCTGTTCCCTATGCGTGCTGCGCAAGGGCCGCCGATGTTCCAAATGCCGCTTCATCTTTCGACTGACAGCTGCATCTCATTGGCACACCACCTGAAACCCTGATGCGATCAGCGGTTGCATCAAACAAACATATTGCCCGAATCAGTTGGCAAGGCTGGGCTCCCAACCAGTCTGTATGTTACACCCTAGCTGCTGAGCCGCGCCTACGCAATGTCTAGATTGATCTCGTCAACATCTTACAGATGACAGTGGAGGTTTCATGACAAACACCATAGGCCGAACGACAGGCATTATACGGCTCGTTTTGTTTTCAGGACCTTTAGATGAATAGTATGTCGATCGTTCCCGTGAGCACGTCATAGCTATCAAGTATATATATCTTGGAAGTTGGCCTCGAGGTTTGAAGGCCACCAACAAGTCAACAGTTGCCATTCAGACACATTCTCTTTGAGAAGGTTCTCTTTACACCTTTCTCTCTTCCTTCTTTGTTACCATTCTCTCAATATCCTAGCGATATTCGTACATTCACTTCGGCTGTGCCACTTTGTCCCTGTTACCCTTCACCCTCATCACTCAATCACTCTTCATCGTTTCTACACAGCTCGCTTAAACGACTACCGCAATCATGAGGCCTGCTGTCATTCTCGCCCTTTCGGGATCTTCCCTTGCTCGTAAGTTTTCTGTAAATGAATTTTGTCATAGGCACTGACTAATACTCCCAAGTGCCCTTTGGCGGTGCCATGAACGCCATGTTTGGTGCTAAGGAGGCACGTGAGGCTCCTGCACCAAGTAACATGCCCAACTTCCCAGGCGCCGGTTTCCCGGCTCCTACTGGAACCGGCGTACCTGCTTTCCCTCTTCCCACTGGAGGTTTCCCCGGTGGTTCCCCAGGAGGCCAGTCCGGAGGTCAGACTGGAGGCCAGCCCGGAGGCCAGACTGGAGGCCAGCCCGGAGGCCAGCCCGGAGGCCAGACTGGAGGCCAGCCCGGAGGTCAGACTGGAGGCCAGCCCGGAGGTCAGACTGGAGGCCAGCCCGGAGGCCAGACTGGAGGCCAGCCCGGAGGTCAGACTGGAGGCCAGCCCGGAGGCCAGACTGGAGGCCAGCCCGGAGGTCAGACTGGAGGTCAACACGGCGGTCAGACTGGAGGTCAACACGGCGGTCAGACTGGAGGTCAACACGGCGGTCAGACTGGAGGTCAATACGGCGGTCAGACCGGAGGTCAACAAGGCGGAGGTTTCCCTGGCTTCCAAGGAGGCAAGCCCCCAACTGTAAAGAGGCTCGTAGTCAACTACGGCCTTGCTCCCACACTACTCAAGAGGGGAGAGGCTGCCACTCCTTCTCTGCCAGAATTCCACCTTCTTTCCGAGACCGGTAGTGCTGCTCCCGCTGCAAGCGCACCGGTTGCGGGTTCTCCTACTGAAGGTACCCCAACTGAGGGCGCTCCTGAGGCTGGTGCTCCTGGTGCTGGTGCCACAGGCGCCCCCGGTGCAGGAACTCCCCCGTTCCCTCTCCCCACCGGCACTCATCCCCCCTTCCCCATGCCCACTGGCGGTTTCCCCGGTGGCCCAGGTGGCAACGCTTCCTTCCCCGGTGCTCCCAGCAGTCCCGGAGGCGAGGGCGGCAACACTGGTGCCGGTGGATTTCTCGAGTGGCTCAGCGGTCTCTTGGGTAAGGGCAAGGGTGAGGGTGAGGGAAAAGGTGATGGCGAGTCCAAGGGCGACTACTAAATGGCTTGGTTTGAATGATTATCCATGGGCCTACGGACTTCATCTGACGGATGAGAGAGAGTGAGTGTCTAGATGACACGGGAACTTTTTTGATATGTACATTTCTATTCTTGTATCACACCTTTTTGGCAATCCATACACACGCTCCTTATTGAGAATGAAAGACATTTTCTTGCACTGCAATTGGAATATAGCAGAGTGATGTTTGGCTTGTTGGCTTGAATAGGGGATATGAAAACTATTCTTCTTCTCTTGGAATATACATATCATCACATCATTTAATCACTGTGCAGCTATCATTGCAAACAACTCCATAGTTGCATGCTTAGCCTGTCACAGCATCGCAAACCCAGTATGCACTGTGATATCTATGCCACTTGCACACTATATATTTATATCTACTACAAAAATGGCAGTTAAAAGAGCGAAGTGAAAAGGTTGACCGCCGCCGTTGAGGGGAGCGAAGTCGGGTATCTCAGAAAGCCATTTCTCCGTCTTTTGTATCCTGCGCTATGCTTTTGAACTTTTTTTACAAGGTTCTTGCACCTTGTTCTTTCGTGATGGTCGTCGGGTTGAAGAGACGCCTTCCAAATGCTTTTGTGTGTATGTATATAGCGAATACAGCATTTATTTTGACAGTAAAAAAAAGAATAAAGAAAACAGAGCCTGGGAGGCGCTAAATGAAAACTCCGAATTGCGCTTGTTGAAGCGCAAGAGAACTGTGCAAAACAAAAGGCCATCATGTGTTGTTGAACACGAATAATTCGACCGAAGTATTTCCCAGGGAACGCCGAGAATGATAATTAGTCTTGCTGGGTTGAATGCAGTAAGATCATTAGCTATTTTTTCCATGCCGTATTAGTTAGAGACAGCCAGGCTCTTCATGCCATTCGTAACCTCGATCGCTGCTGCTTTGGCAACATCTATGAGGCTTGGGTTCTCTTCCTTGTGGGTTCCATTGGCTCCATTTACAGTCTCACTGCCATTTGTATTAGGAAGATCGGCAGATGGTGTGTGCAGCGGCTTGTCCATGTCCTTGACCTCTAGACCATTGAAGATCGGGAAGATGCCACGGGTAGCATGGAAGTCATTGTGCACTAGAAGAAAAGTTAGTAAGGAGTTTGATCGATTCAAGCGGCGTTGAAACTTACCAATGTTGAGAAGGTACCAGGTGTCTATAACGTCCTGGATGACGTAGCGCGATGGGCTGACACCTGCGTGACAGTTTGCCCACTGCTGGCCGAGTCGGTAAAACTCGTCCTTCCAGGCTAGAAAGCTGACTGTTTCCACAATTGTTGGCTGTACGATCTCCTTGCCTGGGAAGACACCCCACGTGACAGCGTTGGGTCCTTCGTTGGGGGCATTCGTCTTTAAGTCGCCGTTCTTGTTCACAGCATAGTAGGTGAATTCTGGGTCGCGCTCGAGACGGATAATGATCTCAGCGATGTGTTCGGGTGAGACAAAGACCTCGAGGTAGGACTTTTGGTAAACATAACCGTTGCGTGGACCCCAACCAAAGACAGGATCAGACGATTTGACACCGTTGACAGCAGGCTGGGAGTTGATGGTGAGGAAACCACGTCTGTTCAAGTCGATGAGATCGTCGCGAATTGATGACGCTTCCGCGGTAATGGGTTGTTCACTCCACGGCAACGATTCTAGTTTACCCTCCATATAGCGTACAAATAGATTGGAGAGATCTCTGATGGTCAATGGCGTACCCCATAGCTTGATATTTTGCTCGTTAGTACCCTTGAGACCAATGCCATATGAATCCAACTCGCCGAAAGCAGGTGATCGCGAATCTCCCCACCGGCCGTTAGGAAACTCGTCCCAGTCTTGAGTGCGTGCAACATAAGACCGTTGTCGGTTGCGCCAGAATATGGGCCGTACATTCTCCTCGCGTCGGTTGAGGGCCAAGGAGGGTCGCCATGGCAGAGGCTTCTCGAGCGGGGATTCCACATCTGGCAAAAGTTCAAGCTCCTCGAGAACCATGCGTGTGGCTTGTGCAAGGTTCATTGTGTAGCTGGGATGAGTCAGTACAAGCAGTGTAGATATGGCCATATAGTAACAGTAAGACATACAAGTGCAGATGGGTAATGCCGGCGTCAATCAGCCTTCGGCACATGTCGGCTACCAATGTCTTGCCAACTTCACGGACTTCAACATCATCGTTCTTGACAGGTTCCAGAGCCTTTGTCCAGTCATCGGGAATGTGGCATTTTGTCCATTGGGCTCTTCGTAGAAAGGCGGCGTGGGTGTGGATGGGCATGATGCCAGGAATAATGGGAACGTTGATGCCCTTAGCGCGGACTTTTCGTACCCACTCGAGGAAGAGGTCTGTGTCGTAGAACATTTGCGTTACAATAAAGGAGCCTCCAGCATCGACCTTTTCCTTCAAGTGGTCAATGAGCTCATCGACATCGTCGTTGTCATCGCTGCCTTCCGAGTATCCTGCAACGCCAATATCAAAGTGGTTCCCGTATTTTTCCTTAATGTAGACAACCAAGTCCTTTGCGTAGCGAAATCCGCCAGCCGTTGCCTCCCACTTTTCTCGTTCACGGGGCGGGTCGCCTCTCAAGGCCAGAATATTTGTGCAGCCGGCCTGGTATGCTTCTCGGAGGGCCTCGTCGAGCTTGGACTTTTCCATGTCGGTGCAAGTGAGGTGCATGCAGGTCTCGAGACCGTAGACGGACTGTGCGACCTTGACCATTTCGCAGGTCAACTTGGAGTGGCGGCCGCCGGCGCCCCAGGTAAGGTCGATAAACTGGGGACCGAAGCTATGCATGCGGTCCATGCGATCATATAGGTTTTGGACACCCTTGAATGTAAGTCAGCGCAGTTGCTTTTTGGGGACCCTGGGGATATGGAGTACCTGTGCGGTCTTTGGGGGAAAGAACTCGAAGGAGAAGGTCGGCTTCCCTTCGCGCTTCGCCTGAGCGAGTTTCTGTGAGATGTGCATGGTGGGCAGGGGTGAGAGGAAAGAAGGAAGGGTGGAAGAAAGGAAGAAAAAAAGAAAGAGAGAAGATTAGCAGAACCCGAGTCAATGTCGAGCAAAGGCACGCCGTGGGTACAATAGGAAGAGGATGCACCCCGCGATGGGCTCACTGCGGCGTGTACAAGGATGTATGCGTTCGGTCAGCGTCGAAACTCCGACGGAGCTATCCAAAATATCGTTTGCGGGCCCAGCGATCAGCAAGTGTCCGCGACATGTACGACAGCTGGTTGAGATGGCTGTCTTTAGCAGTGTGTCAGGTAGCAGTCTGTGTCAATCCGTCTGTCAGTGGTTCAGGTCAGGACTACAACGTGTCAACGAGGCAGTGATGTGCAGTTTTCTCTAGCTCGCAGGTGATTGGAACAAGGTTAGCGCAAGCGCGTGTAGTGAGTCCGGAGGTGACATCGGAGCGCTGGCAAGCGAGGCCCATCTTCGGCCACATAATACCTCACGCCGTGTGTGATGCGGTGAAGAGCCCGCCATGGCCGGCAAGATAGCAGCGCCGAGCGGAGACTGAGTGTATGTGTATGTGTATGTGTATAGCAGAGTGTACATGTATACGGGCGAGATGTGGCATAGATGTGGTGGTGGTGCTGTTTGGGGGTGTCGGCAGTGCTGTTGCCCCACACTCCAGCTGAGAAACCACCCGCCGTCCCACATCTTCCACTACCCACGATGCTATGACTGCCCTCCCCCGGGTTTTCCCAATGCGGTAGCCCCGGAGCGCCATCATTGTTGCGCAATCCAGTCTACGCTACTACATATGTACTACCATGTATATCTCTATACATAGGTAGGATGCCGTCGTATCCACCCGCAGTGCAATGACAAGCCAGCCTTTTCATCCTTGGCTACTCGCCCACCCCTCCTGATTCCTCCATCTTCGCCCTCCCCTTCGCCCTCCCCTTCGCCCTCCCCTTCTCCCTCTCCCTCTTCCCAGACACCCGCATACCCACCACCGTCATGCCTCCTATTGCTCGGCCCCGCCGTATTGTTGGGGTCTCGCTGAAAATGTACTTCGACCTGCCCAGCACCCTCTCCTACATCCGCGGTGTCCTGCAACTCGACGGCGATGCCTGGAATGCCCGCACCGATCTCTTCGTTATCCCCGACTTTGTCTCCTTGACCGAATCAGCCCGCATCCTCGAGTCGTCGTCTATTATCCTGGGCGCTCAAGACACCTTCTGGGAGGACAAGGGCGCCTACACAGGAGAAGTCAGTCCGCTTGTCTTGAGACAGGCGGGTGCGAGAATTGTGGAGATTGGCCATGCCGAACGGAGAGCCCTCTTTGGTGAAAACGACGAGACGGTTGCAAAAAAGGCAGGGGCTGCTGCGAGAAACGGCCTCATTCCACTCGTGTGCATCGGCGAGAAGACGCATCACGGTGTCGCCTCAGCTGCCGTCGGGGCTGCCATAGATGAATGCACCCCCCAGGTCAAGTCGGTCCTGGCTGCCGTGCCCGACGACACCGAGGTCATTCTGGCTTATGAGCCCGTGTGGGCCATAGGCGCAAAGGAGCCTGCAGACCCTGACCACGTAGTCATGGTGACAAAAGCGTTGAGGTCGCTGACTGCTGGCCGCAAAGGTCTAACAAGAATTGTCTATGGCGGCAGTGCCGGCCCAGGAACTTTTGCAAAGATTGCCGACGGTGTAGACGGCTTGTTCTTGGGCCGTTTTGCACACGACCTCCACAACCTCAAGAAAGTCATAAAAGAAGTCGGCGGTGCTTGATGCGTTTGAAGAAAGAAAAAATGTTTCCATATCCCAAGAATGCGACATGTTGCAGTTTCAGACTGGGACAAGACGCCGGTGGAGTGACTGTGAGAGAGAGATCACTTGACATCCTGTGATTGCCCACTCGCGCATCACTTACTCTTCATTGCAGTACATGACGAGATCGTGCTGCGCTCTCATCGCCATATGCTAGGTTACTTCTGCCAGTCTATGAGGCCGAATGGCATGTGTGACGTCCCTTCTTTACAACGGTCGGTTCGCTATATTTTGTCCATCTGCTAGAAATGATATCGAATCTATTTTGACCTACGCGACAGTGCAACCGTGTGTCTGATATGTCAAGACTTGTCCAGCATGTATGCGTACTGTTGGATTTGCGTACGTCTTTGAATCCTCAGTCTGGGTATAATCACTCCAGCTTTCATCCATGGAGTCCAGTCCGACGGCCTTCAAGTCATAACCATTACGAATTGCGGTCCGGTCACCCGCAGTTCGGATAAACGGAACATGCAGTCTCGGCGACAATTAGCTGTTATGGGAGTGACGAATGACCTTTGCCTCTGTCTCGATCATCCGATAAGCCGGGTACTCCTGTCAGCCTTGAACGTCTAACCACGTCCATCTAGACAACAAAACCCCTAGTACCCTACCCGACGACTCCGCAAAATTCTGAAAACAGCATTGTTCAAATGACGAGTATATTCCGCTCAATTGCACTCGCTCCCCGTAGGCTCATTTCCCAGTCACCGCTTGCTCTGTCATGGTTTGCCAAATCAAGCTAGACTGCCTTCAATCCGGAAAGCATCTGTCACATTCGTTGATCCCTTCCGAGGGCTTTTCGGACGAGCGCAGCCTACTCGCCATGTGTTCTAGTTGTGGGAGTGCGTCACGCCAGCATGGCTCGATGCTACTCACCCCTCAGTAGTTCAGTGCGGGGGTGAAGTCTTCGATCTGTTTGCACCAAACATCGACTCTCCCCTACAAGCTTGATCCACCCATCGTGGCATCTCGCCGGTCCATGCCGGGATGCTCTGAGCCCTGGGAACCATCATTCGGCCCGGCATTCAACGTCGGAGTAACATGGGTTGTCTCGACACAGAATTGATCGTGTGATTGGTTTGCTCTGGGTTAGACCACAACGACACAGGCGACTTATGTTGCGCCCTCAACTACCACGAGTAGAAGTCGTATGAAGGGTACTTAGCACACAAATTGAGGTATTGCGATGAGGAAATAGGGCATGTAGCCATACGTCCGGGTTTAGCGTTTTTAGCACGTTTCCCCGCAGTCAATTCGTTAGCGCTGGTCTGACGATCGTTTGGCTCCCCAGTCGAGCTTCCGCACCCACTCCCAGCTTTCACCTGCCGTTTCTCCGCTCGACTCCTCGAGATCAACCATATGAGCTAGAGCCATTGATCTTCTACTGGTCATTACCTATTAGGCCCATGTACGTGTCATGATCCCTGATGCATGCCATTGTCATTATCACTTGTTCAGGCAGTATGATCGTCAAGCTCTAGACAGTACAGAGTGAATTGATTCATGTAAGTGTACAAGGTATCCCATGAGAAAATATGGAAGAAGTACTATGTATTGTAGTTATGGTACCAGCATCCATGCCAGACTGGTATGCATGCAGAAGAGACTCTAGGAAGATGCTTGGTGTTTACAAAGTGGCTACTCCCTCCACCCCGCACCCGTTCCTAGGGTTGTTTTGTAACGGAAGCCACGTTCTCGACTACGAAACGCCTCATCATGATCTGAACGAATCAAGGTCTGGATCCATAGCCGGCCCTTACCTGGTCATGTCTGCCTTCCCGCCAACTCGATTCCCTGTGCCATGTTCAGGGCGGAGCCGCAACGACCGGTCATCGTATTCATCCTGCATTGGGGCATCTGTACGCCGCCTTTTGCATACTTGGTGTTAATCGCTTGCTTTTGTCCGCAGCTACGCTTGTTCGCAATTGAGATCTGTGCTCCGGGTTTCCCGAACATTTATGCCCCTTGCTTGCTTCATCGATTGTCGTGCCCACCCTATATTAGCTCTCTCCTCCCCAGTCGTCTAGCTTCCCATGTCCCATTACGAGATTTCTGCAGACACCACTACCTCCCCTACCCGCGGCCATTACGACGAACACTTGATTCTCAATTCCGATTCTGCAAGAAGTGCACCTTTCGATAACCACACAGCCTGTATGGATCCAGATCACCAGCAAAAGTACTCGTCGAACGACGCTCATCTGAGCCCAAACCGAGACGCAGAGACACTGTCGGCTGGGTCAACTGCAAGGAACGAGTCAACCGCAAGAACTATGGATGTCAACAATGGTTTGGAGAAGGATTTTTCACAGTCCAACGGTGAAATACCAAAATAATGCCGGTTACAGCCTCAGGCTGACAATACTAGGATATAACAATGGGTTTCCCGGGCACCTCAACCTCGATGCTTCAGTTAATTCCAATACCGCGCTTCATCATATCCGGACGGCAGGCAGTATTTCCATCTCACCAGAACTCTTCGAGAAGCTCTATCTCTCGCCCCCAAATAAAGTCAAAGGCGAACTGAGGAAGACTTTTGCTAACCCCACACCAATGTACGCTTTCTCTATTCCTTTTATCTTCTGTTGACAGCTACTAATATTAACAGCGCTATTATTGGGTTCTTGCTGTCACTATTTCCACTGAGCATGACTCTTATGGGGTGGCGAGGTGCTGGAGGCAGTGGTGCGGCGAACATTGGGTGGTATTATTTTGCCGGGGGTCTTCTAATGGTTCTTGGTGGCATTGGTGAAGTATGCATGGCCTTCTCGCTTCACCAAAGATGGTACTGACTGTCAATAGTGGATTTTAGGCAACACCTTTCCATTCGTCGTATTCTGTTCATTTGGGGCTTTTTGGCTAGGCTTCGGCGCTACACTCCAACCTTTCTACAATGCATATGGAGCATACGCCAATCCTTCAGTCCAAGGCAGCACGGGTCTGGGGTCTGTTGGCTTCAATGTCGGCATTGGTACGTCATGAGCAACATGAAATGCGTATGTGTTTTTGACCTTTATCATAGGATACTTCCAAATCGCCATGGGCATGCTGTGCCTCATCTTCCTCATCTGTTCCATCCGTACGAACCTGGTCTTCTTCATGATCTTCTTTAGTCTGACACCAGCATTCGGTCTTCTAGCGGGCAGCTATTTCCAGGCTGCCAATGGCAAGGCGTCTCTTGCTAAGAAGCTGGCCGAGGCTGCTGGTGCATTCTGCTTTGTTGCCTGCTTATGCGGATGGTACATATTCTTTGCTATTATGCTGGCCAGTGTTGACTTTCCCTTTAATATTCCTAGTAAGTTGCTGGCTGCTCAAATCAATGATTTTGTACTTGCTAAAGCAATACAGTTGTGGACCTGTCCAATGTAGTGAGAGGGGCGAGCCAGAAACGCAAAGTCGATCACGTCGAGTGAACATACGGCGGTCAGCAAGTCATCGAAATGGAGTGAGATATATCCGAAATGGTTGATGTGTTAGTTGCCAAGGGGTTGGTCGTGGGACGGCAAGTAGATGAAACTTATGCTGTTCGCATCACGCGACCAAATGTGAGATTGCGAAATGCCGCACATATAGCCAAAAGACTGTTTGCCGACGTCCGTAGCTCGCGTAATGTTCATATAGTCACATTTGCCGACAAGAGATATAGTTATGATGGATCATAGCCCGACACTCGTCTGCAATGTACCCCAGGGTTCCTTGTCCAGTTGCTGGACGGACACTACCGTGGAAACACATCGGTTGTATGAGCATCACGTTTTGCTGGAAGCACCAGAAGCACAAACTCTTACAGCTGACAGGCAGTCTGAGACAAATTATTTGAGGGGGCATAATATCTCAGTCTGCTTTCTGGACGGTGCTGCATCGCGCATTAACATTTGTGTAACAGGAGTGACATGTCTGACACTGGGAAATGATTTGCGGGTCTGCTGGCCCGAACCGTTCAAGCAAACCAGTGGTTCGTGCGTCTATACCAGTACTTATATGTATACAACACACGAACACTTGACGATAGTTAGCCAAAAGAAAGAAAAATCCACCCATGTTCACTGGTATCTCGACGTCATTTAAAATGATTTACCCGGTGGAAGTAAACAGCATGCAGCAGCACACGCACCACGACATTGCCCCCACAACACAGCCGCGGAGACAAACGAGTACTTCATCAAGTAAATCCTCACAATCGCCCAATTTTTCCCGTCCATATCTGCAGCAGCCAGTAACAAAGAAGCCGGTTCCAAGATCATCTGGCGCTCTTCCCCTCGCAAACGCAGCACCAATATCACACCAAACCATCGTCGTAACACAAAAACCCCATATCAGCAGCAAAGGCCACCAACCCGTCCGCACCAAAACACGACGACGACCAAAAATGGGGACCTACTTTTTAACAGGTGCCAACCGCGGCATTGGCCTTGAGTTTGTACGACAACTTGCCGCCAACCCCTCCAACACCATCATCGCAGGCGTCCGCTCCAAATCCATCGACCTATCCGACCTCCACTCCCTAAATGCAAACAACAACGTCTACATCGTCGAGTGCGACGTCAGTTCCCTCGACTCACTTTCTGGCATCGAATTCCGCGTCGCCGAGATCCTCAGCAAAAAAAGCAGCAACCTCGACTTCCTGTTCAACATCGCCGGCATAAATGCTACCAGCAGCGACACGAGCCTGACACTTGACCCAAAAAGCATGGCCGGGCACATGCAAACTAACGTGCTTGGTCCCGCGAAAATCGTCCAGAGCCTGCGCAAGTACCTCGCTCGCGGCGCCACCGTGCTGAATATGTCGTCTGGACTAGGTAGTCTGGTTGTTGCATCGGAAATTACAAAATGCTGCACGTATAGTATGTCGAAGGCTGCGCTGAATATGTTGACTGTGCATCAGAGTAAGGATCTCAAGGGGAATGGGATCAAGGTTGTTTGCATGGATCCTGGTTGGGTTAAGACGAGGATGGGGGGTGAGGGGGCGGTGCTCGAGGTGCAAGATAGTGTGAGGAATATGTTGGATGTTGTGGCAAGGTTGAAGGAGGCGGATAGTGGAAAGTTTTATAGACAGGATGGGGAGATTGTGCCGTGGTGAGGGGGTGAGGGGTTGGGGGAATATGTTAATTACTTTTACGATCTTTGGATAAGAGATTGTGCATTGCAAAAATGTTCAGACGTCGGGATCCTTGTGCGTATCTTTGGGTTCTAAGACATTTTTAGTTCTCTTGGTTTTTTTCTGTTTCTTACGCCCTTTTTTTTGGTGAAACTACCACGCTCCAGTTTTGTTGCTGATGGTCCGATTGCTTGAAGTGACTGATTATTTTAGGATGATTGCCCTTTTCTATATTAAACACATCTCCGTCTTCAAATCGATACACTGTAGTAAACCTATTGTAAGGATACCTGAACTCGAATTACCATCTGGCACACTTTCACTTCGAATGCGTAAGATATTCCACTTTCCAGCCCCATTCCCCTACCTAACAAGTTACCAACTCATCGATATAAAGCCCCTCGAATTCCACTCTTGATACCCAAACTTCTGCTTGTACAAACAAGAATCACTTCCCTCCAACCCATTTTCCGCCTGTTGGCACGATAAAGGGTGTGGTTGAGTCAAAACAGCTGCAGTTGCACAAAACACTAAATGAAGACTTGACTGATTTGACTAGCTACTGGGCTATCGACGTAGCTATATACTCAGCAGTAGCAGGCAAGGCTGCAGCTGCTGAAACGTGTGTTCCCCTGCTGAGACGCGTATACCCCTGCTGGGGCCTGTATGCCCGTAGCAAGACCGAGATAAGACTGGTGTCGTCAGCTCGATTCCAATATATGTCCCAACACCGCCAGTACATTGTCCCCCACATGCGTATACTGCATCACCAAAGCATACGCAACCTTGAATTTCACCCACCTCCTATTCCCACATAAATCTCGACATACCTTATGAACCCATTAAGCGCGCCCTCTTCTTCTACGTCACATGCCCTCGACCTCACACAATCTCCCCAAGCAACAAACTGGTGAACATATGGTAAGATGGTCATGTTGCGCTTCCTTTTGCATACAATGTCTTTTGCAAATCATCTTGAAATAAAGATGATAAAATCCCACAATTCTTGAATCACACATTAGACACAACACTTACGCCAAGGCTTATACAATCAGAACGATGATAGAAAAAAAAGTAGTATACTGCGATATCCATCTATTCAAGTCAACGTCCCGCACTCCAGAAAATGCAGCGCTAAGCCTTACAAAGCCACCAGCAACCAAAGAAAACCCTCACAACTGACAAAATCTATTTCTCTTGCTCACAAAAAGAGGATGCTACGCAAGACACACTACTCAATCAACTCTTCCATCCCACCCGCTCTGCCCCCCATCCCAACTCTACACAGCCTTCGGCCGCCTAAAAGGATGCGCCTCAGTATTAAACACCCACTCATCAAGACTAATCATATCCGGGGTACTAAACACGAGATAAAAATACTTGAGCGTCTCCGCCGTCCAAAACGATTCCATCTTATTCTCGACGTTCTTCTCACGCATACCCGATTGCCCCGCTGCACCAGACACAGTAGTAGGAGTAGCATCCTGCGGTGCAGCAAACGTAACATCGCGGACCTGGCCGTACGCATATGGCGTTTGGGTGGCAGCAACGATGCTATTGAACATTGCCCATGCGCTGTCGAGGTACTGCCGGTCACCCGTGATGCGGTACATGATGAAGACTGACTCGATTGCTTCGGGGCGGAGGAGATACCGGCGATCGCGGATATTAGTAAAGGCGGTGGGAATACTGTATTTTTCGACCGCAGCATCGAGATCGTCAATGTACTTGTTGCCGTAGTGGCTGAGGACGCCTTCGGCCCAGGTGGTGCGGTTCCAGGGGCAGGATGTGCGCGATTCGCAAGGGACCATGTCGAAGGTTTCAGGCATGATGCCGGTTTGGGTGGCGGCATAGCTGTAGACGCAGCCCTTTGTGAGTTTTGCGCCGAGGTCGACGTGTTCTTTGATGGAGAAGATGCGGCCTGCTAGACCGAACATGCCACCGATAAAGCATGTTAGGTGCTGCATGGTTGGGTTTAGAGTGATTTGGTCGCTATATGCAGAAACGTCGCCGCAAAGCAACAAGTTCTCGCCATGGTCACTGTCAGGCACCATTGGCCTGAAAAGCATGTACTCGTCAATCTTCTTTGCAGAATCGCGGTACAGCTTCTCGTACACGGGTTCCACACCACCGAGCAGCGCATGCATCTTGGGGAAATACTCGTACGTGCTATCTGCTAGCGCGCCAATGGAAAAGGAGCCTGATACAGCGAAATCCTCACGCGCGACATTGACCATAGTCGGCCAAAGCCCCGGTATTTGTGTAGAATTCTGGACACGGTCCATAAGCAGAGTGACCCTGGCTACGGCATCATAATACTTTGGCTCAGACGTGATCTGTGCAAGGCGCGTAAATTCCATGGTCAACGAGCCAAGGCAGGCAAAACAAATATTAGTCTCGGCATCAAAGGCAGTTCGGTCAACTTTCTTTGCCTTTTCCACACTCATCCAGCCTAGCGGCGTGTTATTCGTAGTGTCAAAGGCCCGGTACAGCATTTCTCCAAGTTGAATTGCTTTCTTAAGCAAGATTGGCTTGCCGCTCATGTCGTATGCGCTCAGCAAACCCCCTAGGTATCGAATTGTCGTTTCAAAGACGCTGACACTCGTGAGGTCCGTCCTGCCGAAGTCGATTTCCGCAACTGCCTCTACAGCCTCGTCAAACTCTTCTCGAAGGCCCATAATCCACAGGGTATCGAGTGAATCGACCAAGGTAGCGCCCCAGCCACCAAACGACTCCTCGCCTTCTGCCGTGACAGGCTTGAGCTCATCCTGTGCCCAAGCGTATGCCCTGTAGCTCTCCCACGTACGCTTAAAGACATTCCGTACTGCAATTCTTTGTGACTCCCTCTGGTTTCTCTGTGCACGTGTTTCGGGAAAGTATTCAACCTGGATGCGCGGGAGTTTGTGGGGTTTGCTGGTCGGCAGCGGGATGTAGGACGAAATGCGGTTTACAAAAGGGGCTTTGCGCCAATCGTACGACTGCTGCGATTCGAGGCTGGCGAGACTGGGTCCTTGGTGCATGTACGCTTCGTGGTCTTCAAAAGGAACGGCCAACGGGTCGATGGGCTCCCCGAAGAACCTATAGCATACGCCGAACAGGACAGCCGCACCGAGCGCGTAGAGCAAGAATCGTTTATGTTGCCGGGACATGGGCTGCTGGTATGGTACCCCGCGGGGCACTTTGATCCTACGCATAGTGAGATGTGCGGTTGAAACTATAGTTGCTCATTGAGTGAACGATTTAAAGGAGATTGGAACGACCAAGTAAGCAGCCACCACCGACCGTGTACTGCCTACAAGGCTGGACTAGGACAATTGCACCGTGCCAGAGTGTCAAGTAACAGAGCGACAAGAGGTGTTTAGTGCAAAGGTGCTGACCCGGGGGCGTTATAATATACGAAATATAGTGGAGATGAACTCAGCACTTTAGGACACTTCTCAGGTGAGAGACAACGTAGGGAACGTGACCCATATGCCAAGGCAACATAGATTGTCGATCAAACCGAAGCTACACGACGAGGTCGTTCCGGTAGCCGTAGCGTTAGTAAAATTCACCATGGAGCGTGGCGTTGGAAACATACAACGGTGCGTACAGGCAACCGTGTACTTGACTGCAATGCATGGGTTCAGTTGCAGGGGCTTGCGCTAAAGGCGGCCCCTCTCCCCTGCGCATTGGCTCCAACGCGAACCACACCACTCATGTAGCGAATCGTCAGTATAATGACAGCCAATATAAGCTGCTCCTCTTCTCCTGCCAGAATGACCCAGTATGCACCATGCAGTCCAATTGGTCAAATGTCATTAATTTGCTCCATCATTTCGTCTTACATACAATACACAGCCAGTCGCCCAAAGACCCAGAAGCCCAACACCATGCCTTTTTTTCTCTAAACCTCATGCGGTCTTCATCCAGGAACGCCAGCTATTGTACAGTGGGCAGCGGAGGCCGCCCGTAGAGTGGTGAGAGATACGCCAAGATCGACGGTATAGATGTAAACAGTGTCGAAAATAGAAAAGACGATAACATCATTGCGACAAATACTCTGAAACCTCGGAACGCCTACGACGGCGGGAACATTGTAGCTCAAGACACAATTGTTCTTGGTTTACTCAGATTTTTGATCAGGCTCGAAAAAGACCTTGCGTGTTATCTGAGTCATCGTTAGTGAATTTCCTAGCTTCAATGGCTGTCCAACTTACCGCCCAGGATCCCGCTACAGTGGCGCAAATACCCGAACTAATAGCCATTTGCCTCGTCCCTCTTGTGCTCTTGAAGATAGCACCGCTCAAGGCGCCGGCGACTATGCTGTTGCTCATCTCATGCTTTCCTCTGTAGTAGCCAATAGTGCTGTTTATTCCATTGTACACCATGGCAATCACACCTGCACTGTTTCCCAAAAACGGCCCTCTCCGCGTTATCGCATTGAGTACACCGTTGAGTCGCAACCGTGGTGGCATGCTGGGCGGGTTCTTCTGGAGTCCCTCAGCAAGTCCCCATGCGCCACCAATCGTCAGCGCCGTCAGGTACGAAACCCCGGTGCCATAACATAAGTCGTCTGACCAGCCACGCGAGGGCAGGGCCGATTGCGAGCCAGGGAGATCAGATGGGAGTTGATCTTCGAGTGAGAGGTATTCAAGCGTCTGTTGGTTGAGGCCCGCAAGAGGGTGCAATTGTGAAGGGTCGAGGATGAACTCGGAGGGGTTCTGGATGGCGGTGCTGGGGTCGAATGGTGCGGGCTGGAAAGTATCTTCTTTTACAAAGTCGTTATTTTGTGGCGGTTGTGGTGCAGCCTCCTTGGCCTTGCGTCCTGTTAATGTATCCCAGCTGGCATGGGTGTCAGCTGGTCTAGAATTGAGGGTTGATTGGGAATCACAAAGAAAGCACATACATAGCCATATTGAAGATGTCGTGCTGTGTCGGTATAAAGAAAAGATAAGAAGCTGCGCCGGATCGCTATCAAGACCCCTAACCCACAAAATATGGGGATAGAAGAAAGCAGGGCAAGGAAAAGCGTGAGATGGCGCAGGGCAGAGAGGCGCAGGGCAATGGGGGCGTGTGCTGGGGCGTCGGCGGTGATGTCGCGAAAACTTCTGGCGAGCAACATTGAACAGTGACGAACAACACCGTGCACGGACCTTTTTCGAAGGGTCTCTGCTTCCGAGCTCGGAAAGAAATCATGGAAAACGCCCACCACCCTCGGAACACACACTCACCCATACCCACCCTACGGCCCAGGAGCAGCAATTCGTCATGGCACTCCCAGAATTCAAACAAAACTTCCTCAAGGACTGTGTGTCGGCGGGTGCGCTAAAGTTTGGCACTTTCACCCTCAAGTCCAAGCGCATATCGCCCTACTTTTTCAATGCGGGGCTATTCCACAGAGCCGACTTGCTACGCTCGATATCCTCAGCCTACGCCCACACACTCAAGGCGCACGGGGAGGCTGATGTCTCTTTCCAATGGGACATCCTCTTCGGGCCCGCATACAAGGGCATTCCTCTCGCAGCGGCAACAGTTGATAAACTCGCCGATCTGGATCTTGCCAAGTACGGACAGAAGAGCTACAGTTTCAACCGCAAAGAAGCAAAGGACCACGGTGAAGGTGGTAACATTGTCGGTGCAAGCCTCAAGGGAAAGAAGATTGTTATCGTCGACGACGTCATCACCGCTGGTACTGCGATCCGAGAGGCTATCGACATCATCAAGAAAGAAGGTGGAGAATTAGTTGGTATCATTGTTGCCTTTGACAGGCAAGAAAAAACACCTACTGCTACCGATGATGACGGCAAGCCTGGGCCAAGTGCAATTGGCGAGGTGAGGAAGCAGTACGGCATCCCAGTGCTTGCTATCCTGACACTGGACGATGTGATCGAGTATTTGAGGAGACTGGGCGGAGAGGAGGACTTAAAGAGGCTAGATGAGTACAGAGCCAAATACAGGGCCAGCGACTAAGATGAGGGGGAGTTCCTTGGAGATAGATTATGATACCACGACGACTTAGATCATGCAGGCATGGCAGAGCAAGCATGAAAAGACTTGCTGGCTCGAATACTACCTGCTTTGTATCCAATGCCATTTCCATAAAAGTTTTTTCTTTTCAAAGTGTCTGACTGCTTATTCTCTCTCCTTCAATTTCTATCACCCTGCTCACTTTGAAAAATATTTTGCTCTTCATCACACAGCCAGGAAGATTGCACAATACATGACATGATGCATAAGCCATTCGGCAGTCAATGTTGCAGAGGTATTCATCATCTCTTCATGCCAGGACTCGAGCTGAATATCGGTAGCGTAATGTATAGTCGTACAGACTAACGTAAAACGCCCATCGTTTTGATAGGCAAAAGAAGCAGCTACCTCGTGCAGACTCATCGAAGATACCCATCATCAACTCTGAAGACCCGCCTCTCAGGCCGTAGTCCCAGGCCCCGAACGCCAAATTACATAGCACCTGGTAATCATCGCCAATCACTTAAGCCTTCTTAGCAAACTCGACACGAAGGATAAGATGGCCGAAACCGACTGCAGCCTCATTAGTAAAGTTCCGGCATGAAAAAACCGACAGCAAGACTTACATCCGTCCATCTTCTCGCACGCCTTTGCAGCGTCTGATCGGTCTGCATAGCTGACAAAGGCGAAACCCTTGGCGCGACCAGTTTCCCTGTCCTTGGCCAAGAAGACCCTGGTAACATGTCCGTATCTTGAGAACATGTCACGCAAATCTTGCTCCTCGGCAAACTCGGAAACGTTGGTGACACGGAGTGTGGCGCTGTCGTCGCGATCAAACTTGCCGCCCATCTTCTCGCCAGCACCACCACGTCCGCGCAGATGTGGTGGCACATATCCTCCAGATCCAGCACCAAGACCGCCTGATGCGCCAACGCCGGGCGCATCGTCGGGCATGTCTGCAGGCGCAACATCGCCCTCGGGAGCCATGGTATCCTTGAACGGACATTTTGTGGTGAAATGGTCGCCCTGGCAAATACGACACTTGATCTTTGCGTTCTTGAGCTCGGCCTTCTTCTTCGCCTCGTCGCCCTTGTCCTCGGTGCTTGCTTTCCAGTTCGATACTGGCCGGAACACAATGTTCTCGGCCACGGAGACGGTATCTGTTTGTGGACCGGGTGGCTTGCCTTTTTCTTGACCAAACTTGGCCCATTGCTTTCGTTCGGCGACACGTGGGTTTACGACTTGCTTGACAACGGTCTTCTTGATGCGGCGGGTGGTTTTGATCTTCTTACCATCCTCAATACGGTAGGAGATGACTGTTTCGGTTCCGTCTTTGTTCTTGATGATTTGGTTGGGTGGGAGGGAGGTGAGGGACTCCTCATCATCTTCTTCCGCCCAGTCGGTGCGGCTACATGGCAATCGTCAGCATACAGACTTTTTATTGACGGTCGGTTGAGGCGAAATAGATGACGGTTTGGCGCCCCAGAGAATCCAGGACAGCGGAATGCGCATGAACGCACAGGGCGCAGATAAACTCACCCTGCAGGTCGTGACATGTCAGCGGTTCTGTATGTGCTTTTCTGTGTAGGCGTCGGTCCTGTATGAAGTCGGGGTTGTTGTCAGATACAGCACGGTAAGAAGTGGCGGCCAGTGGGGCAATTCAATGTGTGCGCTGCGCCGCCAAGATTTCGCGCTAATAGCACCGTTCAGTCACCGTCTACGTCTGACTTGGCCCTAATACTGCAAGCGCTCAGACTTGGGCTCAAGTAGGATGGATAGGCTATGAGTATTGCCCGACATATACATTGGGTCGATGGGATTTATGATTGAGGACACTGGTCGTATGCATCCAAATGCACCACCGCGGTTCTTAAAGCCCATCACTTCACTCTTATATGCAATTGCGAGATACTGACTCTGCGCCCACACCTTTATATACTTAGTACTGTGCACAAAAATATTTGTTGGTCCCGCTGATACATTATCCTTTTCCTTGATTTCACCATTTTTACATGGCGTATGAAAGATATGTACTTAATGTCGTTTTCCGTCCGTGCGACATCACATGAGCTATCTGGGATACTTAACTCAGGCAACTACACTTGACTTCTTTCTCTTACCTCCCTTTTAACCCGCTACCACCCTCAACCCTCTCGTTGGCAATTGAGCGACCTGTACTTGACTCGAGCGACCTAAATAAAATTGCCTTTCACAGGTGCTGCTTTAGCGCCTTCCCTGCCCTAGCATCTCACAGTTACACACCTGTCTGGCCTATGACAAGGTGACCACTAGCGAATCCCCGCTGTCGTATGTTTTTGGTTCTGCAACTTTTTATTTTTTGCCCAAGTTGCGCAAGTCACATGGGCAGGGTCTTGGTGTGTTAGTTACAGTTGTCAGTCCAGATTGCTTAAATCACCAGTTGCGGTTCTCTCCTGGTAATCAAAACATGTCATTTGCGTATTTCTAACAAAGGTAGTAATGAGCTATAGGTAACCTTATCCCATTTCAAGAATTCATTCTTTTTTGAAACCTCAAAACTCACTCAATCAATAATTGACTTTGTATCGCCACGTTTAGCCTTCGGAACCTAGATTCCACTGCACTCTGCCGCGCCCAGGAACTGCCAACTGACCGACAGGCACTGGCTTGGGATGCTGAATAACATCGCTGTTCGTCCTGGCAATCATCTGTGTCATCGGCTTTGGTGTATTCGTAGGGAACGTTGTCTCGCTGCCACCCCTGGGGAGCCTCGGTTTCTGAATATAGTGAGGCGAGCTAGGTGCATTAAAGCCATTGACAAAGGGAAGTTGAGAAGGTATTGGGTGTGGATGTTGTAGTTGTTGCGGTAGCTGCATAGATTGCGGTGAGCCGTGAGCGTGATCAAAGAACATACTATGGCTTGTAAGTATGCTAATACCAGGTACAGAATTAATAAAAAGGTCAAAGCATATTAGGGATAATCTTACTCTTGCGGTTGAGCACTTCCTCTCTGACTCGTCTGCGCACTGCTGGTCACGCTACCACTTCCCGTTCCACCTACTGTGCTGCCGCACGCACTGCCATACATCGCCGCATGTTGTGACTGTGGGGTAGCGGGAAGCCATCCACTGCTTGTGATACCCTCGACATCCATAAGGCGTTGAAGCAAGTCTTCGGTGATTACAAGCAAATGTTCCAAAGCAGCAAGACGAGAGGCTTCCTTTGCAGAACAGCAGTGAATATATGATTTACTGGATGGATTGTGCTCGACGATGCACGCCCCAACTCTTCTTGAGGAAGTTGGAGCGAAGCTTATTACGTCTAAACATCGATTCGGTCCATAGATCGCGCGCGCGTTCGCTACGACAAGTCAGTTTTTTGTCACCAGCATTGAACAACATACGTACCGAGTACTCTTGTCCGGATGCTTTCCAGGGCATACTCCGAGTCCTTGTCCTCCATGCGATGCAATATTTGGCTCGCTGTCCGCTCCAATGATAAATTGTCGTAACTGCTGCTTTTGCCGTGCTTCATGTCCTTGAACGTCTCGATCATCTGAGTTAGTCCGTTCCAATATCAGTATTCGGCGGAGATTTGACCTTCTGGATCTGTTGGACTGTTCAGATCTTGAAGACGCCACAGATTCGGAAATATTTATACGTCCAAGCGGTCCAAACTTTTCAAAGGATTCTAGTTCTTTGGCAAAGTTCTTCCACGAAGGAGTTCTTGAGAGGTCTTTCTCAGAATTTGTACGACTTATGTATGGTGAGCTTCCAGCTGACCTCGAGCCGTCGAGTTGTCGCGAACTCCTACGCCGCTGAAGGCGGAGTTGATTTAAACGCTCTTCGTAATCTACGGCTTCCTTTAGACGTTGCTCTTTTCTGACAATGTAAATGTCTTGTACAGAACCGTGCCTAGTGAGACGATGGGGGTTTTTGGTATGCCAGGGATTGAGCTGTGGTCCCAATGCAACTCTTTCAGCAAGTGTCGGCGGTGGCGTGGGCTGAGAATACCTTCTAATACGGGTGGAGTGCTGCGACGTTCCCGATATGCTCGAGCTCAATGACCTTGGTTTAGGATCGGAGCCCGCAGGATCAGCCCTGATTCGGCCAGGCCTCGCGTATGATGGATCCAGGATGTCCGCTTCCTTGATAGTATTAAATGAAAAGCTTTGCTGATATTGTTCCTGCCAATACTGTGCACGTAGCCCGTATATACAATAAGTAAATGGAAACGTTGTGACGACTGCGAGATGCACCTGCGACTGTATTAGCAATCTGATAACACATATACTTGATTTTTGAATCTTTGATCAGGACCAGGAAGATATACTCAACGCAAAAGTGGCCGCAGAGCCAATGAGGCTCGCATCAAAGTATGGCGTTGTGTTGTGGTGAGCCGAAGCAGTCCCAGACAAGAACCGGATGGCGGGCCCGTAGCTTTGGTAGTAGAAGTATGGTATTGGTGAGAGTTGCCAAAGGATGAAGAGGTGAGATGAAGAAGCTGTATGAGGAAGTGTAGCAAAACAATGATAGCGTCAACAGTGCTCAAGTAGGACGTTATTGAGCAGCCATCTAGTAGTATCGATGAGCAGCAAGCGATGGGGTGAGGAGGAGAGAGAAGGTTGAGCATGATGCAATATTTTTTGTCATGGCAGCGGCAAGAAGTGTCGACTGGAAACTACCGCCCGAAGCGATTGCACGAAACAGCAATAGTAGTCAGTATGAACGGTATTGACGACCACGGGTTTCTACAACAATGGGTATTTTGTAGTCTATCTATCACTTGCATTTCATGGCTGCGCTATTGCATGACTTCCGTATCATCTTAGCTGCTTGTTAAGGCACATCAAGAAGATCGAGTGTCGGCATGTATCTGATGCTTTGAGAATGGTATAGTATCAACATGCTCGCTATCACCATCTCTGCAAAGTACACATCATATGACAACAATCCATTCCAACATCACTCCATGTATGCCCCCTTCCGATGCAGTCAAATATGGTCATGGAAACAAATAAATCAAAGGCTATCTTAGCAACTGTAACGACAAACCCCACTTTATCTCATCAATGGTATCCTTTCCTTCCATATCCCTCTCTTCCATGCAAATGCCAACACACAAACGCTTGAAGTACAATTATGCTCTTTTGATATTTACTCCATCCCACACCAGATATATTGCATCCCTATTGTTTCAATAGTAAACCTACCTACATAAGCGCTATGAACGTGATCGACTTGACTCTGACCTGAAGGAGCGTCTCGTCGACCACTTTACCTCGAGCATGCGCTCAATCGATACTTTCGAACAGTACAGCAATGGTCCAGTGCCCAGCCGCTAACCAGAGAATCTAAACCGCGAAGCCTCCAGCCTACCGAGGCCCTCTCGGGGAGCCACGTTTCTCCGACGATAGCTAGTCGTAAAGTCCTGTAGAATCGTCCTAATCATCCTAACATCGCCTGTCTGGATGCGTTGGCGAATATTGTTGAGGAAGCGCTCGCTTTCTTGAGGTGTGATGCTACCCTGTGGTAACATAGCCACGGTGCTCGCAACCCACTGTGCAACCTGTTCAGGCATGAGCTCAAACAGGTCTAGAAGCACACCAGACGAGTCGGCAAAACAACCTTCGGGGAAGCTGTACATCATGCCCGTCATGATACGCTGGACAAGTTGGACGCCGGCACCCAAAATAAGCTGTTTAACGCGATCCCGTATTTGTTCTGGAACTTCGTGACGCGTGTTATCAAATGTGGACGACGGGGACGAATTGCGACCATAACCGAGGAAATCGCGCAGGAAGTGCAGCACTGCAATGATAGGATCCTCTTTGAGTAGTGTGAGAGAGCTGCAGGCTGCAAGAAGTATCGTTTCCATGAGCGGGGATATGATAGACTCAGACGGGAAGTAGAGTGCCATATCAGCTGCGAGACGGAAGTAGTCCTCAATGAGATCAGGGAGCTCTTCGGGTGGCAGGTCACTGAGTATCCTTAGGAAAGTCTTTGCTTGCTGCTCATAGAACTGGTAGACATCGTTTGCCAGACCTGCATCAACAGTCTCCACACCTTGCGAGAATTCACGCACTATCGATGCCGTGGCCCAGAGGAAACATCCCTGCCTCGATTTATCGAAGCCTTCAATCAGTTTTGTGGCAAGAGCCGGTAGGAGTGGTCGCATTGCCGTCTGGTAAGAAAGTACCATGTATCGCCAGCACCTGCATACACGCTCGAGGATCGGTATGCTTGTGTGGAAATGACTGATCATGTTTGCAAGGGTGGGGAAAATCTGTTCGCAGTATTTGACGGCTGGATGCTCTTGACCTGGTGGTATCTCTGGCCTCACCATTTCAAAGAATATCGTGAGGAGGTTGATCTTGTCTGCAATGAGTTTCTGGTCTGGCTCATCCTTTGCTTGTTGTGCAAGCTCAATCAAGTGCGCCATGACAGGGTCAAGATATAGCTTGAGTGTTGCTAGAAGCTGATCGTTGGGAACCTTGGCAACAACAGAGGCGACACCTTCTGTAATCTCTTCTTGACTGCTGATAGGTAGCTTGTTCAAGTTCTTTGCGTAAAACTGTTGCAGCGGGCCAACATAGTGAACCAACAAACTCGCGCAATCGTTGCAAAAGAACTTAAATGACAGCGCAGCAGCTCGGATGACATCCTTGGTTGAATGGTCAAAGGCTGCCATGATGTAGTCCAATTGCATCTGTAGTGTGTCAGGGTGCTGAGCCGTCCACTCTGTGTACCTTCCTAGAGCCATCACAGCTTGGAATCGTAACTTGTTGTGGTCGGGTATGCCTGCGATGAGTGGAATCAGTCGTGGAAGCATAATATTTTCATCTGGAGGCACCATGCGGCCCATGGCTCTAACCGCGAACAAAGGCGCTTCCAATTTCTGCCACTCTGGCACACTGTTCGGTCCAGCTTGAGCCCCGTATGTTTGGACCCATCGCTGAATGAGATCATAAGGTTTTTGAAGGCATTCAACGACACCCATGACCTCACAACAATCCTTGAGAACATCACCCATTTGGTGTCGAAACTCGCGGAACTTTTCTTCTTGTTCGCGATCGCCCTCAAACAAGTCCTTGTCATCACCACTCCCACCCTCAGGCTTAGGAAATTGAAGATGGTTTATCATGATGTCGACAAGTTTGGAGTAAATATCTAGGCACTGGTTGCGGGCTTCGGTGTATTTCTCCAGTGTCAGGTATTGCTTGAGGTCATACCAGAACTTGAAGGTATGGGAGATGGCATCCCTTTCCTTGTCTAGTGCGGCTATGGCAAGTATTGCTTCGACCAATGCACGGAAATCGGTCGGTAGACGCGCGATGAGGATGACCCAAGACTCTCCAGCTTCGGCAAATATTCTTGCAACGCCCTTGAACTTTTCAGAATCCTCCTCTTGTGCCGCCTCGGCGAGCTTCGTTTGGAGGTTGATGACTTGGGGATAGAGGATCATTATGGAACTGAGAGTCTCATCGACGTCTCTCGTCTCTGCAAGGAGGGCGCTCAGACATTCTACCGCAGCTTCAAAAGGATCTTCTTGCGAGAGGCCGTCAAAGATGATCTTGAGTAAGGGAGAGTTGATGATGGCGTCCAATGGAATTTCGCGTATCCAGGAGGTGATGCAGTGGAGTAATTGGGGGTTTTGAGCGGCCGCAGCTATGAATTGTCAGTGGGAGTGGGCTGGAACACGGGCAAATTGACATACGTGAAGAGGTTCCGTATCGTACGAGGAGTTCCAGGGCTTGCTGGGCGTTGTCTTCAATCAACTCGGCCGTCCTCATAGTCAACTCGTGTTCCTGACCACCACACATTAGACTACAACTCTGCTATCATGTGTCGGCACCGCGGGGAATTGCCGTAGGCTGCAAATGGGGCGCGGCTCGCTCGGACGTACTGTGAGTGCGATCTTACGTCCATGTGTGACTTCTTCGGGGAGAACGCGGAGAAAGTCGAGGACGCAAGGTAAGGTTGCAGGGTCGGAGCCGAGTGAGTTTACGATATCTTTGAGGACATCCTTCCACTCGGTCATCTGTATTGCGAGATTTGCCAGACACACGCATAGCTGCAAGCGTATCGGCTTTGGTCCAGCGTGGAATATGGCCAAGTTTCTCATGATAGAAGCTCGCAGCTCGGCAAGTTGAGCGCGGGGCACTTGGTGCAAGTCATAGACAATCTGCCGACTGTTAGGAAGGCGCTTTGATGAGCAAAACATTAGCTTACCTTGCCCTTGAGCGTTGTGGCAGCGAAAAGCTTGGCTGCTGCATCTGCAGAGTTGGACTCGAGCATAGCTAGTGTGGTTGTCCATGCCTCTTCCTGCGCGCCAGTCAGCCACCTGTGCCCCTACGACGCACCTGTACATACCGACTTCTGAAATTGCTCTAGAAACTGATGTGCCTGCTCTTTCTGTGCGCGATCCGCCGATGATGCCATGGTATTGTGTGCCGCCAACACCGGGTCGAACACCTGCTGTCCGTTGGCAGCCATGGTGAGAGTGATTGAGGGGGTGGTGATGGTGATGGTGGGGAAATAGATGCGGATACTGCTCTGAAAGAGGCGGCGGGGCGGAGTTATATTGCGCGCATGCACTGGGGTTGTGACGGAGGCCGGCAGACAAAAGGTGCGGGCGGCGAGGATGCGGCGAGGGTGGTTGTGGTGGTTGCCAGCGTAGTGGGGTGGTGAGTTTGCTCAGGCATGGGCAGTTGCGTTTGGTCGCGCATAGGCAGTCAAAGATCCCCACGTTAGCGCCAAGAGCCGTGACCGCTCGCTCCCTCGCGCCAGAAATGTTGCATCGACTACACTTCATCTCCACCAGCTACCGCCCACCCTGCAACCAGGCGCCGACTCTAGAAACGCCAAAACCCAGATACAAGTAACTCGAATTACAATATGACTGGACGTGGAGGTCGGTATGTCCCGTCATTGGGCGAAAACCATAGCTAACGTGTATAGGCCGCGGCGGAGGAAAAGGTACGACAGCTACCACATGCTTACGCAGCAGCACTAACTGACGAGCGCGCAGTCCTCCTTCCTCCCATCAACTTCATCTTCAAGCTTCTACAATCACGAGCGACCATATCAGTCTGGCTATACGAGAACCTGGGCATGCGCATCGAGGGAAAACTGAGGGTACCACGGCCGCTTGCTATCTACGTCCAAGCAGCTAACGTCTGAATAGGGCTTCGACGAGTTCATGAACCTCGTCATTGACGACGCCATTGAAGTCACGCTTGCGAAGAAGGACGCGCCCGAAGAGAGGCGCAAGGTCGGCCAGATTCTGTTGAAAGGAGACAACATTTCCCTAATCCAGCAACTTCAATAAGCGCCAGCGACGGACACGTTTCTCCTGTGGTTGTAGGATCGTACACATTAGAGAGCGCATGCATTACAGGACTGTGGGAAGGAGCGGACAAGCACGGTTTTGTTTACCAAACTTGATGGGAGAAGCTCAAGCCCCTGCGCGACGGAGCTCGCCAGCGCCGGTGATTAAGGCGTCGAGGCGGAAATCGGAAGAGTCCATGGGAACTGACTCATTTGGCGGAAGGAGCTGCTCGGTCAAGGCAAGACCAACTTTGACGTGGTCAGTTAGCCCTCCACATACAGAATACCAGTAGTTCTTACCGCGAAAAGGCATGCGCGATATGTGGTGACAGCGGGTCAAGAAGAAGTCGTAGAAGCCCTTGCCGTGACCAAGGCGGCCGAACTGCACGTCAAAGGCCATGCCGGGCATGACGATCAGATCAATGCCGTCTTTGATGTCGTCAGTCTTGCCTTTTGTGACACCAGTACCGCCAAAGCAATTGGCACGTGATGAAACGGACTCTTTGCTTGGGGTAGGAATGCCCCATTTGTCGGGTTTGAGGGAGTCAAAGTCAGTCATTGAGTGCAGTTCGAGCATGTCCATGATGGACTTTGGTTGGCCTTGGTCGGGCGTGTCCAGAGTGTATGTGTATGGAATGAAGACCTTCTTGCCGTCTCCAAGGGCATTGCGCACAATATCGGTTGTGGAGATTTCTCCTCCCGGCATGGATAGATAGATACTGATCCTACGGGCCGCCTGGTACTCCGGCATGGCTAGTAGAGTGGCAGTGGCATTGGCCGCTGGATGGCGTCAGAAGAGCGACATGCAACCATCGTATCGTGACGTACTTTGCGAAGCAGCGGCCGCATCAGGCAGCTGGCTGAGAATAGCCCGTATCTTTTTCCTCAACTCCTTCTTGACTGCTGCCAGTGACCCCGCCATGGCGTATGTACCTAGTGCCCGTTTAATGGCTAATGTCACGGCGTTTCAGAATCAGAGCCGTTGCGCGACGGCCAAGTCGAGGCTGGGGCGACCGCAACTCCCGAGCAGCAATGGGCGGCTAAAGTAGTGCCGGGCTCGGTGAATAGCAACTGTGCTGTTGGACAAGCGCAGTCTGGTAACAATAATATTGGAGAGAACTGTCCGGATGCGGGTGCGGGCAATGGTGGTCGGCCTTGCCCACGGCACGCCGATGATCTGCAAGTAGCCGCGTTATCCTTGTCCATTCGTCCCAAGCAAAGGAGGCGGCGACACACTCAACATGCGCAACTCACCACACTCCTCCCTCCCCTCGACACCCACCCACCAACCATCCTCCGTAACTACACACATACATACCTACACCCGCACGCTCGCTTTCTCTCGTCTTCGCTAGGTCGCCCACATTCGTTCAGATACAACACACTCGCAACCATGGTTTCGAGATTAGCAGCCCTGGTCCTTTCCGGAGTCGCAATGCTGCATGCGCAGGCCCAGACGGCCGTCGGGGCAGCGGATCTCGTAGGCACGTGGACAAGCAAGTCAAACTCAACCATGACTGGTCCTGTATGACTTCCGTATTGCGATATCTGCGGGAAGATCGAGGCTAATTGCTGACACAGGGCTTCTATAACCCCGTCGAGGAGAAATTCACCGAGCCGAAGCACACAGGCATCAGCTACTCCTTCACAGCTGACGGATTCTACGAGGAGGCTTACTATCGCGCAATCGCAAATCGTACGTAGCCCTGCAATCGCGCGCGCATCGCGGCCAGCGTACTAACAGCGTCGACAGCCCAGGATCCCAGCTGCCCCAAAGGCATAATCCAATGGCAGCACGGCAGCTACGAGAAGCTCAGCAACGGCTCGCTCATCCTCAATCCCATCAAGGTCGACGGCCGGCAATTGCTCTCTGATCCATGCCGATACAAATACGCCACCTACACTCGCTATAACACTACTGAATTGTTTGATGTACGTATTCTCCATGATTGATTGTCACCACTGTTTTGACGCCTATCGCGCATCGATTGCTGACGTGCACTCAGCACTATGAGTACGTTGCGTCAGACGCTTACGCCAAGATGCCGCGCATCACTCTCTACAAAGCCGACGGCGCTCCCATGATGCCCATGTACCTCGCCATGGCCCAGCCCCAAATGCTGCCAACCACGACACTCAACCCCCTCGTCACCCAAACCGCCGCACCAAAGAATTCGAAGCGAGGTGAGCTCCCCTTGAACCACGAGATTATCTACAAGAGGACACCCGGCGCTGCAAGGTCAGACCAATGGTGGTGGTTCGGTGTCTTCATGACTGCTAGCGGAAGTTTGCTCTACTACTTCTTCTAAGCGGTTAGCTGTGGTCTTGGTCGAAATTGTACGATACGAATGCGTGAAATGGAAAATTGGGCGCGTTTTTTGGGAGTTGCTAGCATCATGATGGAGTTCTTTTGTCACTGGCGAGTTGGTTTTTTTAATTACTTTTGCTGTGCTGGCCTGGGTGATTAATTACGATTGTTGTTTTCTTGGATGATGGAACTGCAAGCATTTGTAGAATGAGGCGTTTTTGGCGGCATATATTTTCTCAAATACCAAATGTTGTCTTTGCGAAAGAAATCTGGTCCACGAGCAAGAGTCTGCGTGAACCAAAGTACGGGAATAGTGCATGAGACGGATTCTAGGGCGCTGTTATTTTATCACCCCGTGCTATACGAGATGCTTTAATTCTTTTTTTTAACCTGCCTCTAACTTTGCTTTCCACATCTTACTGTGTAAACCTAGATCAAGCAAAAGGTTCATTTCAAACCTATCCATCTACAAAGCAATATGCCGCCTATCTCATCAGTCCACGCCACGCTCACTCCTAGCCCAACCACCGCAGCAACGACCCCCAGAACAAGCGCGTAAAACTCGTTTTCTCCCGATGGGGCCGATGCACACGGACCGCATTGCTATACCTACTTCTCCTCTCGTATCTAAAAAGCAAATGCAAATGCAAAGAGAGCGTAAACACATTGCAAGATCCTAGTCGGGTCACTTCTTCAGTATAGGATTAAGCAACTTCTATCCTTACACTAGACACCCCCGAACGCAAACACCACACAAGCTTCGTACGTTACGTAGCGGATATAAATTTCTCGGGACTTCAAGCCTAGATTCCATCTTTATTTATTTATTTTTTTGCCCTATTGTAACGTTTGCTTATTCGTCCTATTTCCTGGGTCCACTGTCGGTGCTTTGCTCGCGTCGGCAAAGGTCTTGGGAAGTGAGCATGGGATATGCTGGTTCTATTCTTTCTTGCTTTTGATAGTGGTGACGGGGTGGGTGGCTGGGCGGATGGGTCGGGGGTGGGAAACGGATGCAGAGGTGAGAGTGCGGTGCAACAGGGGTGGATGGAGCGAATACCGGCTAAGATCCGGTTGGGTAGGTTGGTAGTTTGTTGGGACGATGTTCTTTTTTTGGTCCAATTCGGTTGTCGGTGTGTTGGAGAGAGTGCGAGAAGATGGGATGAAAGAAATATTGTGTGTAGCGAGTGTCTAGAGACAAGTCGGTTGTCATGTCGCGGCTCTTGGAAGTATGGGAAGAAACTTTTTCAGTGTTTATGCATGGCTGTGCATAGTAAAATACGGGCATGAATATGCAGGGTCGCGTTAAGGTAGCGTTGATCATCGTTACCGTTGTTGTCGTGATCGTTGTGGAGATTCTAACGCTCGTGCTACAGACAGCGATCAACTGCATAACAGGCTGCAGTAGTGGCAATGTCGTTTTGTAGGTAAACCTACTTCTCTTACGTTCGCTCTGATCTCTCCCGTCTAGCGCTGTTGCGTCGTGACTTGGCAACTTGCTGTATCTTTTCCTCCACCGAAGAGGTTACTTCTTCTCTTTTCATAACCGTCCTGTAGCGTGTTCTGGTTTGCAATTGTTGCATATCCATGACTGACGAGCTGTCCAAATCGCAGTATTTCCAGTTCCATCTCTTCTCATAATCCCACCTTCTCCAATCCCATTCTCAGATCCTCCTCTGTACTCAACACGTTCATAGCCCAAGGAGGTAGCTTACTCTTGAACACAAACCTCGTCTCTTTTTGCGAATCATCCCTCACCCATTTTCTCCTCTCGTCACTGTTAGTACCATCTGGACCACGCGGATTGGTATACTCTGGATCCTCGACGTATCCCTCTTCCTCCTTAAACCTCATGGTTCGCTTTGTCCTCCTCACATAGGGCGGCCCTCTCTTCATCTTCGCCTGTTGCTCCCATACCGACTCGCATCCCTTAGCAATCATCCCCGCACTAGCCCAGCCTATCCTTCGCTCAATCTCCAACAGACGCGTGATGAGCCACTCCCGTTGGTGGGGTTCCTTGAAGGTGACACCGGCGAAGAACATGGACATGGTTGCCTCTGTGAATATAGCACCAAGGAAGGGAGAAAGGTCCTCAGAGATAGGAATCTGAAACCCGGCTGTGATACGACCGATGAGAGTACAGTATGGCGCAGTAGCAGCTGCGCACACTCCCGCTGCCATCTGCGCTGCTGGAGGCATGCCAGGGTGGGAACGTAAGAGGATGATCTTGGCAAGGTAGAGGAGCGTCCACAAGATGGATATGTCATAACTTCGATGGGAAATGGCTTTCCCAAAAGGCGTCATGTTACTCTGCGCGTGTTGTCTTTCTCCTGGAGGCGGTGGGTAGATATCTTCCGGCAAAGGAGCAAAACCTTCTGTGTTCTGGAACACTTGCTCAACTGCCGCATGTGCATCGCAAATACTTTCCCATTCCGCGACTGCATTGGCGTAGGCAGCAGACAAATCATCATATTTTGGTTGAGACACGTCTGGTTTTTGCTTTGGACGCTTAAAGTTTGGATTCTCGTAACTGGAAATCTGTGGTGCTAAGGTTGGTGCTGGGGCCATTCCATAGAAGCTGGGCATGCTTGAAGGAGGCGGGCCTGCTTGAGAGGGTGGGCCTTGAGAAGGTGGACCTTGAGAGGGGCCAGACGGGCCAAAGCCTGGAGGAAGTGGCCCT
Source organism: Bipolaris cookei (assembly GCA_002286855.1). NCBI lineage: Eukaryota > Fungi > Ascomycota > Dothideomycetes > Pleosporales > Pleosporaceae > Bipolaris > Bipolaris cookei. The sequence continues at coordinate 258,177 of NRSV01000003.1, forward strand.
TTCCATCCTGGTGGTGGGCCTTGCACAGGATTCGATCGACCGCCTGGAGGACCACTTGGGGGACCACCTGGAGGTCCCATGTTACCAAAACCAGGAATACCAGGTCGAGGTCGCCAACCACCATCTGCTTCGACTTGTCGAACCTTTCGTGCTCTGTCTTTGACAGTGAAGTCTGCAACGCGGCCTAGAAGGAGTAGAAGATGATCGTGGCTGCCGTATAGAGCATCTAGGCGGCCGAGCGGGGATCTTGGAGGGCAATCAGACCATTTATGATAGGGGTGACTGCGACTGATTAGCTGTAACTCTGAATATCGTCAGGACCACCCACATGAGAGCACTTCCGCTTATGATGCTCTGGAAAACATCATGTCTAGCAAACGACCAAAACAGATCTTGGAGAGTTGCATAGGTATTTAGATCTAGTCCGCCGGCAATACTTGGCTTCGTGTCATATCTTGCCCCATCGTCCTCGAAAACCATGCCAAAGTCGTCGTAGTTGATCTTGTTTCCAACAATGGTGCTCACCAGAGTTTGATCTGGCATCAGTGAGCCTTCTTTCAATCGCAGGTCGAATTGTCTTTGGTCGATAAGCATCTCCGGGTTTTGGTAGGGGAATTGCCGCTCCATTGCAGTTTGTGCAGCCTGCATTCGTCGTGCCTCGCGAGTAAGTGAGCGGAAGTCGAGCTCAGTAATGAGTTGCTGAGCGCCGACAACATGCGTGCCCCATTTAACGTGTTCTGCTGTCCATACCTCATACCAAGCCAGAAGTAAGGAGTTGGCCAGCGTGAGCATAGATAGACGTTTTGTCGGGTGTGAGAGTGAACGAACAAGGCGTTTGAGCGAGTATGCGTAATGCTTGTAGGATGGCGTAACTGAAGCTCCTTGCAATCGTGCAATGTGCAGACTGGCAAGTGCCAGCATTGCATGTAATAAGCCCTGGTGGTTCAAGGCCTTCAATGGAAGTTTGTATGTCCATAATCCTTGCTGAGATGGCGGCGTTGCGCCTTCGAATATCAAAGTCGGGTCTCTTGGGTTTCGTTCGAATATCGATAATGTCGGTGCTGTCTGTCAAGTTGGTCAGCTACTTGCTTGCACTTGTCTCAAATTATGTGTATATCAAGTAGAGAGTATATTTTCCGGCAAAGACAGTACGTAGCCTAAGAAGTTGTATTTCACTTACTACATGAATGAAATGTGCAAACACTCGAGCTGTCTTTGGGTTGCGCAAGGGACTTGCCGCATATTCAGGTTTGTAGTGCGACAGAAGGCCATCGTATAAAAAGGCATCGTAGCGTCGAATACCTAGCTCGTTGGAGTTTTCCAAATGTATACGCCGGATAGCGCTGAATTCCTGGCTCGTGAGCAGTGCATTCTCGTCCTCCCCAGTCTCTGCATCAATCATATCTTCATCTGAATGAACATCCCAGTAATCATCGTCCTCATATTCTACTGCCGCCTCGTCGAGCACTTGTGTAGGGCTAGCATGATCTTCGCCACCGAATCCGCTAAGAAGCAGTTGTGGGTGGGATACTTGGGGCTTTGATACGTGTGTAACCTCTTCTGCTCATCACAGTCAGCCATCTCGCTCGTTTACATATCGATGACATTGTTAGTTGTTGGGACACGATATTAATTCCAATATGAGTTGAAGAGTTTAGAAAGCATGCACCACATTGATTAAGTGATGATGCACCGGTTCTGAGACACGGAGAAGGAGAAGAAGAAGAAGAGAAAAAAGATAATAATAATCATTGGGGTATAAGAAGTATATAACTAGACACGAGACATACCGAGAACAGGCTGTGGCATATGCTTTACATCCTGATTCATATCATAAGGCAACGGAACGGCAGAGTAATTTGGATAGCTAAAGTCAGTGTGTGAAATCGCCGGTGGAAAATTATAATTTTCAGCTTGCGACGAATGGAGAGCAACGTGGGGAAGACTGTTAAACCGCTGAAAGCCTGGCCTTGCCTCCACGTTTTGAGCAAACTGATCGCTCTGTGGCGAAACACTAGATTGCTGTTGGTAAGAATTGTCAGGATCTTGCAGGCTATCCGATCGATATGCGTGTGGGTACACCTGCTGGCCAGAAAGAGGCTGAGGGCCCACTGGCTTCAAATCGTGATCACTGCTATATGGAACAGAGACGGGTGGATATGAAGAGCCAGAATTGTACGGTAATGGTTGTTGAGAGCTTGTGTTGGGTCCCTGGCTAAGCTGTTCTGACGGGCTTATGTGAACAGGAGATTGCTGAGGAAAGTATGATACGGTCGATGGGTGGGCGTGTGCTTGGTGGTGGGGGGATATGAGCGGCTGTTGATGAGGCGGTGATTGTAGAGGTGGCTGATAAGTCTGCTCGTTGGTATAGTTGAGATTGCCGCCAACAAACGGTTGTGGCGGCGGTGGAGGCCCAGCACCTGGCTGTGGGTCGACATGTTGGAAGTCGAAGTTGCCAATCCGCCGTGGCTGGATCGAGGTGAGGTTTGTTTCCGGTATGGGAATACTTGGCTCTGGTCCTCGATATGGTTGATTGCGTGTGCCTGGTAGCATCGAGGTGTGATATTGTATAGTGCTGACTACCCCTGGGTGATTTGGCCAGTCTCCCATGGGTGGCTTGAAGATGACTCTTTGGTTGTATCCTTCACACTGGCGTTTGGACTTGATGCAGTTTGCGCAGGTAGGTCTCTCTTCACCACATTTTATGCGTCGTTTTCTACAGGTGAGGCAGCCAGTCTTCGTCCTCTTTCTCATCTTAGGGTTTGATGCAGACCCAGAATTTCCAGCTGGTGGGACTTCGTCTGGACCTCCTGAGGATGAAGCTGCAGCCTGAGCACTTGCCATTTCTTCAAGAGATGGGGAGATTGGGCAGAACAGAGTGGATACTGGAGTGGGTTTAGCAGGTTGAAGATGGAGACAAGATGAGGTGTAGGGCGGGATGGATGGCATACCTCAGGATTGCTTGGATCTGGGGACCAGCAGCAGGGAATGGTGGAATGTTGTTGGTTCGTTTGGGAGGCGGATAGAGCGAAGCCGGAGAAGGTCGACTTGGCAAAAACGCCAAATTGCTAAGTGGAAGTTTCCGGCGAGGTACCAGCGATAAGGCAGCCAAACTTGTCAATTGGCTGATGAGGTAGCAGAAGTATGGTCTTGTTGTTGGAGGTCAAGGCCTCGTATAAGAAACCAAAGCAGATAAACGGGGTCAGTCTTTAAGGCCGACGGGAACCATGTGGAGTCAGGGCTCTAGAGTTAGTTATAACGATGGCGGGAAGCACGCACCAGGTACCAGAAGGCCGCTGGTCAAGTTGAAAAAAAGGGAGTCAGCGGCACTTATTGCCGCTGTTCGTAAGGACGGGAGGCTGTAGGTCAAATGGTGGCGCGCCTACGAAGGCCGCATCAGGCGTCAAGAAACCAGACAGAGTATGGATAGTCTAGAACTAGAAATAGGGCTATACTTTTCCTGGGAGGGAGGGGGTGTGGGAGAGGACAAGGTACATGGGGGGTGCGTGTTGATTCAGGGTGAGCAATGGGCGTCTGGCGCAGAAAGAACGGGTGTGGACACGGACTTTGGGATGTCTAGAAGGGAAGGGCAAAAAGGCATGTTTCGATTCGGCAGCGGTGGTGCGATGTGTCTTCGGAAGAGGTGGAACTAGACCGGGGGTTAAGGGAAGGCTTGCGCTATGACTGTGGAGAGGGCCGCCCGCAGGAATAGAGATGAAGATGGGGGGCGGGCTTGTGGAGGGATCAACGGATCTGAGGCCGGGTAGGCTAGGGAGAGGAGTGCATGCTATACTACCTACATTACTCTGGAGTAAGATGGCATCAGTCCAAAGGGGGATTGGTAGGCGGCGTGCCTGGGTTTGATTCAAGGACGATGCATGCAGAGTCAAAGGTTGTTTGGCAACGAGCGTTGTGGGCGACGGACGGGGGTGAGGAACTGCAAGTGAATTGAAGCTAACCTCGTCCATGCTTTGCCGAGGATGTTCACACTCACATGGCCAGGAGCAACTTTTGTCCACCCTCTCTCTTGCTTTCCCCACACCCAAGCGACGGCAGTATTATTACCAGCACCGCCGCGGCCGACGCCGCTGCCTCCGCTGGCATCGTTATCATTATCGTTGTCATCGTCATTGTCATTGCTGTTCTTGTTGTTGTCACCGTTCTCACCATGACCATCATAACCACAATCACCACCACCGTCATATGTGGCGCCCAAGGTTTTGCTCGTGCGGCAATCCGCGGCGGGCTGCAAGGAAGAGGAGGCATGGTACGTGGAACTTGACGACAGCCTGCCTTGCTTCTGTCTCGACGTGGCCAAGTCTGTTGGTGCTGCGCTGCGCTGCGCTGTGCTGTGCTGACAAGGCACAAAAGACAATGTGTGCGGCTGTCGGTCACGTACATGGGCTTTCTGGTTAGAGTTTGCGCCTGCGTTTGGGCATTGGACATGTCTGGTCGACGGCGGCAGCTGAAGACGACTTGCCCATAGAGTACTCGCCCTGTCGGCGTCAAGACAGCGAGGTCAATTGCCACCACTCTCTGCTGCTCGACACTCGACCGGGCCCTGTTGGCTTTGATACCTGGCTCGGCTGCTGGGGGGGAGGGGGAACTTGGGTGCAGGGGTCTGGCGTGGATCGACTGATGGCGTCAACCACCCTACCGGACTCTTTTGGAACGTGAACTCTCTCAAGTATCCCATGTCCAGACTCTAGACCTTGCCGTCATGTCTGCTGCAAGGCCTGAAAAGGTCCAAGCCAGCTGAGCTTGCCAGCCCTTATCAGGCTCTGCAATCATACGCTTCTGTCTGTACGCTTTTCAACTGCTCATGTGTTTGTATGTATGGGCTTTGGTCCACTACCTGTGTGGGCCCGTCATCCGTGTGCCAGCTACGCTCGATACCAGCTCTTCTTCACACACACCCGGCGCGCGCTGCAACAACTCAAGCCACACTCGTAGGCAGCGCGCCTGAGCGACTTCGGACTTCCGGCTCTGGTTGGTCCGTCACGGAAAGCAGCCATTGCCAGTGCCTTGGTGGGGCCGTCAACTGGCCTCCTTTTCGTCTTGGCCGCTCAGCTCCGTTCGTACTCGACAGTGCGAATACGGTCACCAAACAACTGCAAATCCATCACCAGCCTCACTCAGGGGCGCTAATGCAAGACGCTGCGTCTTCACACCACTTTGTCTCTAGTGCTGCGTCTGCACCACTAACCCGAGTCAGTCACAAAGACAATTCTGCCTTGATTTCCTTTTCCAAAGTCAATGCCAGAAGGGAAAAGGTGCTAGCTGCCGTTAACTGATAGGACGATATATTGGCCCGCTCGGCGCAACTGTGCATCATATCAGCTCAATAGTCATTCGAATATGTGACCGGTTTGACGGCAGCGGGTCGACTTCCCGTCTCCGATGAGCGCTCTCTACAAGAGCTATCCTTGGAACACAATCAGTGCCCTAGAGTGACGTCTTTCAGGCCCTCCACCACCTCAAACAGGGGTGGGAGCGGCCTTAGCTTAGGCAAGCTTCCGAACCCGAGATCCTGCACTTGACAATCTAGCTGTAAAAGCAGTCCAGTTTCCAAGTCGTCGGGAGACTCCTCCGACCCTGAAAAATACTTGTCGGGCGCTACCGAATGGCAAACCCATGGGCCTGTCGAGTCTGCGAGAGACCAGCCGAAAACCCCCCTTCTCCAACCCTCCGCAAACTACACCCAGCGCTGTGAAGTCCATCTCTGACCTACCACCACCCAGCATCCAAAGCAGTGATACTGACCCACTCATGTCGCGTGCTAATTGTGCAAGGGTATAAAGTTTGTTCATCCCTTGGCTTCCACGAGGCACGCACTGGGCGCGCGGCGAGCGACGGATCCAAGAAGAGAGCCCTGTCCTCCCAAGCGGCAAACACTAGCCATTGAACCCTGGATTTTGGAGCCTACCCTACTGCATGCTTTAGTATCCTATCCGACTTACGCTTGTTCTTCTGAACGGCCGGATGACAGACAAGACCCGCATTTACTTGAGCCTTTCCGTAAGGTATTGCGAAGAGCATGTGACCTGTATGGGCGCGCCTATCATTGCAAAGCAGTATCACCCGTGACTTTGCATTGGTGCAATCCCATAGTTCCTTACAGGCCGCTATCCCTGTTGGCGTATGTATCTTGGGCACTTTGCGATGCCAACGGGAAAGACGCATGACTTCAAAATTACCATCCTGTTGAACTGCTTTTTTCGACTGGCGCATGTTTCAGGCGTCCCCTCGTCTCACTAGTATAAGCGACCAATGTCGTTGAGTTTCGAAGACACTTGCTGTATGTATGCGCCGGACTTTTTCCAAAAGTCCCTCGAAGAGTTCGCCTCCATGCACATGCACTGGTCTCTTACTGCAGGGACAAGGTAGGTTTGCCAAATTCCCTGTGCAGAGCCTTTCTGCTATGCTGTCATGTCCCTTTTGGACGTGGTTGAACTCAACGAATTTATTTGAGGCCATACTTTCGTCGCAGGCTACATACTAGAGCAGGTTGCATATCTCTATTAGTCACATCTGGGACCCGAGACGTCACAACAGTATCATGAGTGTTGCAGTTCGATCAAATCTTCTCTTTAGTTCTGTGTGCGTACGACAGGATCCAACCCAGCTTCGAGCAGAGCTAACGCTGACCCAACAGACGCCGCTACTAGACGCCACAAGTCTGCGCCATAGTCTCACTCATGTCCGTCATTGGCGAGTGGCGTTCCAACTGGCCACTACAGAGCGATTCTATCCGTACCAACACCCAAGGAATCCTCATCCCAAGATTCTGGCACTCGGAATCCTGCCGCGAGGACGGGGACGGGGATGGAGACGGGACGTACCCGCAAGACGCTTCATTATGTTATTGATCGGCTACCCATGTCGAGAATCCTGGTAGATTCCAAGCACGTTATTACAACGACACTGCATCCTCTTACATCGAAATCGAACTTTTCGACTTCAATTTCGCCGATACACTAGTGCCTTATATTCCATTCTTGCGATATATGGAGTCCAAATGACTTTCATTTACTTTTAGACGTGGTTTCATGCTACCTCCACCAGGTTTACTGGCTCATCATCATTTCAATATCATCATTACTTTCACACATGACCACGGGAAATTGCACCATGTTTGAGATAGCCCAAACAGTCAATCCTCCGTGATCACTGTCGAATCTCCGCTACCACATGTATCCTTTTTTGTTGATATTTGATTTTTTGTGACACGGTACCAAGTCTAAATGTCAAACAAACCCGAGGGTTCTTATTTATTGTCTGTGGTATATCATCCTTTTTCTTCGGAGACTAGGAAACCGACCCTTTATTATTTGCATTGTTCAGCTGCGTGATTAACATGACTAATCTTTGAAATAATCAAGTACGACATCATATCAGCTCAGATGGTGCACCTTGCTGCAATCATACTTTTGTTTTCTACACTCTCGGTCTTATTGAATGGCTTGTAAGAGTTCCGACATGGCACGTGACTGTAGCGGGTTCAAGATCACTGTTGTAGTCTCGTTGCTACTGGGGAAAAAGAAAATTTGTAGATGTTTTTTTTTCTCATCTCTCAATTTGCAGTGCCCCCCACCCCCCTTTTTTTTCTCCGGTGCATCTTTTACCTGCTTCGTCTGTTTTCTTTCCAAACTAACAGGATGTTCTTCTCAGAAGCAGGCAGGTTCCTCATCCAACACATAGCCGTAGCTGCTAACCCGCTTTACCTTCATTTCAACATTTACTCTTATCCCAAGACACCACATCACAAGCGAGCTGAGATCTCAGACATGATATTCTAAATATACACAAACTTCTGTGCAGCTTTTGTCAAGGTAACGAACGCTATTTGTGAAAATCTAGTACACGCACTGAACTTTGCTGGCAAACCATATCATGGCGGGGAATGATGAGTAAAATCTCAGAAACTTTATTTTCAAGACACCCGGATCCGTGAAATACTGTACAGTCGCGTCTTCGACACAAGCAAGTATAACAGCTCCGCAGTAAGGGCGATTGCCAGAGTAGTAATCCTAGACACCTATTCTCCGTCCTGTGCAGCACATGGATAAGTGAATTATCATATGGAGCGCACTGAATCTGTAATATAAGATAGCCGGAATAAGATAACCGGTAAGTGTTCATGATAGCATATGGGCTATTGTAACGTGCTAAACGCCCTTCGCCTCTTGTCCGCGTCTACGACCTCGCTTACCCGGCCCGATTGTTGCCTAGGCAACTAGCATTGTATATATATAGCTATGTAGCCGAGAGCTTAACTCTCTATCAAATACAATCTTGTTTCCTAGGCCTGTCTGATTGTGCTTCCGAGCTTAAGACTACTCCTCGGAGTTACGCTCCTTAGAGCTATGCCTATATTTACCACATGTGTAGTTGAGAGAACGTGAATGTTTCTTGTCTCTATTTTCAAATATTCTCTTCATTCAGTGCTAATGCGACCTGTACTCAAATAGAGCGGGTTACAAAACCCATCTCAACTCTCTGACGCTTCAGTGCCCCTTATTTGTCTGTTGCTGCTTCCCTAGCAGCTACAAAAATCTACGGGATATAGGAATTGTGTAGAATATGTTATTATTTGTAGGAGAGATGGGCTTGAGGTATTCTCAGGGACAGGGAGCAGAAAAGGTAGGTAATAATTTAGATCTCATTTTTGCAAAAAAAGCAGCATATGCATGGATTGCATTGCTCACACAATTTTCTGACGCAATGAATTTGTATTTTGTCTGTTGGCAAAGGATGTCATTTGCGTATTATTAGGATAGTGTCCAGGTTCTTATTCCATGCACTCAGGCCCCAAAGTATTTTAACTCTTCACAGTCGTCCCACAGCTTAAGACACTGCGTAATATCTATCTTGGAGTATTTGATGGTATATTCGGCAGGATCCTTGGACTAGCAGGCAAGCAGAGTACAAAATTGACGATGGCCTGTTGCAATTACAAGCTCAAACAGGCAATTTATGACAAAATCAAATATTATCTCGGTAAATGAGTTGAAAGTCAAACATAGAGGGTGCAAGGATGACCAAGTGGTGAAAGCGGAAACCCGAGGCACGTCCCCAATCGGAGAAACCCCGGCTTCGTCCCAAAAGTCCCCCGTCGCATTATCGCGAAACAGCTCGAGCCAACAGCTACAGCGACTCTCTCTCCCAACGTCCTCGACGACAATTTGCTCTCTCCACGCGCCCGACGCGCCAAAAAAACGCAAACATGGCCGCCGCCGAAGCCGAAGTCGCAGACGCGCTCTACAACCTCCGGCTCAGCATCAAAACCAACGCAACACCCATCCTCACCACAAGCGCAACGCCCACAGCCGCAGATACTGTCACCGATCTCTCCCAAGCAACGCACATCTCGTTCAATTTCAATTCGGGCCAACATCGCAACTTTGCTCTCAACACACCCACGCGATTCGCGCCCGATGGCAAGCCCGTTGACCTGCGCAGCTGCTACTTTGCATGGCTCAACAAGGACGCTTCTGTCACGGATTACTTCGCCGCCGTGCAGACGCTGAACGAGGAGCTGCCGAGCGGCGCGGGAGGCAGCGTGCAAAACCTGACGTTTGCGCAGAAGATTGAACTGATTGCCTGGCTGAGTGGAGAGACGGAGAGCAGTGACAGTATTGCAGCTGTAGATGGGGGTGCCCTGAGTGCTGCGGCGGGTGACGCTGCTGCCATTGCGGGTGGGAAGGGAGTCCCAGTTGATGGTGGCAAAGGCATCAAAGTAGGGAGTGCAGGGGGCATGATGGATGCGCGATTGTTACAGATTTACGATGGAGAGAGGAAAATGGGAGATCACAACAGCGTGTTGAGAGGTACCAAGAACGTTGTACGTATGCCGTCTACTGAGCGAAAAGAATCACGAATGAATGTAATGCTGACATGCATTCCCAGGACTTTTCCCCCTACCGCAAAATCGCCGCAACCTTCCTGCGCGCCCGCCCTTCGGACCCCAAAGTCCCTGCCCCCCAACCCGCCCTCGTCGCAAACCTCCAAAAGCGACCTCAGCGCCGCCTCCAACCCATTATCCTTCTCTCCCCCTCCGCCTCCTCCCTACTCCGCACTTCAAACGTAAAAACGTTCCTCTCCGACGGCGTCTTCATACCCCCCAACACAACCGACTCGTCCTCCACCTCCGCCAGCGCAAACATGATCCAAATCCAGCGTCTCCTGCCCTCGATATCCTCGCAGCCCCTAACCTTCATCTGCGTCGACAGCACCGCATCCTTCAAGCCCACGTACTGGAGCCGCGTCGTCGGCATCTTTACCACGGGCCAGCTCTGGCAGTTCAAGTCATACAAGTACACGCAGCCTGCAGAGCTGTTTGCTAATTACCCGGGTATCTATGTTGGATGGAGTTCGGAGGAGCCGCCGGAGACGGTCAAGCAGCTTGGTCGTGGTGTACTGCCCGTGGCTGTGGATAAGTGGACGGGTAGCGAAAAGGGGCGGTGGAGGGATAGAGAGGTTGTGGAGAGGATTTGGGGTAGGATTGAAGATGGGATGCGTAAGGGTGGGTGGACAAGGGATGGGCCTGGATTGGCTGGGTCACAGACACGGTAGAGATCGGATGTTGGGAATTTGTTAGTACATGCATATGGGCACATGTGTGTGTATAGGTGGGCATGAGATATCCGTCTTCTCTCTCTTTGTTCTGGCTATAGGTGTTTTGGGCGTTGTAAAATGATGCGCGGAACAGCATAGCGTGACATATTTTGTAAGAGAAATACCAATCAAGAGGTGATTAATCTGAGAAAAGATTGCATGTCACTAACAAATTTTTGAAAAGTTTTTTTTTAAAAAAAAATCAATTGATCAATTTATAGTGCTTCCTGGGTCCCATAAGGGTCTATGAACACTAGAGAGTCGCCTTCAGATACAGGGTAAACATGGGCATCCTCCCCTTAACACCCGTGCCTTCGTACCATTGTCTTCTTCCCCTCTCTCTTTAAGTCCATCGATTTCTGCCGGTGCTGCCCTTGATGAGGGGAGCAGAGGACAAGTTTTTGTTTTATTGGGTTGGTTGGAATGGAGTCCACTCCTCCATGGCAGTACCTTTAATCTCCTTTGCCACTTGGAACTGTTCAACGAGCTCCGTGTCTAGTAGCCAGCGTCCCGCCTCTGCGGCTTTTCCCTTCTCCTGCGGGAGGTCTTCGATCCTAGTTGAGCCTACCCTTTGGAGGAGGCGGATTCTTGATCCGCTCTGTTTTGGGCAGAACGCTAGGACGTGTCGTGACGTTTGCCTGGGTCCTTCGCAGGGGCAGGCTGGGGAGACTCCTAGCACCCCTATGCGTGAGAGCCAGTCGTTCAGCCCTAGCACTTCTGTATGTAGTAGGAAGATGGCGGTTGCCACGTGCTTGGAAGTGTTCCTGTAGAGGGAGGTGGGTTGGAAGTCCCATCCTCCTTTCCAGGTAAGTGCCCATCTCATGGGTTTGGAGACTTCCCTTTCCCACCTTTCTTGCCACGCTTTGGCCATTGCTTTTGAAAAGAACTTGCATGTCAGAACTTTGATATATTCATTTTATTTCACGTCATTAATTAGCTTCATAACATGATTATCCGAAGCCCAGAGCAAGAAGTGCCCTCCTCACTAATACATGAGAACCAAAAACCGACCCCGCGCAACCAGAAAAAAACACAAGAACAAGTCTAAAGACGAAACCGCTTTTTTGACCTCATATATCTTCATTACATCTACCACTCAAGCGGCTCCTTAAGCTCCTCACCCCTGTTGGTCTTGGGCACAGGCTGCGCCTGAATCTTGACTGGTCCTCTACCATGTCTCTTCAGGTAGCCACTGCCATCCAGCCACGGCCAGACCGCAGTGCGTTTCTGCTCATGCTTCTCAATCTTGTCAACACTTGCCATGGTAAGGCCAATGTCGTCCAGACCGTTAACAAGGCAGTGTTTCCTGAATTCTTCGACGTCGAACTTCGCTAGCTCGGTACCATCGGCAGAGCGAATGACTTGGTTGGGGAGATCGACTTCAATCTCCTTGCCGGCACTCGCCTCGTCGGCGATACGTTGGATGGTAGCTACGTCTTTAATGCGAATGGGAAGCATGCCGTTTTTGAATGTGTTATTGAAGAAGATGTCGCCGAACGAAGGGGCAATAATGCACTTGATACCAAAGTCAAGCAAAGCCCAAGGTGCGTGCTCTCGACTTGATCCGCAGCCAAAGTTGGGTCCAGTGCAAACCAGGATCTTAGCATTACGGTAGGGCTTCTTGTTCAGGACAAAGTCTGGGTTTTCCTTGTCACTATCCGCTTCGTAACGCCAAGCATGGAAGAGTGCACTGCCTAGGCCAGAGCGCTTGATGGTCTTGAGGAATTGCTTGGGGATGATTGCATCAGTGTCAATGTTTGCAATGTCCATGGGCGCTGCGTATCCGCGGAGGGTTTCAAACTTGGGCATGCCGGTGGGGGCGTTTTCTGTGCTGGGTGTGTTGGAAGCAGTGTGCTGTGGTCCTGAGCTGGGCTGGTCCATGAGTTTATCAAACTCCTCATCGCTGCTTGGGGCCTCTACATGAGCGTCGAGTTCAACCTTTGGCGAGCCCTTGGCTGCTGTTGAGGTTTCCGGTGCGAGTTTTCGTACGTCGGCCAGATTTCCTACAATGGCAGCGGCAGCGGCCATGGCGGGCGACATTAGGTGAGTTCGGCCACCAGCACCTTGTCGACCTTCGAAGTTACGGTTTGATGTTGACGCACATCGTTCACCAGGAGAAAGGATGTCGGGGTTCATGCCGAGACACATTGAGCATCCAGCCTCCCTCCACTCAAATCCGGCATCAGTGAAGATCTTGTCGAGGCCTTCAGTTTCCGCCTGCTTCTTGACAAGACCAGATCCAGGCACGATCATGGCGCACTTGATGTTTGAGGCGACCTTCTTGCCTTCTACGATCCGTGCAGCAGAGCGTAAATCCTCAATACGAGCGTTAGTGCAAGATCCGATGAAGACCTTGTCCAACGAAATCTCTTGCATGGGGGTACCAGCGGTCAAGCCCATGTATTTCAGGGCACGGACGCACGCTGCCTTCTTGACTTCATCTTGGAAATCATCAGGACCAGGCACAACTCCAGTAATAGGGATGACATCCTGGGGAGAGGTGCCCCAAGAAACTGTTGGGGCAATGTCCTTTGCGTCGATCAAAACCTCGATGTCGTACTTGGCACCCTCATCTGATTTCAGGCCGAGCCAGTAGCTGCATGCCTTTTTCCATTCTGGGCTGTCGACCTTTGGTGCCAATGGCCTTCCCTTAAGGTAGTCAATGGTGGTCTGGTCGGGTGCAATCATGCCAGCTCTTGCACCTCCTTCAATGGACATGTTGCACATGGACATGCGCGCCTCCATGCTCAAACCGCGAATAGCTGAACCACAGAATTCGATGACAGCACCAGTTCCTCCAGCCGTGCCAATCTTACCAATGACATGCAGAATGATGTCCTTGCTACCAACGCCAGGGCCCAGCTCGCCATCGACTTGGACCTTCATGTTTTTACTCCGCTGGGTAATGATGGTCTGTGTCGCCAGAACGTGCTCGACTTCACTCGTACCGATACCAAAGGCGAGGGCACCGAAAGCGCCATGTGTAGATGTGTGGCTATCACCACATACGACTGTTGTTCCGGGAAGCGTGAAGCCTTGTTCCGGTCCGATGATGTGGACAATACCCTGCCTCTTGTCGTCGAGACCGAAATATGTGAGATCGAACGCCTTGACGTTTTCTTCGAGAGTCATGCATTGTAACCGGGAATCGGCCTCATCGATAAACTTCTCCGTCGTGGTGAGGTTTTTTCGTGACGTAGTAGGAATGTTCTGCCCATGTTAGCGAGTAGACAGATTATGAGGATCTATGACGTACGTGGTCTACTGTTGCAAGAGTGCAATCCGGTCTTCGTACTTTACGGCCGGCATTTCGGAGGCCTTCAAAAGCTTGCTGTTGGTGGTTGGTAAGTTTTGGAGAGAAAAGTACAGATTCCGGGGTTTGCCTACTGGTGATGTCACTTCATGGACAAGATGTCTGTCTGCAAAATTGTTAGTGGAAATAACTTGAAATGCATGGGACAACGTGTACCAATGTAGAGCAGAATTGTGCCATCCTCCTTCTCCTCAACTATATGGTCCTCAAAAACCTTGTCGTACAAGGTCTGCGGTTGTTTCACAGCAGACGGCATGGTGGAGATATAAAGGGTAGGTCGTACAAGAAGGTAAACTTGGGATTAGAGAACTGAGAACTGAGAACTGAGAGGGGGAAGAGAGTGAGATGTAAGATGACAGACAAATCTTAAAAGGCAGATATCGGCTTAAAAGACGTGCATGTGGAACTCAAACCGATAGATGGCGAACAAGGCACAAAAAGAAGTTGGCCGATGTTCGGAGTTGCGGCGGGAGGGGCACCGCCACCAATCACATGGCAAATGATGACTGCGCGTTCTAATGCCCACTGCCGGCCGGGCTGCGGTATTTTGCGGATGGCCAGGGTATTCCGGGACGGACGATAGCTAACGGCGCGGTGCTATACCATAAGTACAGTACATGTGGAAAGGTAACCTTGTAACGCATCTCCAATGGTCTGGTAAGAGCCAGTCAAGGTACAGAGCATATCCGAGTCGGTGACGAAGCTCAGGCGTTGCCAGCGCCGCTGTCACTGCCCCGCATTCTGGCTGCCCCACCGTGAGGCCTTGGCAGGCAACTTGCGCAGTCAGCCTCTTTTTCCATACTCCGATTCGCCACCCTGACATGTACTTATGTACGAGCAACGGATACTCGACCGCGTATAACATGGGTCATAGTAAGATGATGTTGCCGCCATGTTCCGGGGCGACATGAAGTTGCCAAGTATTACGGTGTAGATTGCTGTCTCAGCTCACGCTGATGCTCGGTATTATACATGAAAGTCTAAATAACCACCACCAATGGACGCTTTTATGCCACGCGGACAAAGTTCACGAACCCGCGGTCCCAAACCCGCTATCCCAAACCGTTTACAAGTTATCAGCAGTGAAGATAAGCAACGCCATCCGATGCCGAACAAACAGGCCCAAGATCCCAATGGCGAACTGGAATACCAGCAGACCCATGGCCAGCCGATCCTCCCGCATCGGCCCAAACCACACCAGCCATAAGTTGATTAGCGTCCAGTTACTCGACGAAACCACCTGCCCTTCTGCATTGACTTCAACATCCAGCATCCGAAGCCGGTGTAGCACCTTGAGACTCTCCGCTATCGGTTTTCGCAGCGGTTTGGTGAACTCAACGCGCGAGGGCTCCAGCAGTCCAGTCCGTGCATTGAAGCGTGGAAGCCGATGTCGGGGACACGGAATGACATGGAAGATTTGGGGTGCTGAGTAGACAAAGTTGAATGCTTGTGGTACAAGGAGCAATATCAGCGTCTTACTAAAGTGCCCAAGAATCGCAACAACGGCAAACACCATGCCTGCAAAGTAGCAGTACGTGTCGCCCACAAATACTTTTGCCGGATACCAGTTGTGCATCAACAGCGCAACAGAGACTCCGATAAAGGGAAGCAGCAGGTACAGTGAGAACAGATGCGAGTCTGTCGCTGGATGGGGGTAGGGCGTAAAGGGAGAAAGATAAAGCATGTCGTTGATGACAATCAGGACTGCAATGACCACCGACTGAGCCACTTCGATTCCATTGATGCCTGCCAAAATGTTGATGCTGTTGGAAGAGAAGATGGACATGAGTGCCATGTAAATATAGTACATCCATCCTATACTTTGTTAGTATCCAGATAGTACACTAAGTTTCAAACAAAAGTCATACCAAGATCAAACAACTCGCCCAGGTAAGGTCTAAGCGGGACAGGGACAACCATTTGCGTGACGCCAAAGTCGACAAAATATACCACGAGCATCGGAATGACTGCAAAAGCTGGGATGAGCACCTTGTGGCGCCATCTTATGTCGAACAAGTCATCGCCAACACCGAGCAGCACAATAGTCTGAAGTGAGAGAATGGCCGATAGATACGATGCAAGCTTGTTGTGAGGAAACCTGTGCAGAAGTCTGCCCGTCTCAATTAATTCCAGTTCCTTGATGATATCTCTGTTACCGCCCCCCGAGGTTGCGACCACAATGTCCTTGTAGAATGGCCATGGGATGAAGAAGATGATAACAAAGAGATACACCATTGCGCACACTGCTCCCATCATCTCCGGTCTGTTGTCATTAGCAAGATGCGGTGGTCAGGGGAAGGCTTGGCACCCACATCTCAGTCTGCTTCAGCTTACAGAGGTCCTTTCCTTTGAAGCCACGCCTCATGAAGGCATCACCGAGCCATCGTATCAATGCATAGCAGGATACGAAGGCCAATCCGCTGAATGCTATCGACGCAACAAGCGGCTCACCGTCACCGTGAAGCGTATTTGCCAGCACACCCGCGCATGCGACTGACAGGGACAATAGTGAAAGTGATTCTGCCCATGACAATACGCTCGTCATCGTGACCGTAATGTGAATCAAAAGTTGAGGTGACGGCAGATCTTGGCACGTGAGTTGCAGTCCGCCGTTTGCTCTCGCGACAATATCAACAGCAGACGTGTGCTCTCGACTCAACACCGTCAAATCGACACCTCTCCACACTTTCGAACCTCGCCGGTTTGACCTCAATCCGGACTTGCGTGGAGTGCTGGGAGGGTGCTTGAGACTGACCAAGAAACCTAGAATAGGCCTTCAACCCGCAACGACCGATCCTAGCTTACCCCACAGGGTGAGCGAGCAGCAACTAAAGAGAAAAAGCAATTTGTGCAGAGTAGCGAACGCGGTGTATTGGTGAGCAGAACTTCTTGCAAGGTGTTGTTTTGTCATGGTCCGGCTTCTTCCTGCTCTACTAACCCGAAACGTTAGACCCACGAACATTGGCACCCATCATGACCAGCAACAACCAGACAGGCCGCTCTGCAAGGCCCGACCCGTTCCTGGACGACCTCAATGCCGTAAGCCAACATCTTGTAACCCCGGGTTTTCTTCGACGATTGACTACGTCCCAACTGCCTTCCGCAGCGGTTAGCGAGTCGTCCTCGCTCAGCCCCACCCGAGAAGAAGCACGGTTGCCTCATCCCCCATCCAATCTCAACCTCGCCGTCTCGTTGGAGGATGAGATTGAGCACGTGGACTTAATCGCTCCGTTGATTCAAGAGCCTTGTGCCGACGGCAGCCCAGGCAATATTGATCAACAAGTCGTCCATCACCTCGAAACTGCCTTTGTGGCTGCGCGTCGCGCCTATCAGACCATGGCGGCTGAGCGTAGCTTTCAGACCTTCTCGCATGGCCACCAAGACCTCGTGCTTGCCGTCGACTTCAACTACTTTGGTACGCGCATGGTCACGGCGAGTTCCGACCATCGCCTCAAGGTCTGGGACAAGAAGGACGATTCATGGAGCCTGGTTGAGAGCTGGAAAGCTCATGACGCCGAGATAGTTGATGTGAGTGATCTCATCGTCAGCCGCAAGCCTCGTTTAGCTTGTCTGCGTGTAATTTGCCACCTTCATAAATTATGGCTAATCCAATGCTAGGTCAAGTGGAACGGCCCCTTCATGGGCGAGGTTGTCGGCAGCATCGGAGAGGATGGCCGCTGCAAGCTTTGGCAAGAGGATGTCACTGAAGTTGCCTTGTCTGGCAATCGCTTCAAGTTGCTCTACAATCTTGCTTCGCTGACCAATGCTCCCTTCATGTCTTTGGATTTCAAGAACATCATGCAGGAGACGTGGCTTGCGCTCATCACGCGTGATGGCTATCTGACCGTGTATGAACCTCAGGATCAGAGCAACCTCCATGAGTGGACCATCTTGGCCGAGCGCTGGGTTTCTGAGAACAACCCTCCTGAGCGCCAAGAAGAGGTGGGCTTCAAGGTCGTTTTCCATAAGGAAAAGCTCCCATGCTGGACCGCTATTACCGCAGGCCTCGATCGCAAGTCACTGTCCCTCGCTGTTGCTGCCATGAAAGACGTCTTGATATTCCGTACTGATAAGGCTAAGCGATTCTTCCAAGTTGCAAAGCTCACTGGTGCGCGTCAAGTCATTCGTGATTTGGCTTGGGCCAACGGTTCCATGCGTGGTTACGACATCTTGGCCACGGCTAGCAAAGATGGTGCTATACGCATATACGAACTCACTACAACGACTACAGACAAGACTCACACATCCGGAGCTTCCTCGTTGGCTGTCGTGCCATCTGTATCGTCCCGCGCGGGTCTCAAGCACAGTGCGCAGTCTGGCATAGGAGCTGGGCTGGCTGGTGCTTCCAAGGTGCCGGCCATATCTCTCGAGAATGAACAGAATCCTGGCCGCATTATTCAGGAAGTTTCCTTGAAGGATGAGCTCACTGGATACCATGGAGCTGTCTGGCGCGTCGCTTTTTCCCAGATGGGTATGTGTTGATTAGATCTGTAGCTTGACAGCGCTAACAAATGTCCTCAGGTGATCTCCTCGTGACTACCGGCGATGATGCCAGTATCCGTACCTGGAAGCAGGCAGCTAACGGTCACTGGATGGAGTACGCTCAGATCGAGACTGCCCAGGACAACTAACCGATCGTTCTAAGATCGGTCTTTACAAACATTCCACACGCTGCGCCGATGGTACGAGGCTTGGTTTAGGGCATTTCAACGGCGTTTACGGTATTGACGGGTTATACACATCGATCGGGTACGACAACCCCTACTTCTCATTGGAGATCGTGACTCCTCGAAGCACGACATTTGGCAATGGGGTCTCAGAGAAACTACTTTTTCCGAGGGATACCTGCATTTTCTTTCGGGAGACTTTAGGGATTGAGCATCGATGGACAGTGTAATGTGCTATGCACAACTGCCTCTTTTTCATGGTTTCCGTTCACAGCGATGGACCTGTTACTACTGCTTTTCTTCTTTTCGGTTTTCCAAATACCCCACGGCTATGATGCCATTCGTGGTGGGAAATACGACTGCTTGAGGTGTTTTCTTGTACTTTATACGGGCATGATGAATTGAACAATAACCAGAACTGATGGCACATTGGGCGATGTGCATACCGTGTGAGTTCTCAAGCTTGTCTCGGCGTTCTACTGTTGGTTCATGACTTGTCAGCTCCGCATTGCACAACTCAGGCATCCAGCCCTCCAATGTTGATATGCTCCCCAGCAATATGCTAAGCAATATATTTTATTTGATATCAAATTTTTCCATCGAATTACAAGCCCAGTTATCTGGATTCCTCCGCTTGGTGTAGTTGGTTTATCACGTTCGACTGTAATTGCAATTGTAATCGAAAGGTCCCTAGTTCGATTCTGGGAGCGGAGAACAGCTACAGTTCTTTTTTTGTCAATTCCAAGTATTTGCATCGCTTAGGAAATCATCTTTTTGCTAGTCTAGAGAGCCCTGCATATGTGTCTGCCGACACGTGGAGACGGGTGGGGCGGAAGGAATGCATGCAGAGAAGATTTGTGCTAGAGACCTAGTCGGTGTAGCGTTAATTAACACAACGAAGTCGAGACGTGGCCTTTAGGACATCCAGTTTACGTTGATTTTTTGCATGTTTACTCAGCTTTGTCCTTTGAAGCCAGGGTTTTGCAAAGTATATAGATTTTACAATTTGCAACATCTTTCATCCAATCAGGCTTCGTGGCGCAATGGTAGCGCGTCAGATTCCAGTAGCTACGACTGGAGCTTCCTGAAGGTTAGGCGTTCAAATCGCCTCGAGGTCACATACCTGATTCAATTCTTTTTGGCAATTTAGCAGAGTATGCCTTTTTTTTGCATCTCTATGCGGGTCTTGCAGATACGCTATGCAGTTCCGAAGTTTGGTTATTCGGTTGCCGTGAGGGGTGGCTCCACCGTCAGCCGAGAATCTGGACCACTTTTTTGATTGAGCTGATTTCTCTTTCATTCGTTGTGTTTGTTGATACTATCCAAATGAACCGAAAACAACCGCCTTGCCAGATGAATTGTCCTCCTGCAACATTGACTTCTCGAGCATTAACAAGAGATGCGACGTGCGAATGAGAAGCTCTGCATGCTGTTAGCAGCTGGATCAGTGTTGTAAGAAGCCATCATATCACTTACCATCAAATTCAATTTCGTAAGTAACAGGCATATCTTCATCCTCGTCTGCGCTGATAAGAATGGGTAAGTTCCGGCGGAGCTTCCTCTCACGCACGTTGAAGCGTATACCGCTGTCCTTCCTTGGGCTCACCCACAAGATGCTTGGATCCTCGAGATTTGCCTTTTCTTCAACGATTTCTCTTACAAATCCCTTACCCTTACCCACTTCTTCGACAACCCCGTTCGACGCTATTCGGTTCTCTGCTATGCATCTTGCCGAAACGTCTTTTAGCCAATCTCTCCATACCCTGAGCACACCCTCCTCAACCTCAACAAAGTTTGTGAAAAGGTTGTGTGATCCAATCTTAACGAGGTTCGTTTGTGCAATCAATTGCGTGAACAGCTCATGTGCTTCTAAGCTCAGCGTCTGCTTGACCGATTCGCCGTCATATGAATCCTGCACCGTCCCTGGAAAGGTGCGACTGCCAGGGACGTCTCCCGGCCGTGGCTTCACCCTTCTCCCACTAGCCTCTAGATCGCGTCTGTGTGGTCGGTAGCGAGAGTACATTCTATACATGTCGCCCAGTCTGCCTACATTTTTCTCGCTTGGATCAATGTCATGATATAGTTTCAAGCCATCAGTGCCTCGATATGTGCAAAAGTAAGGCGGCTCGGTAAGCTTCGCAGACGGATGGAAGCATTCGAGCAGTACGGAGTGTGAGTTCAGTTCTGCAGCTGCGACAAGGCGATTATGTAAAATACGTAAGATGAGCGAGTATATGCGGCGCGAAATGGTAGTCAAAGGCAGAAGGCCCAGTGTTGGTATCGGTGCGAAAAGGTGAAGGAGCAGCTGTAATGGTTAGTTGGAATGAGATGAAATGGCCTTGTAAGATGCCATACCTCGTTGGGGAGCCTGTAGAGATAACACTCCTCCATTGCTATAAGCAAGGCAAAAATACAGATTTGCCAATTCTAGATATATTCACTTGCAGAGGTGTAGATGTCAAGAATCAGTAACGGGAACTTGACAGCCACTGAAGTGCACCGAGTCCGGAGATAAGATATCGTCATTGCTTTGGAAAGTGGGGCTTAACCACAACAGGCTAGACCGTATATGCGACGCGCTTTCCTGTTCGAAGCCAGACTCTCACCTTTTCACGCCCAGTTGAAGACCCAGTAATCAAATCACTCTGCACTTTAGTACGGCAAGTAACAAGTGCTGATCCATCATTCATCATGCATGGTTTTGTCAAAGACCGGCAGAACACCAACAGCCCGCATAATGCTCTAGCCAATGCCCAACACGTACCCAAGACTGACCGGCAAGCGGTTGGTGCTAATGCAAGGGTATCAATCAAGAACGGACTTCCTTCGCAGCGATACACACCAGTGTCTGGAGCTCTGGGACGTGGGTCTACTAACGCTCAGAACAGCTCAGCTGTCTTGCAGAACCCCCGACGCGTTCACTCGGCTCAAGGTCATACTCGAAAACGTGATCCCTACGATACTGATGCAGAAAGCCTAGAGACTACTATCGACCAATCTGTCGTTCATTTGGAGGCCGGTCAGCAGAGGGAGCAGCAGTACCAACAGAATGAGCAAGTCTTTGACCTTGGTGTGAATGGCGATGTCAAAGAAAGCAATCCGAGCTCTGAAGAACCAGAGCATCTCTACGAAGAGGGAAACCAAGGCATTACCCAAGATGAGGAGCATTTTCTTGAGCAGCAAGGACTCGGCCATCTGTCCCAAACTCAAAAGATTGAATTCCTAAAGCAAGCGGGACGATTGGGCCTACCAGATATCGAGGGCGATTCATACCCAACTACCACTAACGGAGAGCCTTCTGAATTGGACGGTATCCAGAAGCCGCCTTCCGATTATCGTTACGAAGACCGTCAAAGCTCTCCATCCCGTCAGCACCTCAACATCAAGCATGAGTCTGGACAGCCAAATGTGCTGCAGCCGACACACCGCCAACAAAAACTGCATATGCCAGTTCCGAGGCAGAGCCTTCACAAGCCTTCGCAGTTGTTTGAGCAATCTGCACAACTCCGCGATCAGACACGCGCTAATGTGCCCACTGTGCAACAACCTAGGCAAAACTTTCAGCAACATTGTATCGTACCTCAGTCTGGGCAGCCACCCGCTTACAATCAGCCTAACCCAGGTGTTACTGCTGCTGGCTTTCCCATGTTTTCAAATCTCTACCAGAATACCCATGTCGAAGCCAATAATCAGCAATATGTCCATCCTCAACAATCCGGTCCTTCCAATGTCCAGTTCCAGTTCAAGCCTGTAAAGCCAATAGAGCCACCTGCACCCATAGAGTACCCCTTTTCAGCGCAAGCGATACCCAAACAAACAAGCTACCAACCGCTAGTCGAACAAGTTTCAGTTGAGGAACCTGAGGCCATCCAAATCGAAGATTACGACCCTGAGACGCTCTTCAACATGAAGTATGAAAGCCTCAGGAGCGAAAGCTTCGACACCGATCCGCGTGCGAAGCCTCCTGTTCTCACTGAAGAAGATGCCCAGAAACCTCTGCCCGAGCGTCTTGTTCTGGTACAGAAGAATCTCACCCCAGACAAGCAAGCTAATTTCTTTTCCTCGCTCCCTACTAGTGAATGGGAGGATGCTGGGGACTGGTTTCTCGATCAGTTCCAGAGTATCATTCAGCGCACGAAGCAAGCGAGGCAGAAAAAGCGTAAGCTTGCGCAAGAGTTTGAAGAAGAAGTCCAGAAGCGACATAGGCATGTGGCGAAAAAGCAACAGCAGGTCGAGCAGGCTATGGAGAAGATGAAGGCTCAGGGTGAGAGTCTGGTACCTAGGAGTCCGAGGCCTTCGAAGAGCCCTAGACCTAGGAGGAACTAAGAAATGGGATCCAGTTCGCGGAAGTTTTCGCGCTGCAATCAGTGTCACATGACGTTATGCTAGGGGGTTTTGCGAGCTGTCGCATCGGAGGTTTCTAATCTTTCTTTCATGTGCTATATACCCATATACTTCAACATCGACATTTGTAGTATATATCAATACCACAAAAATTCACATTGGCTATAGATTATTCCTATGCTGCACCAAGAGAGACAGGTGAAAACAATGCATTTGTGACATTGATCCACATTGCGCTTAGCGCGGATAACTTAGACATACCTGAGGCTACACGACGTTCGCGATATGCGCCAGCGCATACGTCATCAACCATCACAGATTCGAACTTCACATCCAACACTCCTTCGTTGCGTGGTCATAATTGAATTTGTTATCACATTGCGCCCATATCGATTGTCTTGGTATTAGAAACAACACGAATAAGAAGCGGCATAGCCCAAATGGAAAAATGACGGGGTCTAGTGTGACCAAAAGATGTGCTTACGAATGCCGGATGTATGGAAGACGCGGATGCTAGGCAGCAAGTAGGCGCATCATGTGGAGAAAAAGACATGTGAATATTGGATCCACCGCCCGCAAGAGCACTGCCTCGCCCGGAGCATGACGGAAGCTGGGCATTGTCAGCAGTGATTTCATAGTTGAATATATGCAAGTACTACATTACAACCAACACTCCAGGTTTATGTTTTTGAAATAGTTATTGCTCTCGTGTGCAATACGCCCTTCTTATCCTTCTCCATCGGAACATCCTTCATATCCGCATACCCCGGAAACACCCCCCCTCCCCCGACATCTATACCATATACTATCTCCTACACGATTTCAAATCCAGGCCGTCTTGATAACCTCTGGTATTTCTAACCATGCCCTTCGAAGCCTCCCAAAAAATTTCCTCTCACCACCTAATCCCCCAATCCATCGACGTATCCCTTGGACCCCCCGAATCCTACTTTTTCATCACCGATTTCTTGATAATATCCTGTGGCATCTTGTACACGCTCTGCTACGCCTTCTACACCATCCGCACATACAGTGACCGCTTCCTGGCTGGCACCGTGCAGTTCCTCAGCGCAACAATGGCGTACGAGATGTACTACGCGTACGTGTGTACATCGACGACGTTCCAGCGCGCGTGCTTCTTCGTGTGGTTCTTGTTCGACATAACATTTGTGACTGTGGCGCTGGCGTATGCGTATGCGCCTGGGGAGCGCAGGAAGACGATTGTGAAGTTGTTGTGGCAGACGCCGGCGTGGATGGCGCTTTTGTGGGGGGTGGGCGTGGTATGGCCGGATGAAAGGGAGCAGAAGACTGCGTTTTTTACGGGGTTGTATCTTGAGTTGCCGATTGGGTGGGGACAGATTTTGTATTTGGTGAGGAGGGAGGACACGAAGGGGCAGTCGCTGGAGATTTGGTAGGTTCGAAGTTTTTTATCTTTTTGGTGTTTTTTTAAAAAAAAGGATTTTTGAGTATTACCGGGTTTTCTGTCTATCCTTCTTTCGGAATCGAAGTGATAGGAGATGGGGCTAATGAGACTAGGATTACGAGGTATCTTGGGTGTATTACGGCGTTTTTGGTTTTCATATGGCGGTACGTCAATGTGCCTAAGAATTGGGCGTATGTGGGGAACTGGTGGAGTATTGGCGGTATGATTGTCACTTTACTCCCAGAAACAGTGTACCCATTCTTTTACGTCTGGGCGCATCGCAAAGAGAGGGAAAAGAAGGAAAAGACTGCATAAGGCACAAGACAAGGGTATGCCGAAACGATTCGCGATTTTCTAAGATATATAGGGTTGTACTACAAAGTACCGCTCATGAACATACAGAGGTTGCCTTTTCTTTTCTGGAAAAAAACCACAAAGAAACACGGAAAATCCCCCAGACGCTACATTTTCACTCAGATATTGAGAATCTAAGCACAGTAGTCGGGCTTGCCAGCTCCGCCATCAACACAGTTTCCGCAGGGGACGCGTCCATTGGCCCAGACCAGCGTCTCGCCTTGTCCCGCACACTTGAAGAGGGACTTGTCGATTTGGTCGACAGCAGGGTACTGTCCATTGTTCCACGAGTCTTGCAAAACCTTGCCCTGGATTTCAGAGTTGGTCCAGCCTGGAATTGCGTTAGGAATTATGCAGCAGGAGAAGTGATGGATATGGGGAGACGGGAGGGAGACATACCGCGCCACTTCAGAGTGGAGCCGCAGTAGAGCTGGAAGGTCTTGCAGTTACCGGCAGATGCGGTGATGGCGAGTTGAGTGAGGGCAAGGGTGATGAGGGTGTTGATAGCGACCATGGTGACGGTTGAGTTGCGTGTTAAGCGGTGATGTAGGGTTTTGGTGAGTGAATTATTGAAGAATGTGGTTGAAGACTGTGTTGTAGCAAGTTGCTGTGATCGTTTCTAGATTGGTATTTCTGTTCTTTTATATCTCTCCAGTTGCTGACTTCCTCGTAGAACTGTCACATATCTTTCAAATCGCCGACTTCCTCGTACAATGGCTAGAGTGTCCAATCCTAGAAGATTCGATCTAGCTACGTTCAACTCAGTCACCGATACTACCACTGTTCCCATGTCTACGAGGCGTAGCTGAGACGAAGCGGTCTGGTACATCTGTTCAGCTCGCAAAAGTCAAAGGAGTGGAGAAGCTGAAGCGGTTGTTGTGGTCGCGGTAATTTATCCGTCAGCATGCTGTGGATCAGATAGCTGAAATTTTGACACTCAGGCCCATCACACCACCAAAGTATTCCAGCTTAGCATAGTGTTACACCGCTGCTCAATAAAGCATACGATGTAACGGTTGATCCACAAATCCTACATATAGCGCCAAGATTGGCAACAGGGATGTTTCGTGGTCAATGCAAGTGTTACGTGTCGCAGGGAACAACGGAGATTTTAGTACGTAACGGCTCAGCTGCGGCTGATATTCCTTCCTTCTCAGGGACCAACACCGTTGGTAGTGGGTGCCACATTGTAACGGCTATTCTGCTTCGCCATGGCACAAAGTGCTCGATTTGCTTTATGGAGAGGAGTGATTTTATTTGGCTGTTTCACAGATCTCTAGGTATAAAGATCAAGGCAGCTTTGTACTGAAGGCATCACAAAAACTTTCCTCGAGCCACCAACGCAACATCAGCAAATCTCCTACGTACCTTCTCATCTTCTAGAAGCATATCATACCTGTTTACACCAGTCAGCTCCGCAATATCAACACCATGCGTTCGACTACTATGATGACCACTGTACTTTCGCTCTTGACAGCGACCAGTCTTGCCTTTCCTGCCGAGCAAGTAGGTAGCCTGACAGCTCGTGCCAAATGCAGCACGAAATCTGATTGCACTGGTGGAAAAGTATGCATGGGTAAGTCGCCTTGGTTGGATGAAAAGAACACTTGCTAACACTGTCCACGCTAGTCGTTGGTTGTCATGGACAGATTGTAGGGTCTACCTGCGAGACGGCCAGTTACTGCAACAGCTTCTCTGCACCTACGTGTGGCGCGACTTGCAAGTAGAGTAAAAAGAGGGTTTAGGGTTGGCTTAGAAGTAGACATACATACAGTACTAACTCAAAAGTCTGTTCGCACTAGCGTCTGGGCGCACCAACACCACTTTTTTGCCTAACTTCAACACCGTGCAATTCCACCAAACCATGTTCGATTTTCAAATTAAGATAAGATAATTACTGCTGTGATTGCTAGTATTCTGTCTAGTACTCATTTGCCTGTGTTACGGCCCGGATTCGTTGCGGCATACTCAAGATTAGACTAGCTATCAGAGTATCTGGTATTGCAAACCATGCCTACGCGAACGAACTTCTGATAGGTGACTGTATGTATAGCGGCCGTGCTTCCTTGGACGAATTAGATCTTATTTATCCCAGGCCGCGAGACAATTTAATAGGTCGGTGTGAACATCGTTTTGAGATTGACAACACGAGTAATCGCGATAGAGTTATGCAAGCAACCAATCCCCTTACACCGACATACTCGGCACTTTTCCGTTGTGCCGTAGCTTCACATCATAACATACCGGGACGCCCATAACGGACGATCGGCACACAAGCTTTTCAGCCACAAGTGTAGCCGCAGCGACGAGTCCGCGGCGCCACGACAACGAACTGGGTCGACGTCGTCATATTCCCTGTTTTTTTGTTCGACGGGATTTGACAAGTCTGCGTTCTGGTAGAAAGACTTCAGATTGCATACGTCCGTTGGGCAAGGAGACGAACCAAGGGCCAATGCATGGAGATTAGAGTTTGGCAGCAGAGAAACCTGCAAGCGGCTTGGATCTAGGCCGCCGATAGCGTCTTTCATAAGATGGCAGCCACAGCAGGACGCGCTTGCGAAGCCGTGCACACAGCCTATGGCGCCCATAACATGCAATGCCGATCTTCAGCCACACCAATAGCACAGTCGCACCCAAGATGAGTAGTATTTAGCTCCTAATGACGCCGGCGGTACATCATCTCGTCTAGTTGGTTCAATCTCTTGTTCACTGCTACACCTCTTTTCTAATCGCCCTGCGCCCGTCGTCGCGACTTGTTTGCTTCATCAGGGCCACCATCACCCGTCGAAATGACCTCCCAGGGTCAAGCTGCTGACTACTATGCAGGCGGCGCACCGCCCCAGCAGCCCCAGGGCGCATACTACCAGGGCCAGCCTTACGGACAGCAGCCTCCCCAGTACAATCAGGGCTATGCGCCGCCTCAAGGGCCACCGCCAATGCAGCAGAACAACGGATATCAGCAGAATGGCTATGGCAACAAAAAACAGAGCTTTGAGCAGACATTCAAGCTTGACAAGCCAAAGTACAATGACTGGTGGGCGGGTCTACTCTTCATCGCCGTGTTTCTGGGTTATGTTGCTGTGAGCGCAATTTCCATTCGAGGATACGGTCAGTCTTCCATTCATCAGTTTGCGATTCGGCCCGTCAAGGAGAATACTGATGGCTGCATGCAGCGCGAACCAACAGCGGAGGCATCTACGGTAACGATACTAACAATTTCGCGCTCAATTCCAACACAATTATCCTCTTCGCATTCGTTCTCGGTATGGCTACCGTCTTCAGTTACGCGTATATCTGGGCGGCGCGTAAGTTCACCAAGCAGTTCATCTGGATCACTGGCATCCTCAATATTGTCTTTGGCTTCGTGACGGCTATTTACATGCTTTCCAGGCGGTACTGGTCTGGGGGCATTGTCTTTTTGATCTTCAGCGTCTTCTACGTCTTCTGCTTCATTAGCTGGATTCCCAGGATCCCGTTCAGTGTGCTCATGCTGCAGACTGTGATTGACGTATCGAAGAAGTACGGACATACTTATCTTGTCTCGTTGGGCGGTGGAATTCTTGCTGCGGCACTGGGCGCATGGTATTCGGTTACGCTGGTCTCGATTTATGTCCAGTATACGCCGAACGGAGCAAATTCCAATTGTAGGAACGGCGTTGGCGATTGTGGCAATGGCAAGGTTATCGGCCTGCTCGTCTTTGTCACATTTGCCATGTACTGGATTTCGGAGTAAGTGGTTATGGCGCAAGCCCAAACGCACTCACTTGCTAACAGCAGAATAGATGGCTAAAGAACACCATTCACGTCACCATTTCTGGTGTATATGGTTCGTGGTTTTTTGCGCCCAATGCTATGCCTCGAGGCGCAACTCGGGGTGCGTTCAAGCGCGCCATGACATACAGTTTCGGTAGCATCAGTCTTGGAAGCTTGCTCGTAGCTATTATCCAGTTCCTGCGACAGATTTGCTCCGCTGCTCAACGTAACGCATCTGGCGAGGGAAATCTGGTCGGGACAATCCTGTTCTGCGTACTCGGCTGCATCATCTCCCTTCTGGAGTGGGCGGTTGAGTTCTTGAACAGATATGCGTTCAGCTACATCGCACTCTACGGAAAGAGCTATATTGCGGCTGCAAAGGATACGTGGAAGTGAGTGCTGGGAAGACGTTGAATTTGGGAGTAGCAAGCTGACTTTCTCAGGATGATCAAGGATCGCGGTATCGACGCACTCGTCAACGAGTGCTTGATCGGACCCGTACTCTCCATGGGCGCTACATTCATCGCATACGCATGTGCACTGCTGGCCTACCTGTACCTCATTTTCACCTCTCCTGCGTACAACGCAGATGGAGGCTACACGCCGGTTGTGGTGGCTTTTGCTTTCCTGATCGGGCTGCAAATCTGTAAGTTTGTTGGAAGAGTGGTGACTGATGGACGCCTACTTACTGTCAGCAGGCAAAATTTTCACAACGCCGCTGAGCAGCGGTGTCGACACGATTTTTGTTGCAATGGCGTGGGACCCCGATGTCCTCATGCGCGAGCACCCGGACCTCTACCACCGCATGGTAGCTGTGTACCCACAGGTCCAGCAGGCCATCCACGCCTAGGGTCGAGCTATGCATCGAGCCGAGGCTTTTGGCCAGCATCTGGAGCCCAACTAGATATATAATGCTTGATATCACGCGATAGCCACAGTCATCGATGACGATCAGTTGCTGCGCAGTTTTTTACGATGTTCGTTGCCCATGGCAGGGCACCCCTGGAGGAAAAGGCGGACCAACTGGGCTTAGCGCAAACTACCGGCGGGAGAAGGAAGCGATTGCTCCACTCGGGCTTGGTTCGTCGATGACGTATGACGTCTTCGTGCTTGATGCGCCCACCCACCCACCAGACAATGGCATCGAGCCGGAGCGTATAGTCTTGTTGAGCATCACACGACGGGGCACTGCGTCCACGGCCGAGAAGGCGTTCCTGGCCCTCGTGGGCTGTGTCGAGGCTCGAGCGAGACTTGTGTGTAGCATGTACATGACTGAGGTATTAATCTAATGTCGTTTTCGCCCGTCCATGGAGCCCCTCACCCACGCCCGACGCGTCCAGGTGTGTGTGTGCGTATGTGCAACTCTGGCGCGTTTGTGCCTGCCGCCACAAAGCCACTTGGCGGCCCAATCGGGTGCCCACAAACATCGTCACCGCCTTGCGGGGTCTCTGGCTGCCCTCCCAACACATAAGTAAACACGTACTCGTTGGCCGGTGACGCTCTCTCGCCCACGCAATACTGCACACTGAAGCATCTGCACGCCGCCCAGCCGCCGACCCGTCTGGCCAGGTAAGTCTTGCTCTCACTGCATGAATTGCCTGCCTTCACTGCATTGCTCCAAGCCCCGCCTTGGCTCCTGCTACAAATACCCCACCAAACACATTTTCCTGCTCTGCCCATCGTCCAAACAAACCCCTCTCCCCCTCCAGTTCCTTCACCCCACCTCACCTTTCTCGTCCTCCTCACCACACCTTACTTTCAGTCTGAACAGACCAAGTTAACGCTTAGCCCCCAGCAACACACCTCCATCATGTCCTACGAGAAGAAGGCAGTCCACTTTGGCGGTGGTAACATCGGCCGTGGCTTTGTCGCAGAGTTCCTTCACAACTCAGGCTTCGAGGTCGTCTTTGTCGATGTCATGGACTCCATCATCGAGTCTCTCCAAAAGACCCCCTCGTACACTGTCACTGAGATTGGTGATGATGGCGAGCGCACATTCACCATTGACCACTACCGTGCCATTAACTCCAAGCACGAGATGGACAAGGTTGTTGACGAGATTGCCTCTGCCGATGTCGTTACCTGCGCTGTCGGCCCCAACATCCTCAAGTTTGTTGCCGAGCCCGTTGCCAAAGCGATTGAGAAGCGCACTCTTGACTACCCCCTCGCCGTCATTGCCTGCGAGAACGCAATCAACGCTACAACCACATGGAGGGGCTTCATCGAAGGAAAGCTGAGCGATGAGACCAAGAAGAACATTGACAGCAAGGCCCGCTTCGCCAACTCGGCTATTGACCGAATTGTCCCACAGCAGCCCGAGAAATCTGGCCTCAACGTCGTCATTGAGAAGTTCCACGAGTGGTGTGTCGAGCAGAAGCCATTCGAGAACGGTGGCAAGAAGCCAGATGTTAAGGGCATCCACTACGTCGACAACCTCGAGCCATACATTGAGCGCAAGCTCTTCACTGTCAACACTTCACACGCCACTGCCGCCTACTACGGACACCAGAACAAGATTAGCTACATCCATGAGGTTCTCCGCGACAAGAAGCTTCACGACGTTGTTCGCGACGCTGTTAGGGAGACTGCTCACTTGATCATTAACAAGCACGGCGTCAGCGCCTCGGAGCAGGACGACTATGTTGAGAAGATCATCAAGCGCATCTCCAACCCCGTCCTCAAGGACAACGTAGAGCGTGTTGGCCGTGCTCCTCTGCGCAAACTTTCCCGCAAGGAGCGATTCATCGGCCCCGCTGCTCAGCTGGCTGAGAGGGGTGACAAGGTTGATGCTCTGCTTGGCGCTGTCGAGCAGGCCTACCGCTTCCAGAACGTCGAGGGTGACGAGGAGTCTGTTGAGCTCGCCAAGATTCTCAAGGGGCACTCCGCCGAGGAGGTTGTCACCAAGGTCAACGGCATTGAGAAGGGCGAGCCCCTATTTGACCGTCTTGTCGCCATCGTCAAGAAGGTACAGAGTAGCAGCTGAATAACCGCCGGTAAACTCTAAGGAGTTGCCACTGCGGCAAATCAAAAAAATAAAATAAAGAAAGACAGGAGAGCAAGGACCACTAAGATTCATATATGGTGGGGAGGATCAACTATGCCTTGAGCAATGGCTCAATTTGGCAGAGTTTCGACCAAAAACATGACATTGACTGGGATAATGTCTTACATAATGAGAGTATGATATGAATAATGAAATATACCCATTACCTATACACACTTGTGTCTTGTTCAAATTTGTCATGGTCTTGTTGTCACATATCATTGCTTTGAGCACCTACCATCTTGATACATGTCAGTACAATGTCCACGCAGCCACTCTGCATTTCCTTCTGAGATATTGGGCTGACGTTGGCTGTAGCCTGGAACGATGTCTTCTCTTGTAAGTACGTAGTACTGATAAACACAACATCCATGATCAGCAGTTAGTGCCAGCGTAGCCAGGATATACCTGGTTAATTTTGTAGAAACCTCGTATTCAAAAGCGGAAATTCTGCCGCAACGCTGAGTACGGGTAGAGTTGTTATCCTAGCCAGGTATATGTACACCTTGGTACTGTCAAAAGTGCTACCTGGTGGGCTTGGGCTTGGTATTGTGACACGTCGCATGTGTGTAGCTGGCAATTCAAGTGTCGAGATTGCTGGGAGACATATCTACATAGTATAGCGATGACGAATTTATAATGTTTATTTATGCTTTGAATGAGGGCAGGCAAACTTATTAGATGTGACATTGACAATAGTTCATGTTCCTCAAACTACTCTCTAGGAAGGGGGTTAATAGGCACGCAAGCCCAATCACAAGCTATGGATCAGATGGTTTTCTTATTCGTCCTATTTCCATTGGCAAATCTACTGGTTAGTTCAATAGAAACTGCCTTACAAAGTCTAGTTTTCGGGATCGGCATCTCTAAGAAGGCCTAAAATTGAGATCGGGAAGGTTTCCACCCAGACACGACATGTTGGGAGAGCGCGGAGCTTCGTAGTGCTTATGTCTGTTATGCTTTTAATTGGCTAGTATGTGTGCCAAGAAAAAGATAGATGGGATATACGTAACCACAAGTGGAGGCTGTGTACATACATATGCACATAAATGCGGACGATATTGCACGGGCCCCGAGAGTGCCGACGAGGGGACATCGAGTATACACAATCCATATTGGACCCCAATCACGATTTGCATGATGGATATATGGAATGCAGTACATGTCGAAACAACCGCAAAGGCTTGGAACGTCGCAAGGCTGAAACGCAATGGTAGCGGGCTCGGCCGGCGGGAGAACGGCGGGAAAATTGAGTTGGCTCGCTGCTGTGGCGCTAGGCCTGAACTGGTCTGCCAAGCTCCGTATTCTTATTACAGCCCCTCTGGCGGAATCAAGCAATGCCCATTAGCATTTTTAGATATGCTGCACCAACACTACTTACCTCAGGGGCACTTTAGTGGCGGTGCGGCAGCAGCCACAGGCGTCCCGGCAATATACCACTCAACATCCCACCACAGCGGCAGCAGCTTCAGCCTGATATGGTCTGTTATGCAGGATTCATGGCAGTGCTGCCAAGCACTTGGGCGCTACACCAACATGCAGCTTTGAACATGGCTTGTCACAAGACCCGGCGCTAGCCCTCCCGACATGGAGAAGTTTTAGACGATCAAATCTTCTCCGATGCTCTCCCTTTCCCCTTTTCGCCCTGGACCCATGGACATTGGCCAGGTTCCAATCGTCCGTTGACGTCAGCTCACGGTGCACCTGGTCTTCCCCAAGAAGTCTTGGTTCTGCAACGCCAGCAAAAACCTTGCGGTTAATTATATAAACGGCTTCAACATAAGCACGCGACACTGCCAGGCTGAAGATGACAGCAGCATTGTGGCGGCAAATCGGACCAACAAAGGAGATGTTTGTGGCCTGACTGCAGCTGGTAGTTCATCGACTCGTCGTCCACGAGCAAGTCCCCGCCCATGCACGCGTGAAAAAAAGGTGGAGCCTCTGATCCGCAATACGTCGCTTGCGTATTCCTAGGTCAGGGAGTCAGGCCTCCTTTGCTCGGCATCCGGCGGACTTGCACGCGACCCGTTGGCGGCACCGAGTAAGTAAAGCATCCTGCTTACTGTTCTTGACATGTCCGCTTGATCTGGATTCTATGCTTCTTGTTTTTTCCCACTCTACTCCTTTCCCTTTGTTGAGTCAACAGACGCTCAACTTGACCGCCATCCGAGACACGAGTGTTCCAGGGGGATACTAGAGTGTCGTCTGCCCACCGTTTCCTTGTTTGCGTCAGCCTTTACACCATAAGCTTTCATGAGATAGCATTCCGGCCGCATTGTATACAGTACCACCGTGCCAAACTCGGGTACAACCAGCACAAAATGGCAAACTCTACACTACCAGACAATGGCCAATGGAACAGCAAACCAGCCTGGAAACTGCCAGGATGGTGCGAACCAGTCGTACGTCCCCGAATCACACAGCAGAGCCTGCATGCAAAGTGCGGTGTATTAACATGGCTATGCATCTAGATGGTCGCCAGCATTCTATTCTTCGCCATGTTCATTACGCGGAAACGAAACTACAAAATATTTGCTGCACCCTCAAGTCGAAACGGCTACCTCGATGATGCGCCAAATGATTCGATGGATCGCCTACTCCAACAGTCAGACAGCGACAGCGACTTCGACGAAGTCTATGCGACCAAGAACCCAAATGCACCCAAGGTCCGGAGTATTGGCTGCTGGAAGGTTACTACGCCCAACACCTCGCGCTTCCGCAACAACATACACAGCCGCATACTACAGCGCTTCCCGTTTTTGATCGAGATGTTTTACTGGGTCATCAACTATGCCTTCTACCGCATGACGGCAATCGCATCGGCTAGGCTTTTTGCTGGACGAGGCATCTGGGACGTTTCGCAAGAACACGGAATTGCGGTTTTGGAGGCAGAGCAATTTGGCTTTCTGAGTTTTTTGTTCCCGCTCCGGGAGCGCGACGTGCAACAGTGGTTTATGCATGGACACCAAGATGCGCTTACTGTGCTGAACAAGTGCTATGCGCTGATCCACATCCCCGGCACTGTGGGGTAAGGAACATGTTTACGAAATTCTACTGGAGTAACACTGACATTTGACAGCTTCATCTGCTGGTATTACTACGTCGCCCCCTCATTCGATACCTTTGCTATCGCTCGCCGGACACTTACGCTCACCAATTTTTGCGCCTTCATGACTTTTGTTGTATTCCCGTGCATGCCTCCGCGATTGCTGCCTGCCGAATACGGCTTCCTTGATACCGTCCGCCACGACGACGCACAGAGTGTGTGGATGAGTGGCAAGTTTGTCAACCAGCTTGCTGCGATGCCTTCGATGCATTTTGGATATGCTTTCTGTATTGGCATGACGCTCATCTACCATTCCGGCCTGTTCCGCCGCACCTTGGAGCCAGGCGAGGTTCGTAAAAACGCATTCTGGAAGACCTTCTACCTCATCCTTGGCGTTGGATACCCTTCATTTATCCTAACCGTTATTGTCGCTACCGCCAACCACTACTTTATGGATGCGCTTGTAGCTACGTGCTTCGTGTTCCTTTCCTTCTTCTGCAACAAGGTTTTTTACGTCTTCATTCCCCTCGAGGATCTTTTGCTGTACGTTATCCGGGCAGACAAGCCAGTACCCACTACTGGTGACCGCTACCGCGAAAACGGCGGTCATTTATAGGCAGTGGAAATTTAACAGCGTTTCGCAAGCCTTCATTTCGCTTCTACATCAGCTATATAGCGCCATTTGTCGGTACATATGTACGCAATCTTTTTTTTTGCATTTTACGGAGCACAGAATCACGGCTGGAGTTTGAATGATAACCCCAAAATACCTACTTTTTCCATTATTAGATATACAAGTCACCGAGGCGGAAACATATCGCTATTTGAGGCCATTACAGTAGTATATACGAACCAGGTTGTTTTTTGCCAATCTCTTAATCACGTGCTCAAATTGGACAAATTTTGATGGCTTCGCAGTCGTGCATGTAGTACACAGAAATATAGCTGTAGATAACGTCCTGCTGAGGGGTGATGAGTGGCGCGATCTGATCTTGTTCCTGCGTTAGCGCGGAAGCAACCCATTAGAGCTTTCTTGGAGCTCTCCCCGGCATTCCCAGCATTATGCCTAACCTCTCTCTCTCTTAGCCAGCCACCTTGCAACCAGGCATTCGCCCCCCTCCCCCCCAACACACATACACACACACACATACACTGTGAGTTCGATTAGAAACGCTCTTTTGTTTCAATTACTGTGGCGCCGTTTTGCTTTCACAGGAAATACTTTTTATTAAAAAAGAAAAAAAGAAAGAAAAAGAAAAAGAAAAAGAGCAGCGCTGCAATCCATCTCTCACTTGGTTCAGCGCTGACACACTGGAAGCTTTCTCACAAGCTAGTTTGCATCTGAGCTTTGTCGCGCACCCCCACTCGCTTTTCTTTTATCCATATCGCAAGATATATAATTTTGCGCTGCTTGAGCATCATAAATACAGAGGACATATTTGCCATGGCGGATATTGAGCAACAGACGCCTGTCAATTGCACAGCGGTCGAGGGTGTAGAGATGGAAGGCGCAGCTGATGCTAGGGCTGGTGCGGACGAAGGTGCTGGCGAAGAGGTAGCTCTAGCTGATATTGAGCCTGAAGCGCCCAAGCTAGTTTTATTCTCAGAGTAGATCGTGCTGGGGCAAGATGTGGGTTTTGCGGACTGGCACGTTGGACGAGGCGCTGGGCGCGAGAGGGGCTGAGACACAATGAGATACGTGCCTGCGTTTCTCACGGTTTGCTTAGGGGAACCAAAATAGACACACGGGGAAGCAAACGAGAAAAGAAAAGGACATGCATCTAACGTGCTCACCAGCGTGATCAAGAGTCCAATCGTACAAGTCTTTGTTGGATCCGGAGAGGCTCGCACCACATACTCAGCACACGAGGCTGTTCTTCTCAAGTCGTCCGAGTTTGGCAAACATGTCGAAAAGTTTGCGCTAGAAGGGGTAAATATCACCTTCAAAAGTCGCTACTGGGCTTGTACATTGTTTAGCTGACGCCATATTAGCCTTGCCAAATCGTTCTTTCAGACTGCGACATAGACGCCATGGGCTCTGTAATCGAGTAGCTCTAGGCAGGCGAATACTTCTCCAAGAAGACCTCCTCAGCACGCGACGCCTCGCTGGAGAAGGACCCGTGCCAACCGGAAATCGACCACGAGGGCGTCGGCCTCCTCATCCACGCCCGCATCTACACACTCACCGACCGCCTCCAACTTCCCGAGCTAAAATCCCCCACACACTCCAAACTCTACCGCACCACCTCCACCGCAAAAGGTGAACCCGCATACCCCCGCTACGTCTACAAGGAATCCGACCCGAAAGACGCTACTATCCGCAGACCCGTCGCTGCCTTCTGGGCTACTCGCAGTTTCAGCCTGCGGCACGATGCAGAGCCAGAGTTCAAAGCATTATGTCTGGAGTCTCTCTCTCTCTCCCAAATTCCCGTACAA
The DNA here is from genome assembly GCA_002286855.1 of Bipolaris cookei. Classification (NCBI taxonomy): domain Eukaryota; kingdom Fungi; phylum Ascomycota; class Dothideomycetes; order Pleosporales; family Pleosporaceae; genus Bipolaris; species Bipolaris cookei. Next base: position 295,173 of record NRSV01000003.1, read on the forward strand.
TGTATGTGCTGCAGCTGGTGCTTGATCAGAGGGAGAAGAAGAGGGGCGGGGATGACATGCCTGTGAGGTGTGGGCCGAGCGTTGTACCCGGTAGTACAAGGAAGAGGGCGAGGGTTAGTCAGGTGTATTGTTATTATTATTATTAGTAGTAGTAGTAGTAGTAGTAGTAGTAGTAGTAGTAGTAGTAGTAGTAGTATTAATATTCCATTAGAGTCTATATGCAGCTCGGGGCTATGTAAGACTTTGGCCGTAGGCAGTCAGGTGTAGTAGACGGGGCTGAGAAGTTATGATTGATTGATTGATTGATTGATTGATTTCGTACTTGGCTTTTTTTTTGCGTCTCTTCAATCTTTTGATTTTGCAAAGTTTTTTTCGAATTCAATTGCAATTCTTTTTTAAATAAAAATAAAAATAAAAGACTGGAAGTATGTATCCATATATATTACGCAATTTATGAGGTGGGGAAGAGAGGGAGGTTTGGATACTTTAGTAAGGCGTATGTGTGACATGGCAATATTACCTTCTCTGCTGACGTCAGCCATGTCCTCCTCTTTTTTATTTTTGCATAAGTAGGGCCTGTGGGGAAAAAAGTTTATTCGGTAGTTGTTACGGCACTTTTTTTTTCTTGCTAACTCTCGGTCTACTGAGTTTCTGGCATGTGAACATGTGATGTTGATGTTTGTCCTGGAGAAACTACGTGTATTATTATTATTATTATTATTGTTATTGTTATTCCATTGGCGTCTATCTGCAGTCAAGGACTATGTAAGACTTTGGCCAGGGCCCGTTCTAGGTGCTTGGCTGTGGTATTGGGGTTTCATTGTATAGTAGGCGTATTGTGCCTTGGTTGCTATCCGCTTTAGGCTGTGCCTCTAGAAACTACGTGTACATAGGCACAACAGCCAAGACGAATGGCAGAGTTGCTCAACTTGTGGGGGGAAAAAGAAGATGCATGCTGCACAGAAAGAACCGGCGGGGGCGTATAGGAAGTCAACGTTTGCTGTTGGCCACGTACGCATGTAGTAGGTATGAAGGTGGGTACATCTATGCAAGTCTGAGTAGTTTGCTGCAGCGTGGAATCTGTTCTGCATTCATCTCATTGCATATCGAGACAAGACCAAAAAAAGGGGGGGAGGGAGGGAGGGAGGAGAATAGTTGTTTTTTCTAATGAGTAAGGAGGAAATCGAAGAATTCAAACAGGGGTTTCTTCACAAAAAGGTTGCATCACTGGCTTTTGATAATGGGTCGAGCGGAGGATACAGAGAAAGTGCACAGGGAACAGGCACTGGATACAATACAGACCAGTCGGAGCCACATTACCATTGTAGGCATAGAATAGAGAAACTACTCGGAGTTACTCCGACAAAAGAGGATACGTACCCTGTAGGTAAGCACGAATAACACTGCCACATATATTCACCGTACACGAGCCCCCAGTAACGCCGTCGGTCGCAAGGGCGGTCAACAAGTTTGTGTTTTTTTGTGCTAAAGGACTCGTGGACTTTTGTGTTTGAGTGAAGACTTAGGCAGGACTACTGCATGAAATCTTGCTTTGGAGCCAAGCCAGTCATGTATGATGACGTTTTGCGGGAAACTGGGGGGATGCAGGGAGGGGGGTGGGTTGCAGATGGGACAGATGGCGCAATGTAGGGCGCTGGAGAGTGTTCTTGTTGGGCCGCCAGCGAGTGATTGCAGGTTGCATTGGATGGTTGGATTTGCTTGGGACGTGGCTGGGACTGAGTGCCTGTTGGATGAGAGATGGAGAAAGGAAGAGGTGGGTGAGCAGTGTGCTGGCTAGTTAGTAGCTGGATGGGTTTGGTTGGTTGGTTGGTTGGTTGATAGCGAATGCCGACCATTGTGTAGCGGACATGCACGCTCCGCTGTACCGTACGTAGGGTTTGCCGGCGAGATTACTACTGTGCTGCTACTGCAGCAAAAGGGCAATCTGACGGGCCAAGGCATATATTCAACGGTCGAGCGGGACTATAATGGGCATGGGCCCAAGGCATGCAGAACAAATAAACGGCTGGGTTCCGTTCGAGATGACTCCCGTGACCAGTGACCCGTGGCCCGGGACAAAGGTCGGGCGGTCGGGCGCCGATCGATCATGGTGTCAGCGATGGTAACGGAGAATGCGGGCGTTGACATGTGTCAATCACTTCCACGTCTGGCAGCTTGAGGGCGGACGCGGACCGGCTGTGGGCGAGTGCAAGCCGCTGCCTGGGCCGGGCAGTCTGCGCGAACACGTGGAGGTGCATATGCCCGGCGCATGTCCATGATTTGCGTGTGCATCGATCCGCTGCAACGTGAGCGATGCGAGCGCTCGTGAAACCGCAGCCCGGCTCCGCGACGCAGCTCGATGGGGAGGTTGATGTGCAGTGTGGGCGTGGTGGAGGGTGTGGAGGGCGTGGAGGGAGTGGCGGGTGTGGGTGAGAGGGTGTGTTGCCTGCACAGTGGGCGTGGTGCATACTCCTAATCCGACAGAGGCTGCATTCGCTAGGGCCATTCCCCGCGCTGGCACCAGCTTGTGTGCTTGTGCAGAGCAAGCATGCAAGTATGTGGTATTTTAGTCAGTAAGTAGATACATATGTATGTATGGACGGATGGATGGATGGCTGGATGGCTGGGTGGCTGGATGGATGTACTCTACTGTACGGGAGGTGGTCACGATGGCAGATCTCGAGGGTGCCAGGGGAGGGGGCGGCGGGGAGGCAAAAGACGGGGCAAACGACTCAATGGGCGGGCGAGCCGAGAACACCGCCGCGGTCGACGTGTATGTGCACATACAGTACGTACTCCATGTACATATGTACATATACATGTGCGTACATTACATAGGAGCAGACATGTGTGTACACGGATCCATAGTATAAGTACATCCATAGTACGTTATATGGGCCGTCCTCCCTTTCTCCGACTCGTAAATACAATATTGCCAAAAGGCTTCTTTGCTTCTTCTGCCGCCTTACTGGACCCTGCAGCTCCTCTGCACCCCCCGCAGCCCGCTCTGGCCCGGCCTGCCCAATATCCAGCACCGCTTCCTCCAAGCAAGCCCATGGTCCGGAACGCGCTCCGCAATCCTTCCCCCCTCGTCGTCCTCTTCCCCCCAGCTAAAGGCCGCATGCATGCGCTCATCCCGTTGCTTCTTGCTTAACAAGGCAGTTAACCGCCAATCACGCCCGCCACAACCTAGACGCTGCTCCTCTGCTTTTTTTTCCTCTCTGCCCTCCTGTCCCTCTTCTGCCTATACTTCCTGTCCACGGCCCGGTGGGCCAGCGCTTTGGCCCTCTTTGCTTTTCACGAGACCCGCTCCTGGGCCCTGTGGCCCACCTTTGACGCCCACCAGCCCTCCACGTACCTTTGCACCCGACCCACACGCTGCCTGCCTCCTACTCTACGCTCCGTGCCTCAAGCCTCCCTAATGGCTTGCGCCCACTGTACCAGCAGCTAAGCCAGCCAGCACACAGTTACCCTTCCATAGCCTCCCTGACTGCCATATAGCCCCGGCCCTCGGAAGAACGCGTCGTCTGGCTACAGGTCCGACCATCTTGTTTAAGACAAGTTCACTTCTAGCGTCACTTGACCTACAAACCACGCTCTGCCCCGAGTTATCGTCTATCGTGTCTTTCAGAATCTTCATATCAGTACAACTCTGCCGCTCAGCCATATCCTCTGACCATATCTGCTCCTCCTCCTTTTATTGTCCACCCGCATCCACCCCTCCAACTCCACCATCGCCTCTGTCAAATCAGTCCTCTCTACCAATCCTCATCCTCAATTGCAATCTGCATACCCAGACCAAAAGAGGGTTAAAAAAAATAAGTGGTGGCCAAAAAACTCGGTTCATATCACTCTTCACCACATCCCGCCGTAAGTCCGAGCAACGCCCATGACTCTCCACCCAACGCATGCTGATTCCATGCAGACATTTCACACAATCACTTGGCCTTCTCTCTCTCTCTCGACACACTTTCCGTCTGTGTGGTAAATCGGTAGACTTCGGCCACGTCATAAATCCACACGTCCAAATGATCCAAGTCTGCTACCCTACCCCTCCTCTCAAGACCGTGCATCCGAGGCGACTCGTCCTCGCACCGGTCATACAAAATCAAACAACAATGAATCCTCCCACAGCACCAAACCCAGCCGGAGACGCGGGTGTTCTCCCAGAATTCAACAGCCTCACTCTCCAGGACGCACCATCACCACCAGTAAATGATGATGACCTTGATGTGCTCAACATGTCACGCGAGACGGCTATGAAGTTGATTGCACGCTCCATCATCGCCATAGCAAACGCCGCCGGCGACGTGCCAGCCACACCACCGCTGTCGCGACCGGCAACACCAGGCGGTCGGGAAACGCAGGTCATTCGACAGCACCGAAGAACTTCTTCTAGACCCGCCACGCCTATACCCGCCGAAAAGGAAAGCCACCAGCCTACGGAACTAGCTCCACCAGAAGCGAGTCACGATGAGCCCGTCACGATCCACGACATCGGAGCCGGAGCGCAGCCCGAGGCGGTGCAACGGGCCAACATGGCAAGGAAATTCTTCTCCAAGACGGTACCAAAGGTGGGCGTGGAAGAGTACATGAATCGCATCCAGAAATTTTGCCCGTTATCGACTGCAGTCTGGCTAGCGGCTGGATCCTACATGCTGCGCCTGTGCGTTATCGATAGGAGCGTCCCACTGACTTATCGCACCATGCACCGGCTTATCTTGGCCTGTGCGCTTGTGGCGATGAAGGCGCTCGAGGATCACCGATGGCCTCAGAAGCGCTTTGCGGCTGTAGGCGGCGTCGACGAGGCGGCGCTCAGCCGCCTGGAGCTGTGTGTTGAGTTCTTGTTGTCATTTGACGTCCAGATCTTCACCCCAGAGAAGCTCCGGGAACTGACACTGCAGCTGCAAAAGGCGGGTCAGGCGGCCACCATGACGTGCCGGCTGCCAACGACTTTTAACCTTCGATTGGGTACCCCTAAGATGCGTAATGCGCAGGTAGCGTGAGTGTTGGTTACAAAGAAGAGAGAGACAGAGATGTATTCATGGAGAGACTGAGCGGACGTAAGATGAAGCGTCATTCTCCTTGTTGTTTCGAGTTTTCAGGATATCCCCCACCTTGAGCATGAAATCGGCGTTTGGGTAATAGCAAAACAGAGGCATCGAGATCGAGCCTGGGCAAGCGGGTCATTGTGTACTATAGACACCAAAAAAGGTGCATAGGAAGAAATGTTGAAATTCGTTGGCGTGCAAACGCACGAGCCCACTTTTTGACGGTTGTTTGTGGAGACCCGAATAATGTACTCTAGATTCAGGTACCGTTCCAGTTCTAGAGTGAAGACTGCCGATGCCAAGGTTGTGCGGGAAGTCTATTCATCGCGGCTTACGGAAGATTGGAATGCCAATAGTCATCGATACTGGCGCCGTTGATCAGCAAGCTCCACCTTGCGGCTTCGACTGGGCACCACTATCAGACAACTACACGAGAACATGGCTTTTTTTTGCGCTGCGTTGTATCATGTTGAGGCTACGCAATGACATGCGTGCGCATCCCTATTACGGGCAGGTTTTAGCTTGCGCGGCAACGACGATCGTGTGCCCCTGGCGCGCCACAGTCTCGTTGAACGAGTCCGGACTTGCTGCACACTTCACGCTCTGGGTACTAACAAATACCCGCCTCGTCCACGCCTCCACCTCTACCGCTGCTGTATAGAGAGTCGCATATTCGCCTCGGCCACTCGCTCCATTGTCGCTCTCTAGTCGCACACTACGCCCACTACGCCCACCACGCCCACCATGATGCGGATACTCGTTCCCTTCGCTGCAGTCGTCGCCACCTTATCTCCCCTCGTACACGCTGGCATCAAGTTCACTGCCCCCGCACCTGGTTCCACGCTTGTCGCCGGCTCTGCCATTACCGTACAATGGCAGGAAACCGATACGGGACCCAAAATTGCGGACCTAAAAGGTTACCAGTTGCAGCTGGTGGTTGGAGGTAACAAGGGCGAGGAACAAGTAAGCTGAGCTCGGGGCAACGAGCATAAAGGCCGCATGCTGACACCCCTACTAGACTATAGCGACTACTATTACCCCGAGTGGCTTATTCTCGGCGGGTAACGCAGCTTCAGGAAGGGTAGAAGCAGGTGTATCAGAGGACCTCAAGGATGCCAATGCCTAGTACGTGCACCGCCTCAGATTCCTCGACCCTCGCTCTAGCACAGGACTAATGCCGGCATCGCAGTTTCGTCAAGATGATCGCAACTGGCAAGACTGGCGACGGCCAGTATGTCGTCTACTCTGATCGCTTTTCCTTCTCCGGCATGACTGGCAAGAACATCCTCAATCCGACTGTGAAAAAGGCCGCCACCGACGTCACTGGTACAGCTGGACCGGCAAGCGAAGACACTTTGACCGATGCAGACCCAGCTGCGACTGCTACTGATAGCCTATATGGTGTCGAATACACAATGCAGACCGGCATCACTCGTTATGCGCCCATGCAGCCTGTGCCTGGCACCAAGGTCACTGCAACCAACACCAAGCCACTGTACCCTGCCAGCAGTGTGAGGATTGCCAAAACCAAGCTGCCGACTCCTAGCCAGGTGATTACGCTCACGGCCCAGCAGACATTTTCTACCGAGAGTAGGGCGAATACGGTATGTTATTCGAATAGCTGGCAACGAGCACACACAGTCTTTTGTGCTCAACCCAATTGGGGATATTTGCTAACTGGTCTATAGGTTGCCCCGGCGCCTCACGCCACCGACGATATGGCCAAGTTCCTCAGGCGTTGGCAAGACTAGATGGCCTTTTGTTTGTTGAAAGATATCAGTCCTGCAGCTTGATGGCTGGCCGCAACCGACCCGTTGTTTCCAGCATTGACATTTTCACATCGCCGTAGAGCAGACTAGTGCTGGGTGTCGTGACCGTGGACCTATAACCCATAGAATAACCATGTTGTGCCATTGTTCGCTTGGCTGCAATGCCTGCAGGATCGTTTTGTTTCACTGCATCTTTATACTTGAACAATAAAACGGATACCCGATTCTGGGCAATGACATGGCACGGCGTAGGTGTTTTGGAGCTTTGCTTGTTTTTTTTGATGGCTAGGGGTTGTTGGCACGTTGTAATAAAGTTCAAGAAGTTTATAGACATGATTACGTAGTTTTACGCGCACTAGCGGATGCATCAAACGACAATGTTATAATATTGTTTTTACTAAACACGGCTTTCTTATAACCCCCATCATTGTTGCAATAATCAGTTGGTGGGTGGAATCACACCTTCCTCATCCACAAAAGTTCGTAAATTGCATAACCGCGGCTACCCGCCTCTTGGTCCGACGGAATACCCTGATTAGAACAGCCCCTATCAAAACATAGCTACCATTTGCAATCAGCCGTATTCACTGCGACATGGTTAAAAAAAATTTAATGACGTTAGTTGTGTGTATCTGATTGGTGTATTAGATTATTTATCTTAGAACGGAATATATTACTCTAAAATACTAATGTGCAGTTACATCTCATTAACATTACGCTGTTTTGGTGGGTGTAGTTTTTATCCGAGTATTTCGTCGGACTAAGAGCCGCGCCTGCCAGACTCGAGTCTCACCACCCCACCACCCCCACCTTCCCAACATGAGCTATCTTTTGCACCTAATCAACTGACGAGGCAGCTCCTACAGATCACGTCCCCTTCCCCTTCTTATGCACAACCTCTTACCCCAAATCAGTCGCTCCCTTCGACACACCTTGCGTACTACCGCTGCGCGAACGTCGCAACGACGATTAGCGAGTTCCGCAACTGCAACATCGTGCTTATACAGCCTATCTACAGAGAGTGATAGCTGGATCAACGTGACCAAAATGGCCATTGCTGAGAACTATGACGAGGTGCTCAAGGGCAAGTACCCGGCTAAAGAGCATGCGAAAAAGGTCAAGGAGTGGTTGGTGAGCAAAGGCGGGGATAAGAATGGAACGATTTATCTGGAGGCTCAGAAGCAAAAGTTGAATGAGGATAATGATGGAGAAGCGCCATTCCGGTACGAAGAAAAATATAATAAGCACATGGGAATTTCCTGCTAATCACCCCGCTTCTAGACAGCGACGCTACTTCTTCTATCTCAGTGGTTGCGGGCTACCAGACGCGTACCTCAAATATGAGATGGCCACTGAGAAACTGACACTTTTCATTCCCCCTGTGCACCCAGATGAGGTCATCTGGTCAGGTCTGCCAATGAGCCCAGAGGAAGCAAAGGCGAAATACGATATTGACGAGTGCTTCACCACCGACGAGCTAAACTCGCATCTTGCCAGCACATCCGAGTCATCACAATCAACAATCTATGCCATCCCAGAACAGGTATCGGACCACGTCACCTTCATCGCATTCAAGGAAAAGGAGTTTACCCAACTAAAAACGGCCATTGAGTACTGCCGAGTTATCAAGACAGACTACGAGATTGCTCTTATCCGTAAGGCAAACGCCATTTCTACTGCAGCTCACGTAGCCGTCATGAAGGCCGCTTCCAAGGCGCAAAACGAATGCGAACTCGAAGCAGTTTTCCTCAAGGTCTGCGTTGAGCGCAACGCAAAGAACCAAGCCTATCACTCCATTGTTGCTGCGGGAGAGCACGCAGCCACATTGCATTATGTCCACAATGCCGCGCCAATTACAAACCAGAACCTTTTGCTGTTGGATGCTGGATGCGAGGTCGACTGCTATGCGTCAGATATCACACGCACATTCCCCATCAAAGGCACATTCACAGCCGAGTCCCTGGCCATCTACAAGATTGTTCTAGACATGCAATTGCAATGTATCAGTGCACTCAAGGCTGGCGTCGTGTGGGACCATGTCCACGAACTTGGCCACAAAGTTGCTATCAAGGGGCTCTTGGATCTCGGTATCCTGAAGGGAGATGCCGAAGAGCTATTCAACAAGAGAATTAGTGTAGCTTTTTTCCCACACGGCTTGGGCCACTACCTTGGAATGGACACTCATGACACTGGCGGCAATGCAAACTATGCGGACAAGGATGTCATGTTTCGATATCTCCGGACACGAGGGGCGCTACCAGAGCGCAGTGTGATTACTGTTGAGCCCGGAATCTACTTTTGCAAGTTCATCATTGAACCATATCTCAAGGACGAAGAGAAGAAGAAGTATATTGATGAAAGTGTGTTGGACAAGTACTGGGCAGTGGGAGGAGTCCGAATTGAAGGTAAGTGATGGTAGGTCTAAACAAAGTTCCACGGAGCTGACATGATTTAGATAATGTGCTCGTTACGAAGGACGGGGTGGACAATCTGACGCCGACACCAAAGGATGTTGACGACATCACCCAGCTGGTTAAGTCTGCATAGGTTGTGGAATACGTTTACGGTAAGGCAAAGTCATGCCTAGCGCATACAGATATGAATTTATCATTTCCGATGAACGATTATAAAGACCTTCTACGCATGGTATAGTGTTACCACCTTACAGCAAGACAACGCGCAATATTTCCCAATCACATGGACTAACAGTACCCTCCACCCGAGACGCTCGTCTGTATTTCCTTTACGGGCCCGGAGTGTGGTGGTCCGTTTTGCATTGATTGGTGGGCATGACATCCTTGCCCCTTTCGCCTAGTTCATTTAGTGATATTGCCATTGTCATGTTAAATGTGGGAACCCCCCCTTTTTGGCCACTGTCTAGGTCTCTTGTGGAGAGATTCCAAAGGTGGCATCATGTATGCCAACCCTATCAAATTAAAATAGTGTCGAGGCACGGAATCTCGAGTATCCGGGCTAAAGGGCTTGACTAAGAGGTGCATATGTAACGAGAGTGATGGGTGAATATATAAATGAAGAGCTAGGGTGAGTGTGGTAGGTAGGCAGTGCTTAGGGCCTTTTTCTTTTTCTTTGAGATGTTTGGACCACTTCTTGCTGCTGCGGCTCTCTTTGGGCTGGCTGTAGGCCAGAAGATTACTCTTCAAGCGGAGGATGCTGTACTCTCTGGTACTACGGTTGGCTCTTCAGTCGCGGGATTTACAGGTAAATCAGTTTTCACTCTCTGCACCCTACTTGTGCAGTCCTTCTAAGCCAGTGTTGTCTAGGAACCGGATACGTAGAAGGCTTCTCGGACGCCACGGATAAAGTTACTTTTAACATTACCAGCCAAAACGGGGGTCTGCATGACCTCGAGTTGATCTATAATGGACCCTACGGCGACAAATTCACAAACATTGTCTTCAACAGCGCGGGCGGCAGCCAAGTCAGTCTCCCCGCGACCACGAAATGGACAACCGTATCAGCCGGCCAAGTCCTGCTCTCAGCAGGCAAAAACACAATTGAGATCCAGAGCAACTGGGGCTGGTACCTCATCGACGCCATCACGCTCACACCAACCGCCCAGCGTCCTCCTCACAACATCACCACAACCCCCGTAAACCCTAAAGCAAATGCCAACGCCAAATCACTGCTGAAATACCTCGTCAGCATTTACGGCAAGAAAATCCTCTCAGGCCAACAAGACCAAGCATCCCTCGACTGGGTAACCACCAACGTCGGCAAGACGCCCGCTATCCTCGGCGTCGACCTAATGGACTACACCGACTCGCGCACCTCTCGCGGCGCCTCCTCAAAAGACATCGACCACGCCCTCGCCTTTGCCAAAAAGGGCGGCATCATAACCTTCGTATGGCACTGGGGCGCACCCGTAGGTCTGTATGACACAACAGAGCAACCGTGGTGGTCCGGCTTTTACACGCGAGCCACGGATTTCGACATCTCCACCGCACTGGTAGATACCAAGAATGCAAATTATACGCTGCTAATGCACGATATCGATACCGTAGCTGCGCAGCTTAATAAACTACAAACTGCGGGTGTCCCCGTGCTGTTCAGACCGCTGCACGAAGCCGAGGGTGCATGGTTCTGGTGGGGCGCCAAAGGCGCGGCGCCGGCGAAGAAATTGTATCGAATTTTGTATGAGCGACTTACCAACGTTCATGGCTTGAACAATCTGATTTGGGTCTGGAATTCGGTTGCCGCAGAGTGGTACCCTGGGAATGATGTGGTGGATATCGTGTCTGCAGATACGTATGCGCAAGGGGATCACGGACCGCAGTCTGCAACGTACAATGCGTTGCTGAAGTTGGGCCAGGGCAAGAAGATTGTAGCGGCGACGGAGGTGGGGAGTGTCATGGAACCGGCGGACCTACAGGCGTATCGGGCGGATTGGGCGTGGTTTGTTGTTTGGGGTGGGGAGTATATTAGTGGTGGGGCGTGGAATAGTGTGGAGTTGTTAAAGAGGGTGTATAATGATGCGTATGTTTTGACTTTGGATGAGATTCAGGGGTGGAGGGGGGCGTAGGTAGATGTTTGGGGGTTTATGTACGTATAGGTTGGGGAGGTTAGACTACATGAGGAAATGTTGTGTACATATGTGTTAGCCTAGGGCTGTGCTTGTGCTTACCCGCTTGTACTAGGCACGTAAGCGAGGCTATGCATTTGTATGAATAATTCATACATAAGTATCTACCTCGACTGTTGTTCTTTCTTTCTTGTAAAGTGATACTCTTTCTTCTTCTTCTTCTTCGTCTTCTTCGTCTTCTTCTTCCTCTCAATTACACTTCTCTTTTTTTGTCTTTACTAGAAGCTTGAATACTAGGATATCGCAATGTCGGAAGCTCAACGCCCCAAAGTCGGTGTCGGCGTCATCATCCACGACGAGGCTGGCAACATCATCATGGGCAAGCGCGCAGGCAGCCATGGCGCTGGTAAATCTCCACAACCCCCCCCCCCCCTCCCCCCATTTCAATTCTCTCTATCCCCCAATATCTCTCCATCCCCCTTCCCTTACCAAGATCCCTCAGGCACATTCCAATGTCCCGGCGGCCACCTCGAATACTCCGAATCCTTCGCCGAAACCGCCGCGCGTGAAGTCCTCGAAGAAACCGGTCTAACCGTCGGCAACATCAAGTTTCTAACCGCCACAAACGACGTGTTTGGCGAGGGGAAACACTACGTTACCATCTTTGTCACGTGTACGATTACGGGGGAGGATAAGGTGGCAAAGGTATATTCCCCCCTCCTTCCTACATTTCTTTCGCCCCCCCCCTACCCCTCCCCCTCTTCCAACGTTCCCATTTTTTTCCATTCTATAATAAATACTACTACGACTTTTTAACTCCGTGATTCCCTGGAGCTTTGATAATTTTCTGATATTTATGACATGATAGCCGATGGAACCGCACAAATGCGCAGCATGGGAGTGGGTGCCGTGGAGTCAGATGTGGGCTTGGGCCGGGGAGCAAGCTCGGGCTGAGAAGGAAGGCAGGGAGGTGAAAAGAAAAATGTTTTTGCCGCTTGTGAATCTTTGGAGGGAGTATCCGGAGTTGGAGTTTGCGTTGGATGGGAAGAAGTAAGGAAAGAATGGTGGGGGGATTGGGGGATTGTTGGAGGTTTCTCACTTTTAATTGATGATACATGTATAGAGTATGCGATTCTTTTGGGTTGAAAAAAGAAAAGCTAGATTTGCTAGGGGTTATCCTCCACCAAGAAAGTTAAAACAAAATGGCTTTTGGTGGATCTGATCTCTACGATGGTGAGAACACGATGAGATACCAAGTCATGTAAACTTGTATAACAATCCCTAAGAAAAAGGAAAATGCCTAGCCTACACTAAACAAAATTCCCACTCATGTTCTAAACAATCATCACAAAATAGAAGTCGAGAAGTAAAAGAAATACACACATCCAATTACGATGCTAACTCCCTCTACGATACTATCTCCTATTCACTAAACTGACATCAATTCCCCCTCAACACCCCTTCCTTGCCCCACGCCTTTCTTACCACCCGTCACTTCCAACCGCTCAACCCCGCCCAAGGATCATGCGCTCCACCGGCACCTTGACTCTGCCCTCCCTGTCTCTGCGGATGAGCGTAACCTCCTGCTCCACCCGGATATCCAGGCTGAGAAAAATGGCTGTAGTCTTGCTGATGGCTTGGCGGAGGCCCAGGTGGTGGGGGAGGAGGAATGTAACCTTGCGGCAGGTTAGGTGGCTGTGGCGTACCACTCCATTGTTGCTGCTGCTGTGGAGGCTGACCCCAAGGCTGGTGTTGTTGGTGCTGAGCCGGCGGTGGAGAAAAGAACTGCTGATGTGCAGGGGGAGAAACGGGGTTGTATTGGTTGTGGACTGCAGGGTTGTAGCCTGAAGAAGACTGTGACGACTGTGATTGATGGGCGTATTGTTGCTGGTAACTCTCTCGTCGTGGAGGAGCTTGATTGTAGCCGTTTGACGGTTGGCTGTAGCCTTGCTGTGGCGACATGTACTGCTGGGTTGGGGCTGTGGTGACGGGGTAACGTGGCGTGACAAGTGGTGAGGCTGCAGGATTATACGCTGCGTGGCTAGCCCCTGAGGTTGATGGATAACTAGGAGTTGACGACAGCGGTGGTGGTATGCTTTTCTTTCGGCCTGAACCCTGTGATACAGGTGAACCAGAAGGCTCCATCGACATCCTTTCCATGAGTTCCTTCATTCGTTGCTGTTCCTGGTCTGCACCTTGCGCCTTGTTCCGCTCCTCTATCTTCGAGAGAAGCTGCCCGCCTTCCCCTCTTCGGTTATTAACAAAAGTTTCGACATTCTTTGAGAGACTTGAGACAGTATCCTTCATCTCTGAGTAAAAGCTCTGGGCACGCGACAAGCCAGCAACAAGATCATTGAAGCTCTGGTACACTCTTCGGTACTTGGTCATGACCGTATTCCGTTGTCTCGAAAAAGCCTCGTATTTGCTCTGCTCGGATCTAACACGTTTGTCTTTTAGCAGGTCTGAGTAAGTGCGCGTAAGTTCTTTGAGAAGTGATGCTTGTTTGTGGTTCGCCTGCAGGATGCGGTTCTGGTGTGGCCGGAACTTTTCAAGCTCAGCTTTGAACAACTGCGCCTCTTGGTTTGCGATTGCTTTCTTGTTAAGTATGAGAACATTGGAAATGTCGTCAGAGTGGACCTATGTAGTCAGCACCATACATATTAAAACTCTAATTGTCATGCCTACCTTGTCTTTGAGGTCCTTGAGTATCTGCATCCTCTCCTTTTTGACAAGGTTCAGCTTCCGCAGGATATCTTCAACAGCGCCAATCTGGTCTGTAACCGAAGGGCCCTCGTCAATGTCCTCATCAATCAGACTGCCTTCAGCTGGCCTGGGGCTCTTTCCCTTGGTTGCACCAGCCTTGACCATGGCTCTCGAGTACAGCACATCGGCTTCGTCCGTCTCACCGGCTGATCGCATTTCATCAAAGTCAGCTTCGTATTGGCGGAATGTGCTGTAGAGCTGAGCATCACTGCTGCTCGCCTCTTCAACTGCTCCGCGATAATTTCTGATGTCGCTTCGTAATGTCGAGGTCAAGCGTGAACTGGGTTGCTGCGTCCATTCTGCTCCGTACTTTGATCTCATCTTCTCGCAAACGCTCTCTTCCATGTCCAGCTGTTTCATACTCGACTCGAGCGAGTTGATAATCTCAGACTTGTCGCGGTCCAGTTGCTCAAAAGCCGCTCCAAACGATTGGTGTCCAGCCAGCTCCTCGCACCACATTCTGAAATCATTATCGACCATCATGTCCTGATCCATACCACCTCTTATGACATTAAGGCTATCGGGTAGCTTCAGGTAATCCAGACCAGCAGCCATCTCGTCATTGGCTACTTCGACTCGCTCACTTTCCGCACGGATCAGTTTAGCTTTCTCTTCGTCGTAGAGACTCGCTGATTCAGTCACAGCTAGGGGCACAATCTTTTGGAAAATATCCGGTCCGATGATTCTCTGAATGTCTTGGCCCTGGTATAGCTCGCTAACGGGTATCGCTTTCGCCGCAGGCATCTTCGACACTGGCGTAAGCGACGCCTCATTTGGAATGCCCTGGTGGTAGATGAAGTCATTATCTTTTGAAAACTCGGCCAGCTTCTCCTGTACATTCGCTAAATGTTTTTTAGCCATTTCTGATAGTATGCTACCGGTGTCTGAAGCAAGATTCGAATTGGCAGGTGCATTGTTAGGAAAACTGCCTGCCGCTCGAGTCGCGTCTTTGGCACTTGCTTCGGCAACCTGAAGTCTACATATTGCGATACCATGTGAATTAGCGTCGTCTTCTGCCAACGCCTGGTAGTACTGGGCCAAAGAAGCCATGTGGTGTGATTTGATCTGTTGAACAGTCAGTCTTGACCTTCGAGTATGGCTGTGATGCTCCTACCTGACAAACCAATAACCAAACCTTCTCAAATACAGCATTGGTGACATTCTCCTGTGCGCCTTCTGTAGCCTGCGTGTACAAGAATGCAGCCTGGCTTGCCAATTTCGCGAGCAAGCCAACCTTCTTTCCATCTGCAATCTGCTTCTCCAGAAACACCTCTTGCGCCTGCGCCAGCATGATGGCGATTAGCGTCTTGACAGTCTCCCGGCTAAGATCGGTCGAGGGTGCGTGTAGAAAGTTCTCGTTGATGTATGTAAACATGCCGGCGGATGCCTGGAAGGAGTGATACGCAGTCTTGAGTCCCACATCCTCATGTCTGTTCTGGTGGGCGGCGTGGCAGGATAGGACGGCTGAGATGTTGAAGATGATGCTGGCCTTTTCGTATGCGAGCGAGTATTGCGAGGTCGGCTTGTGTGTGAAAGCATCGAACCTGTCGTCAGTCAGTGGTGGCTGTCCTAGATCTGTCTAATTTGTCCCCGCTTCCCATGTACTGATCATGCCTCTGCAGCAGCAATTCCAAGGACGTACCACGTAAAGCTAATCTTGATGTGGTTCTCATCCACTGGGAATCTCAAATCGAGCAGTTCCAGCTGTCCGTAGTAGCGATACAGCAAATCTCTCCCCGCTGCACTGTCTTTACCGGCGCCTCTCATGTCCTGGCGCAGGCGGTTCAACGTGGCGCATTCTTCCGAGTAACGTTCTGGGTCGTCGCCGTACGTGGCTCGTATGTACTGTTTCAGTGGAGCTATCCAGTCAATCTCGTTGGTCTGCTTAAGCGGGACCGAAATCATAGGTATTTGGGTCGTCATGATAGGCAATGTATGCGCAGTGTCAGCCGCCGCTGGGCGCGTCTTCAGAAGAGGTATTGTCGCAGAAGTGGGCAGGCCGTGTCCCTCGGGCAGCGATCAGCGATCAGCGATGACGGTGACGGGCGACAGGCAACGAGCGACAGGCGACAATGTGGGAAGTGGGTTCTGGTAGGCCTTGGACAGGACGCTAGGGTAATTGCTCCAGCACCGTATGCGCAATGCTCGTCGGCCAATGTCGCGGGTGTTCTTGGAGTCGTAGCCAGGCAATCACGCAGCAAATGGAGTGGCGGACATGGGGGCATGCAGCACAGCGAACGATGATGCGTTGTTGGTCGGAGTGGGCTGTTCACCGAGGCACAGCTTGGTCAAGCCGCATAGGGCACGTATGCGAGCGATTGCGTTGCGGCACGGTGAAAGCTTATATGGTAGCGATGTTGCAGTAGCTAATGCAGTGCCGTTGGTGAGCTCCGGAGGTGTCGACGACATACGGCGAAGCAGGAGCACGAGGACGAGGTAGCCGGTGGTGGGGGCCCTGCCAGGCACATGCATATAAGCAACACCAGACCGGCGCCCTCGCCAGCCCGTATCCGCCTATCACCAAGCACGCACACCACCAAGATCAGACCGCTATCTGTATGTAATACCCTCCTCTTGTCACACCGTCGTGAGAATCTAGTGAGCTCAAGTGGGTGATCCCATGTCTGCCGCTTGCGCTCGCCCAATGACATTCATAAGAGGCCGCATCGCTACGCGCCCGCGATATTGGCTGTGCAAGACTAGCGAACATTCACCTTAGGAAACACTTGACGAGGATGAGAAACAGCCAGGAATGAGTCAATCTCTTTTCATATCAATCATAACGGGCGTTATATAATACAAGCCTTGAGTCGAGAGGCTGGATACAAATACTTCTATACACCATGTCCAAAGCAGCTTCTCATACGCCGTCAAATGCTACCTAGTATTTTGCTGCGAGCGCGCTTCCCATGGCGCCTAGGCTCGCCGTGTGCGCCGGCCCATTCATAAAATTCTTTGCGCCATCAACTTGTGCTCAGCCCGACCCCTTCTTCTTCTCGTCTTCTTCCGCTTGCCGTCGTTCTTCGGGGCTAAGATGCTTATGTTGCCCAGTCAGATTGTGCCATGCGCTTTTTAGGAACCCCTCATTTTCGTGTCCGGTTTGCGTCGTGTTGCCTGCCTCATCCTTCATCTTGCCAGGGTTGATGACCCGCTGTGCGTTCTTATCTCCCATCTCATCCGCAAGCATCTCGAGAATAGTTCGCTGGTTGACGCTGAGATATTTGGGCATGTTGACTTTGAATTCTACACGCAAGTCACCTTTGCCGCCACGTCGTCCAGAAAGCACCTTCATGCCCATGCCAGGAAGAGTGATGCGGTCTCCCGTGCCGGAGCCAGTTGGCACCTTGACCTTGACTTCGCCGTCCAGAGTAGGAACCTTGATTTCACCTCCCAACACAGCAGTAGTCAGGGGGATAGTCGCCGTGTGGAGGATGTCGGAGCCGTTACGCTTGAACTTGGAGTCGGTAGCCACGCGAATGAGGACATAGAGATCTCCCTTTTGACCACGAATTTGGCCAGAAGACATGGCTTGTCCGGTAAGTGGCGCATCTCCCTCGCCGTTGACGCGCAGGCGCATGCCATCTTCGACACCACCAGGAATGTCAATGGTGATGGTTTTTCTTTCTTTGACTGCTCCGTCGCCACCGCAAGTGCCGCACGACGAGTCTCGGGGGATTGCGAATCCTGAACCGCCGCATGACGAGCAGGTTGCGCTCATGTGGAAGCCGCCCATGCTTGTTACCCTCTGTCCAGTACCTCCACAGCTCTTACACTCTGCTCGTTTTGCTCCATGCTTCAGCCCACTGCCACTGCATGTTCCACACTCGACCAGTGGTGTAATGTGAATATCTTTCTTAACGCCCCTGGCTGCATCCAGGAATGAAATATTTGTTTGCACTTCGATATTGTCGCCCACAAGAATCTCCTCCTCGAAAGGATTCCTCCGTCCACCCGCCCTTCCTCTTCGACCGCCCGTGAATGCCCCGAACAAGTCTTCAAAATTGATGTCTTGGAACGGACCTTGTGCGCCACCGCCAAAACCACCAAAACCACCAAAGCCCCCGCCAAATGGATTGCCACTAGGCCCCCCAGGCCCGGCACCGGCACTGGCGCCAGGATTGAAGCCACCGTTGGCATCGAAAGCGCCTGCGCCGTACGTATCAAAAGCCTTCTTCTTCTCGGCGTCGGATAGTACTTCGTATGCGGATTGCGCGGCAGCAAACTTCTCTTTTGCGCCAGCGTCCTTGTTCGTATCAGGATGGTATTTCTTAGCCAGTCCATAGTATGCTTTCTTGATTTCGGCTGCCGATGCATCTCTACTGACTCCAAGCGTCTTGTATGGGTCGGCCATAGCGAGTGATGGAGGGGAAGCATGGAAGAACTGCGCAAAGCGTTAGCATACATATCTCGTCAGAGACATAAGGGGAACAATCTTACTCGTATTGACTGTGTGCTATTCTGAGGCTGTCTTTGTGCTATTGAGGGTCTCCGCGATTGTGCTCTTGTGGCTTGCGTCGCTATGCATCGCCGCTGGCACTTGGTCAGATACCGTGAACCAGCGATGCGTACGGGAGCCACTGCTTTGAGTGGCATTGGTCCTACGAAACTCATCTTGAAAGATGTCGGGAATTGATCAAATGAGGGTGGTGATGCCAATCTGCAATATCCTTTGCGACCCAGGCGATAATGTCTTACCCGACAGTTGATAACTTTTTGCGGGCACGGGCCGGTGACGCACCGCCATTGGCCGCCCTCGGTAAAGAGCGCGTCGAATCTTCGAGAGTATGCCACGACGCGACCTCGGCCTGAGGCTACACGGGACAGCTGGGTAATAGAGAATAGCTTGAACTGTAATTAGATGATCGATGCGCTACTGCAAGCCTGCATCTCTGCGCAAAGAGGCCTTTCCTGCTGCCACTACCACCGTGCATGCACTCAGGCTGCACATGGAGAGCACGCCACGTCCAGACCTCAGCGATCCGCTATATACTAGCACCATCCAGCGCAGAACCGAACCTTGACAACATCCAAATGCTCGTTATCCACAATGCTCGTATCTATACATGTCGGATTGCGCTGTATGCGTGCATGCCTGTACCGTAATCATCCACAGCCCCGGTACAGCCCGCCGTGCGTAGCCCTTCTTTCCCTAGTCATAAGATGCCCGGTATCCCAAACGCCTATTGAATGCTCATGTCCCATAAGATGTGTATAAAGATCGGAGGCAACCGCGCGCCAAAGAGGGGGTATCGTCGAAAGAAAAAAAATGCAAAAATGCAGTACTATGTGTGCAGAATGGCCCATTCATTTCCTGTAAGGGGCGAACCGTACTCTAAATTCTTTATCTGGAGGTTCGATTAGCAAGGCTATTGTGTAGGAGCTGCACCGACAGATGTACCTTGGTGTTTTGACTTGTACAGCCAGTCGACAATCACGTCACTCTCGGTGACGGCCTGCGAGTTGAAGCTCTTCTTGACTGCTAGCCCCAACTGGTCCTTGTGTACGCGGCGCTTCGACTTGGGCCGCGCCATGGTCGGGGACATTGTTCCGACCCCTTGGTTCAAAACGACGTGGCTGAGGGGGTTCTTGAAGCTCGACGGGCAGTCGAGGCGATAGGCTCTTCGGTAACCGTGGAGCACAGACGAATCCTGGGCTGACCATTTGATCTGTCCGCGGCGGGCGCATGTTAGCAAATCCACAGGCTACCAGGCGACGGGACGGGGAGAGAGGCGCGACGAACATTGCCTGAGGAGCTGAGGTCGACCGAGGTATTACCACTGTTGGTAGACGCATTGTCTACTTCCTTGAGACCGCTACCGTTCATGACGCTGGTCGCGCCGTTGCGACGGCCGCCGCGAGGGTTCGAGGCCTGGAGCGTGTGCAGTTTGTCCTTGAGCGACGAGTGGGCGTCGTCGGGGTTGTGGGTGCGTTTTGGCGGCATTGTACAGAACCAATGGACGGCTGCAGCGAGATACAGGCACGCTGAGGGCTGGTGAGGAGCGTGCAAGGAGTCGTCGAGGAGTCGCGATGTCTGGTCATGCGCTGTCCTAGTACGGGCGGCCAGCAAGAGGAGAACAAAATGACGGCAAAGGGTCCAAGCGTAGTAAATGACGTTGGCGCGCCTCGGTCAGGGTCCGCCGTCGCATTTGCATTCGTCCCCTTGCCCTCCTCCTTCCCCTGCATTAGGCCTCCGTCACTCAAATTCCCAAATTCCATGTAAGTAAAGAGAGTATGTGTGTACGGGCATGTTGGCAGTGGATGGCCGTCGCTCGCCCTGTGCTTTTGCCTCGCCCAGCTTTGGCTCTTATGTAGACGGCGCTGCGTGGCTTCGTCGTCGCGTAAGTCTCGCGTCGTTCCTCGGCTTTCCCCTCACCATCCATCCCGGCCCCTCGCCTGAGACCAATAGTGCACCCCGAAGTGGAAGCACTGCCGATGTCGCTGACACTGACACGGTCTGGATGGCATTGGGCTCCTTCGCCATGCCATTTGGAAAGCAAAAAACATCCAGTCTGTTCGTACATGGGATGGGCCAGCCATCTCGGCCCTTTGCCGCCCACATGCCCTTCAAAAGTGGAGACGCATAAGCTCGCGTGCAAATGTGCCCCTGGCCCTCAGCATCTGGCCGTGTAGCCTCGTACTACACAAATCGCCCGTGTGCCTGTTGTTTGGATGCGCATATTAGCCCGAGAAAGATGACTGCCTTGTGTAGCGCGAGGGCGCAGAGGTTGAGGAAGAGGCTGATAAGCGAGTGCCACAACGGAAAAAAAAGGAAGAGCAGATGCTAGTTGCAGTCGGAATCCTCTTGGGACCTAAGTAAGTACCCGCAGCTGGGGTTAGCGCAAGTCGGGATTCAGTAGAGATGGGTGAGTACCGGAACGAGTAATAGTCGAGTGACAACCTGCCCGAGATGATTGGACGTCAATCGAACCAGCCGCATCATGGACGAGCTGGTTCAGCCAGCAAAAAACACTGTCCCGGCCACATGCGTTGGATAGTGAATGGACTCTTGAGATCTTTTCTGAATACACTCACGTATTGTTATCTTGTCCGTGCATAGTCTGTCTTACCTAGTCACTTGAATTACCAGTTTACATATATGCACTCTACCAGACTTACTTCACTCACATCAAGCAACATGGACAATCACCGCTTCACTACCGCTTCTCTCACCTTTCGTCTATATAAGCAGCCTCCACCATCTCCTCAACACCACACTTCCCTGCTATCTCATCCAAACGTCCTTGGTCTACTAAGGCCTCTACCAGCATCATACACGCCAGCTAGCCATTCAAGTTGCAAGCATTGACCACTGGCTCACGGTAGTTTCCCAAAGTCTCTCACCTCTTGGTCTGCCTCAAGCTGATATTCGTGGTAGTGTTTGCTTGACTTCAAACCTTCTTAACTGCAAGAGACCTCATCACTTCCTCGGTACTGTACCCAAACCCAACATATCCCTTCCCCTTCAGTACTCTTTGCACTCCGTCGAAACCATGGGTAAGCACCTTGACCCTGCAGCCAGTAAGTTCTCACCGACTGCTTCTGGGCAGAACGACATGGCCCTTCAGACAAGCAGTACTTCCGCTTATCTCGAGGTTCGTATACTGAATCTCGAAGTGAGGTACGCGGGCTTACAGGAGGATGTCGCTGCTCTTAAAGAACTCTACCACGCCCTTTCCTCCACCGTGAACAAGCTGAACAAGCGCGACTTGTCAGTACACGCTGGTCCGTTCCAAAGTGTCAGTGACATTGAAGCATCACTTCAAAACGCTAAATACTTCGGCATGGAGTTGGAGAGGCTTAAAGAGGCTCATGGATTGGTGAGCAACAGTTCCGACGGTACAGCCAATAAGTCGACTCCTCCCTATTTGCGTAGAAACAAGGTTGCGTCTAGCATTGGTGACAGGTGAGCCTTGTGTACCCTAATATTCATCGAGCTGTCGAAAGCTGATCATCTTGCAGTCCAAAACAGAGTCAAGCTGCTATTGGACTTGTCGATTCACAACCCAAGCAGCAGCTGATGCCGGCGCCGACCCCTCCTCCTTCCCTCAAGACCATCGTCCGAGGCGAATCACAGCCTTGGAAACCTCACCATCTCACCACCTTGGTTCTGTTCGTAGGCATTACTCCATGCACAAATGTTACATTTCATCCAGATTTCCTTGCAAATCATCTGGGCGGTATTCCTTGGTCACCAGGTCTACGGTTTGTTAAAGGCAAATGCCTTTGCATAATCAAGAACCGTACGTACTACCAGCTCGACCTAGAAAATGAGCCGTACCTCCCTCAAGCGCCTGGCGTGCACGGTGCCAAACTCACAGCATTTTTCAACAAGGTTCCAGAAGAAGAGTTTAGCGAACGTTTCGACGATGAACCCAACTCGCATGAGAATGTACCCGTTCGTCCTTGTCAGTAAGCGTTGCATGTACTATGGCAATTACTTGCAGACCCACTGGTCTGACAAGTTGGATTATGACACTATGGTAACTAAGGTTCCCGAGCATGTCAAGAACTTCTGGACCGAAGAGCTCGCTTCGCCGACAAGGGAAGAATGGGTTACTGAAGAACTTAAGAAACACTTCTTCCGCAAGCCTGAAAATAGCGGCCGTCTTTTTGCTACCCCAGAAAACGAGACTACTGTTAACTCTGCCGACAACGCAAAGCTGACAGAGAAAATGGTTAGAGATGTGCGCAAGTACGTCGATGAGCTTCGCGAGTGGGATCGTGAAGCCAGTATGAAGATGGCCATGATTAAACAGTCCATTCTTGATGCATTCAATGCGGTAAGTGATTTGACAGTACAGAAAGAGATGTTGCTAACTCTGCGCAGTCTGACATGGACGAGGCGCCTGCATTTCGTCTCTGGTGGGAGTACCTCGAGTGCGTCGATTGGAGGAAGGATTTCTATGACCTCTTGGTAACTTTCCAGAAGCGCTAGGGACAGAAGTACGCCTAAGTAGCTGTCACAGTACATGCTAGAATTGTTCGAGAGGTGAACATCTGTCGAAAGTGGAATTGGCCCTAGTTCTTTGGTTGGAGGGGATTATTAATGAAATATGGTGTTAAGGTAGGATACTCACTTTTCACATGTGAACATGAAGTAGCACAGGTAATACTCAAATTCAGAACAGAGACGAGGCAAGGATTGTCTCCTTTCTTCTTAAGTAATAGTCTAAGTATCTTTAATCTAGACATTCTTAGGCTGTCCAGCATCCTAAGTTCACCACAATGCAGTAATATCAATTTGGAGTGGCCAATCAACTCCTAACACAATCACCTCCTTTCCTTTCAGCACAGCCCTTTTAAGTGGCAATTTCAAGTGCAGAACTGTCACATAAACTCATGCCCAGGAAGCACCTTATTTAGCTCGGTGTCCTTTCTTCCTGTCCTAAAATTGCAGCTGCGCCGCCCCACCTGATCAACACTACTTACACACAGTATGCACTACCGAACAGGCCTAGTCTGTTTGACCACAGTTCAACACAGAGCTTGGGAAATCCCGTGTTCGCGTCAGAATCCTAGTCAATGTGCCCGAGGTGCAACCCACATTTTTCTGCATCTTAATCTTGCTATGGACCTGGCACTCGGTTCAACGTCTCATTTATCGGCTATTCATGCGTCGGTCAATGCACAGCTCACGCGATTTTCTCTGACCTGGCATTACTGCATAGCGCTATAGAACAATATATGTCGTTGGGGCAGATGACGTAGCCCATTGCCTAGACTTATGAATAACTTTGAAAGTGGGTATCATCACTACTCTGAGATTGATATAATACGGCATTAACAAAGACTTTAGATGTTCATCTAAACTTTCAGTAATTATCCACAGTTGAATCTCGGGCATTATGCAATACCTGTTCGGAAAGACTTTCCTCAACTCCGATATCTGTCGTCGTTGTTATTGGGCTCCTGACAGTAGCCGTGAAACACCGAAGCTTTGATCGTAATACTTCAAAGCGGAACAAGCATTCAGAAGCCCCAATCAGGAAGATTTTAGCGTAGAATGGCCCACGTGTCAAGTCTATCAAGCACCCAAGTGACGAGCCACATCCTGCCGCTTTCCCCGCAACGTTGGACTTCCGGCTGTTAACACCCCTGCACTATTCATTTATGTCACGACGAAAATTTCGCCTTATTCGCCATACTCACCAAATCATAGAGTTTATCTTATATTAGTATCGGATGGGATTTTAGTTAATACTCCGACTACACTGGCTCTCTATAGGTCACGACCTCGCCAGGCTCTACATAATCAAAATGTGGGACTTGACAACCGGTTTGGGTGTTGTTTCATCGCTGGTGATGTTACGATATACAGCCCGAGTGCGTGTGACACTGATCGAATGTGTGGAGGCTCAGGAGAGATATAAATTGGTTGCATTCTTGGCTCTCTTTCTCTTCACTAAAGTACAGCCTTGGATTACACCAGATATCCACATTGACAATCTATATCCAACATGAGGACTTGTATATTTCTCACAATAGCTGCGCTATCCGCGACTGCGCTTGCGCATGGAGGCATTGACAAGTACATTGCTGGTGATAAAGTATACCAAGGGTACGCCTCTTCCTACGTATCAAATACTTCGATGAGGGTTAAGAACATTCAGCTGGGAACCATACAACGACCAAGCCGGACAAAAGAGTATATAGAGACAGTATTCATCCTATGATCCCCTGTTGATCAAGGATCTCACAGTAAGACTTCAGCACAATACGAGGCACTAATATTCTAACCCGCTCACTAGACTGTGAACATACGGTGCAACAACAAGGGAATATTAGGCACCGGTATGACAGGCATCATCGCCGCAGGCGCCAAACTGACAACCCATTGGAAGCAATGGACTCATAGACCGGCCACATTTATGGTCTACATGGCCAAGTGCCCCGGTTCATGCGACAGCTGGGACGGCTCAGGCAAAGTCTGGTGTAAGAACGAATACCCATTCTACCAAACCGCCCACATCACTAACCTCAACCTCAGTCAAGATCTTTGAGCAAGGTCTCATATCCGGCACTGAAAGCGTTGGTGTCTGGGCCGGAGACACCATCTTCGAAACCCTTAACGCAACCATCACCGTCCCAAGTATACTAACAGCCGGCGAGTACATGTTCAGACATGAGCTCACTGCCCTACATCAGGCAAACAATCCTCAATGTACTTTCCTCACCATTCTCATACTTCAACACGATTTAGCTAAACTAACACCCTACCCAGTCTACCCAGAATGCGCCCAATTCACCGTCACAGGCTCTGGCACCGCATCGCCTCCTGCATCCTTTCTAGTGTCATTCCCTGGTGCATATACAGGGACGGAACCTGGTCTTGAATTTAATATTGACTCGGAGGATGCGAAGAAGGAGACTACGTATCCTTTGCCGGGGCCGCAGTTGTGGGATGGTACTAGTAGTGGTAATGCGACTATGCCCAGATCGGCGGCACCTTCGATGGCACCTACGAAGCAGCGTGATGCTGATACTACAGTGCGTCTGCGTCGGCATACGAGATGTTAAGTTATAATAGGTTCAGTAGTTGTGTGAGTGAGTTGGTGTGCGTGGTTGATGCTGGTTGTTAGAGTCAGTGTGAGCGAGATTGAGCTGGGGTAGATATTAAACATGAATGAATGGAAGGTTGTTCGAATTCGAGTTCCAAACTGCCGCTCTCCTTATTCCATCTTCTTCTTCTGATTCAATTGCGGAGTATTTGACAACGAAGCTATCTTCCACTCAAGCACTTACGCAAATATACACATCCCCTACCCTCTTAGTGCATACTTCAAAAGTACTTGGCCCCACACGTTCAAGCACAGAAACCGAAAAAGGCGAATTAATTCTGAAAATTATCAGACTTGATTTGTCTCGTACGCATCAATCATATCAAAAAATACCCACTGTTTCGCCCTTGTGAACGTATATAGATTTTTCAAGTTACTCAAAAGATTGTCCAGACATTCATGTGCTCCGCTTCTCCACAGCTGATATCTTTGGCAGAGCATCATGCAATTGCTCCTTGTCTTTTTCAGTAGGGGTAAAGCCGAGCTTTTCTTCAGCCACATCGGAAATGTAAATGCCAACACCCGCGTACGCCATGACTCCCACACCGATGATCATGCGTGTCTTGGGCGGTATACTCTTGAACCACCTAAACCATCGTCAGTAACTCAAAAACTCTTATGACCACTCAGGCAGGATATTTCGTACTGCCAAACGGCCATGTTGGGTGTTGTGAAGTTGCTATTATCGTGGTGCTCCAGGCTCAGTATGACGACGCACAGCGACGCACAACGACGCACAACTCGCAATGCCAAGGCCAGGCTAAGTACCAGCAGCACGCGCCATCTCACACCACAACCTCGACAACTTTCATGGTCAACTGGTCTCTCACAGTTCTGTTGTTCTCTCCAGCTTGATGCAATTGGCAGACCATGGCATGTCCGCGTTGAAACACTAACGTCGACTGCCGCATCTCCGCACCCGTCCCGGAGGACAGATGTGCGCGCTATTACCACCCGCTTCTTGAGGCCCCCGCCAGCACTATACGGCTTCTAATCCTCTCCAATCATGCCCGGCTTCCGCCGCTGGGGCAAATCCAAGTTTGAACGCAACCCCGAGTCGTCGTTCAAGCTCCTCGCCGCCATCATCGTCATCACCCTCTACCTACTCTTTAAGGAGTTTCAGAACCCAACCTTTCGCGGACAGGGTGCGACGCAGGCTGGCGCACAAATACAATATGCCGACTGGAACGGCACTGGCAAGGCGGACGAGACGCGCGCAAACAGTGTGCGCGATGCTATGAAATATACTTTCTGGAAGTACAAGGAGCGCGCTTGGGGTCACGATGATATCTTGCCTGTGTCAGGGCGCAGTGCTTCGTCCAGAAATGGCTGGGGCGCTTTCATCGTAGACTCGGCAAGCACACTGGCTTTAATGGGCTTGTGGGATGAGCTAGCACATTCGTTGGAGCACATGGTGACTATCAACTTTACCCAAGCAGAGGACCTTGTCGACCCCTTCGAGACCACGATTCGCTATTTAGGCGGGCTGCTATCCATCGTGGACCTGTATGATGTTGGGCTGATTCCCGAGGATGTATTAACTGGAGAGGCGCGCGATCTTATACTCGAGCAGGCAGTTATTCTGGCAGGCAAGCTAGCACCAGCATACGACACCCCTACAGGCTTGCCGTGGCCCCGTGTAGACTTTACGACACAACAAGGCGAGCCACACCCTTCTTTCATCCTACATGATGACCCCGCACAGCGTGAATTTGAGCACCCTGCAATTGGACCTGCACGAATCGGCTCTTCAATCCTGGAAAACCGCGTCCTGACAAGGCTGACTGGCAATGATATCTATGTCCTGAATTCTACAAAAGCATGGGTACCTCTAGTGTGGTCCAATTGGAGGACACCATGGCCAGGAATGGTAGATGCCCCTCTCGATATCATGACAGGAGAGCCTGTCCGCCGCCAAAGACACTGGGATGGCGGTCACGATTCCTACTACGAGTACCTGGTCAAAATGACAATCTTGGCGCCTCCCTCAGACCCCCATATCCCAAAATACAAAGAACGCTTCGTGAGGGCCGCCTATTCTCTCCGCCAACACCTTGCCTCCCGCTCTGCGCCCGCACCCGGCCACCTTATGCAGCACCTGTACCTCGGCCGCCAAGACGACGAGCAATTCGAGAACCAACAAGGCCACCTCGCCTGCTTCGCCCCTGGCACCATTCTCCTTGCCTCAAAATTCTACACTGAAAAACCCCTCCGCACTTTTGCTCTCGCACTCCTCGAGGGCTGCCACCACGCATACACCTCGACCCCTACTAAAATCGGCTCAGAAACATGGTCCTGGACCCCAAAATTCAGCTATGACAACCCGCTCTTCGCTCCGGAAACCCCGCGCCAAAAGAAAGAAGCGTCTACCACTGGTATCTGGTCGCGCGACCCAGCGTACAAGGGTCGTCCCGAGTACGTCGAAAGCGTTTTTTACGCCTGGCGTATCACTGGCGAGCAACGCTATCGCGACTGGGCCTGGGATGCTTTTTCCGCATTCGAAAAACATTGCAAGGCGCCGTTTGGATATGCACAGTTAGCGGATGTTTACGATACTAGTTCGAAAGATGAGAGTAGATGGGTTGATGTCCAGGAGAGCTTCTGGGCTGCAGAGACGCTCAAGTATCTTTGGCTTACGTTTTCGGATGTCGAGGTCGCGAGCCTGGATAGTTGGGTGTTTAGTACTGAGGGGCATCCTTTTCGGATGATTCGGTGAGCATGGGAGTGGGGTGTGATGTGGGTGAGTATTGTGACTAGAAACTCCAAAAAAGAAGAATGGAGGAAGGCCATTGCATTGTAGGTAAAAGGGCGCAATGATACCCGGCATTTTTGTACGTTTTGTTAAAATGAAAAAAACTAAGAGGATTAGGAGTTTTTTTTTCCTTCTTAAAACTTTTGACCTTTTGTCTTTTTTTATCCAACGACTTTTTACTTTAGTAGTTTTTTACGCTTGTTACACTGTCTTTCATCTCCCTCTCTCTCCAAGTTCTCTGCACAACAGTCGACTGTTTACCCCCCCCCCCTTTTTTTTTCCACTGCCAACTTTATCCATCACCTCCCCACGCTATATACCCATTAATTCAACATCATCACATTCACCAAAACACTTCATTTATCACATCCCAC
Organism: Bipolaris cookei; assembly: GCA_002286855.1. Taxonomy (NCBI): domain Eukaryota; kingdom Fungi; phylum Ascomycota; class Dothideomycetes; order Pleosporales; family Pleosporaceae; genus Bipolaris; species Bipolaris cookei. The sequence continues at coordinate 323,980 of NRSV01000003.1, forward strand.
ATTCAACTCTTGCAAAAAGAAACACGAGAGATGTAGCTTCAAAACAAACAAATCAAACCAACTTTCAAATACGTATTTTGGTATTTCTGCATAAAAATGGGCAAATAAAACTATTGTAAAAAATGATGTTGGGTATATATATGAGTGTCATGGAGAGAGAGCGCGAGAAAAGGAACTAGTAGGTATGTTTGGCAGAGAGAAGGTAAAGAAAAACAGGTGGACATGTCGTTATAAAACTAGAACGCTGGGGAAGGGGGGCTAACTTCTATCCATTTGCCCTCATACCGCCGCCGCCCCTTTTTTGGTGAACAAAAAAACGCAATTATGGGGCCTTTTTGGTGCAGAGGACACTTGGTAGGAAAAGAAACATGTAGAGGAGGGTTGGTGAGGAGATAGGAATGGTGTGGAGGACGTGGTGTAGTCTGCGTAGGAAACTGCCTTTCAAACAGTGCCGAGTAAGAATTTCCAATGAAAATCATTACTCGTCACGTCGAACGAGGGGTTTACGTCGCGGAGACTAGGCAGCTTCTCTGCACCATTTATGATACCGCCATTTATCTTCGGGAGGGCGAGGTTATGCAGTAACGATACTGTACGACCTGAGCCCGTCAAGAGCTCAAACGTGGTACCGTTTGGACTCCCTCTGCCAGGTGCGTCGTGCAGAGCCAGACGCATAGTCGAAGTGATGCGGCGGAATCGATCGAATGCGTCTTCTTGGTTGTTTGAGGTATCTCGTGGACGCGGCATGAGCGAGGAGAGCTGATCGCGGTAGTGATCGAATGTTCGTGCTAGTTGCAGCTCGCTAGGGTCCCAGCCGGGGATGGGCGATGCGTAGAGGGCGAGTTTGCTCAAGCTTGTAATGGTGTTTACGAGGTTGAGCCAGTCGATTAATGAGACAGATTCGAATTGGTTCGAGGAGAGTTTGGTGGTGTTGTCAAGGAATTGCTCAAGGGATCGCACATACGTCACACGTAGCGACAACTGGAACCCTGAGGCCCAAGGTGTACAGTCTCGGTCTACGAGATCGACAGAAGCGGCAATTCGATAGAGATGTATGCGGGCTGCAAGCTGTAGCCATTGCAAGGTTGCTGGTATGCTGTTAGTGTTGCTTCAATCAGGTTGTATAGATTCAATGCTCACCAAAGTCATTAGCCTGTAGTTTGGAGGAAAGGCGAATGTTTTCCCACTTCTCATTTAAACGATTGACTTGTGTGCGAACAACCACTGCCTGCTCTGACTGACTGCGAAATGTCTCCTCCACATCTTCCATGTACTGACAAACGTCCATCAATATAAGGAGAACTGTGTCTGTCTTGTTTTCCCATGAAGAAGCCAATTCAGAAGCGTAGTTTCGGACAGTTGTCGTGTGTGACATGGATCGTGCCTTCAGAGGTTGCATCAACCCTATATTGGATGATAGGTAGTAACACCCCAGGTAAGCTCGTTTTGCTTCTTTGTCTCTGGGGTCATCCTTGTGCAAAGGACTCCTTGCAGTTCTTGATATGTTGTCCAAACCCAGGTCATGTGCTATGCCCAAGCACAGCTGAAGAAGCAAGGTGATTGAAACGGCCTGAGCGTCCATGTAGTGATGGTGCCAAGCTATAAAAACCAACAGTCCCTGGAGCAAATCTAAACTCTTTTCGCCTTTCATAATTTTGACCATGACTACCTTTCGGAATTCCTGACTAAGTATGTGCCGGAGCTGTGGCGAATCGTAGGATGCGACTGTTAATACAGCAAACAACAACATTGGGCGATTATGGAACAGATCCTGGCAACGACAGTCCCTCGGTACAATTACAAATGGGAAGTAGTCCACCATGCCACGGTAGGTATCAAGAAGCATTTGCATGTGTATCAAGCTGATGGACCTGATGAGGGGATCTAATCGGCCAAGACATGACAGAGTTTCGTTAAAAGATTCCCAAAATGGCATTGAGTTTTCGGGTTGAGATCCGGGGCTTGGGAGAAGTGCAGTGCTAGGCGCAGACGACAGAGGCACTGTTGGAGCAATTGCTTGTTTTGCCGTTGGGGCTTGCTGCGGCGTGTCTAGGACTGCCAGTTGGGAGGGAATAGTGACTACCGAGGGTAAACTGGGCTGAGCCGGAGACGGCGCCATGGTCGCAACAATGGCAGACATTTTGTCCAGCTTCTTGTCAAAGTCGCGCACTTTGCTGAGAGTCTGGCCATCACTGCGTGCCTTTGCAGGCCGCCTGCGGGCGACATGCTCTACACACTCTACTCTAGCCTTCTGGCACCTGGGGCACGTGTCATTGGATGTGGAGTAACAACAGCGACGAGTTAACATACCTCTGGCAAATGCTCGGAGTATCCGAGGGCACACAGCGAACCTTGTGTTTTCGACATCTTTCGCAGGCAAAGGCGTTGCCTATCCTGCCCTCTCGAACGTCCATGATGGGAGCGAGGCTGGCAGACTTGGGAGAGGGAGAGCCATCGGTCTCCGGTTGCGCCCTCGCGGAGGTCGCGCTCGTGTGGGGAAGTCCGATCATATGCCAAGTCCAAGTCCGGGGTTGAGGTTGCTGTGAGGAATAAAGGGTTCCAGGCGCGCGTATTGGATGGTGCCAGAAATCAACACTGCGCTGACAGGCCGGTTGGCGACACGGTAGGCCATTGCATCGAGACGCGAGAGCTTTCAAATGTGTGCAGCCGCGGGCTTGCCCATGTGGCAGTGCGAAATCGTCGAGATACCTCGGGTAGTATGGGCGTCGGCGCATCAATGGCCCGCGCTGCCAGCGGCTACATACTCCCGACTCCAGCAAAGCCGCTCAAACGCCTCCCGACTGGTCCGAAGTTCCGTTCAATCCATGCCGGGGGGTGGTCAACATTGCGTCCTTATAACGTGAGCCATATTCTGGCACAGACAAAAGGTGACGACGCTGGCCGTCAGTCCCCTGGGTAGTAACAGACGGTTCGTCCTTTAGACGCGACGCTACCACGATAGTTTCTGCCCTCTCCAGCCGGCTTTGATTATGACTAACCTACTAACCACACAACAACGACATGGCATCCCAAGGCCCACGCGGCCATGCGAGCGGCTTTGCAGGAACGATCGGATGGGGCAACAGACCGGCCCTTCTGCTTGTCGACGTCTGCAATGCTTACTGGAGTGAGGATAGCCCGCTCGACACCCGGTCAAACCCTGCCTCTGCGGCTGTGCCCGCATCCATCGCGAAACTCGTCCATGCCGCCCGCCAGGGAAAAGCACCATTGATTTGGACCCGCGTTGAGTACATGGAGCCTGACATGGCCGACGCAGGGCTGTTCGCCTGCAAGGTCCCGTTGCTGCATGTTTTCCAGCGGGGCAAGGAGACGGGCCTAGAGAGTTGGGTGCCGGGCCTGGAGCCTGCTGCAGGGGAAGTCGTCGTGTCCAAACGCTACCCGTCCGCCTTCTTCGGGACCGACCTCTCTACGCGACTTCAAATCTCCTGCGTGGATACTCTTGTCATTTGCGGTGTCAGTACAAGTGGTTGTGTGCGTGCAACTGCTCTGGACGCAATGTGCCTGGGATTCCGACCAATGGTGTGCACTAACATGGTAATGCTTGGGCCCGTGGAGACGTCGCTAACCATGTTGTCAGGTTGTTGGCGAGGCCTGTGGTGACAAATCACCTGCTGTCCACGATGCAAATATCATGGACATGGGCGCCAAGATGGCAGACGTGGTTTCCGAGAAAGAGGCGATTGAGAAGCTCAAAGATGGATGGTTGTGAATGCATTCTGCTGAGCTCTGCCCGTCCGTCGTCTCGTCGTTTCCCGCTCTCTCGTCTTGGATGTTTATTTTGGGGTTAGAGATTGGGCTTTTGGGTTGGTTTTTTGTGTCACACCATCTTCCACGGCGGGGCCAAGTCAGCATTTAGCATGTTTCGAGAAATAGAGCAAAATCTCAAAGGTATAAGATGGAGCGAAGCCCAACCAGCTCACCAGACGCAGTGGTCTGACATGGAGGAAGGCACCAGGCACGTCCGACCTGCACTTTCCTGATTCTCGCTGCCTGCTTCACATTGGCAGCTACATGTACTTACTCTACCCGCCAGATTAGATCGTACGTAACTTCAACTAACTCACGCCACCATATACTATTCCGACAAACTCTACTACCAACACCCGCAAATACCTGACGACGGGTCGTCGTTCATAGTACGCCACCACATGTTTGCCTTGACTTCCTCGGTATGAACAAGCGTGCCCTGCCAGACCCGGCACTACGCTACACTCCCTATCCTGGTGCTGAGCCGATACCCGACTGTGTATGGGAGTGTTGCAGATGCCGTAGGAGATGGCACACAAAAGAGATGGGCCATATATGTATCGGATGCAGCCATTCATACTCAGTCGACTGTTGTCATCTTGCTCAGTAGTAATGTCAGCCTTGTACATTTATGGGCAATAAGTTTCGCCTTGATTAGCTCCTCCGCCCCACCCACACCAATCTGCTCAACTTTTTTGATTCTCCACCACCAACGCTACACCACGCCAATTCGGCCATGAGCTATCTCAAAATTTGTGCCGTGGTCGAAATATGAAAGTGGATGAACGCAATATTGCTATCGGGATGCTACACGAGGGCGCAAGCTACAAAGATGTAGCAGCACGCTTCAGCCGCGATCCATCCACCATCCGTCAGCTATACAATAAGCTCCACCAGACTGGATCGGTACAGGATAAACCTCGCTCCGGCCGCCCACATATACTATCGCATCACTAGCAGAAGATGATCTATCTCGCTGCACGCGCTGATCCCAAAATACTATACGAAGACCTTGCTAAGGTCGCCGTCTTTATGCACCCAGATGGCACCTCTTCAAAGCCCCCCAGCCGCCGAACATTATACTCGGTCCTCAAACGTCAAAATCTAACCAAGCACCGTTGCAAAAAAACGACCTAAGCTGACCCCCAGCATGCTCATCAGCGCTATAGATTCGCATGCCAGTACCGGAGTTTTTCCTGGCATCGGCGCATGGTCAAGTTCTCAGATGAATGCTCAGTTCAAAAGGGATCTGGTGCTACACAGGAGTGGTATTCTCGGTATCCAGAAGAGAAATAGAAGTGTAGAATGCTGACAGAGGCTTAGGCCAACCAGGGCTCACAGCAGATTGTGTGGGGGGCTGTATGGGTGGATGAACGTGGCCGGGGGCGACGGAGACCTCTAGTGATCATGAATAGGAACCCTAATGCACCCCGCGGTGACTACAGCGCTCAAAGTTACATCTAAACCCTTGAAAAAGGTCTCCCACCTCATTAGCGACCCTCGCAGCTTTTCGTGCATGATAACGCGCGCATACATACCGCTGGTACGGTCCAGAATTTCCTCACCCAACACCACATCACGCCACTCAACTGGCCAGCTTGTTCACCAGATCTCAACCCTATTAAGCACATCTGATGGACCCTTAAACAGAACATGCACCGATCCTATCCGGAATACTATAATTACAGCCAAACTCAGGAACAGTGGGATGGTTTTCGTAGGGCTCTAAAAGAGTGCTGGCGTAGGATACCCAGCAGCCTCATCCGGGCTCTGGTGGTATCAATGCCGCGGCGCCTCACCGCCTGTAGAGCCGTGCGAGGTTACCAAACCGAATACTATTATATAGCGATCGATTAAATTTGTCAGATTCAAAAAAAATATGCAGTTTTGGTGGTGATATTGGTGGTGAGAGCACAGCCGTCAACTTTTGGTGATGGGCCGATTTCGGTTAGCGAGGTGAAACTTTTGCCTAGTACTGTAGTATGTAGTAATAGTCAAGGGCGACAGAGATTATGTAAGACTACGATCTACTACCTATCATCAGCGGTACTTGACCGCGAGAGCTTTCTCCACATGAATTCGGCTGACGACAAGACAGACTCCAACAACGACTTACTCCACTTTCAAATATTGGTCCGAGTTTCCTTTCCTTCTACTGACAGCCTTCTGACATGCTCATTTCTAGACTCCTTTGCCATATCCACTCTGTGTGCGACGTCATCTGCATGCCCCTTGCAGGTTTCGGCCATGGTCTTCCCATCCGTCATGGCGAATACTCGATCTTTCCTGACATCATTTACCTAATATTTATCTGGTCTGACCATATCAAGTCCGATAAATCATGTGCGGCCCTCAAGCTCGCGTACCTAGCGTCCACGGCATCTGCACCTCACCCCGACTACCCTGTCGAGAAGACTTTGTCGGTCTCCACATAGCGAAAATTGGTGCAGGAGTCAGCTCATGGGCGCTCTTCCTCCATTCGTCGCTCGCATTTGGTTTTTCGGTATCGAAGGCAATTTTCAGCAACGGTTGAAAACCAAATTTTTCGTATAGCGGCTTGCCCATGGCCGACGCTTCCATCCAACATTCCACATCGAGCTCGTCGGCACGCACGACTCCCACATCCATAAGCAGGCAACCGATACCCCGGAGTCGATGAGCAGGATCCACTGCCATCCAGTTGAGTGCTATTCGCCAATGTTAGCGACTGGAAGAAAACAACTCCAATTATTTTTTCAATACTGTCGATCCCTGGAATAGCGCGTATGGAGAAAGAAACTTATGCTCCACTCACCACAATGGGGCCGTGCCATCCAGCTCGCGCGAGGCTTGTACACCTGATTCAGTATCGATTCGCAGAAACGCCGCTGTTCACCTTCGGGCCACCACGGTGCCGTCAATTCTGGTGCTCCTGCTGCGTAAGGATTTTTTGTCGAAATCACCCATTGTGCGCAGCCCACAGCTCTGTTTGTGACGGTGTCGAATGCATAAAACCAATGGATTGACCGATCGGCCTGGTGTTGTTCCCAGAAGCGTTGTTTCGACTCGTTGATGGCAGCCTCGCGATGAGCAGCCGTGTAGCCAAGGACAGGAAATACAAGTTGAATAAAAGGTTCGTAAGGTGTGTGGTTTGCAGCCCAAATAACTTCCAAGATGCTATCCAGCTCTTGCTTTGTTTTGGCCTCGCGGACTAAGTATCTTTGCCCCATTGTTGCACTTCAGTGATCAGATGAGGCTGTGGCGATATCGGACAGGTAAAGTAGTCGTCGAATATGCTACCTTGCCGCCATGGCGCATGGACAGCGAAACCGGAGATATAGCACACCCCAAGTATTGGACATCGTAGATTGCCGTGTTAGGGTGAAGACGCCCAACAAGGAAGGTACTGTTGACACTGTTAGCGTCTTGGCGGCCTGAGCAAGTCACACCCTTTACACTAGCACACTTTGCCCGATAACCCCTCGCTTGGTATCACTATCATGGCCTGAAGATGCTTGTGACCTTCCTCGATCGTACAGCGCCGGAAGACCGCCTGCTCGGCAATGTAACCGTCCACAGAGACAGATGGCGTTGCAATTCATCTACAACCCGACTGTCGGAGTGCGACAGCTAAAGGGTTGTTTTCGCCCGACAGTAGTCGTGACGTACGCCTGTACTACTGGTAACCTGGACACGTACTGCACAGCCGGCAGGATTTCTGTCTTATGAGGCCGCGTAGATTTGGCGCTCCATGTCCATCATATGAACCACTCCAAGATGGAAGGATCTCCAGCATACCAGCCAGTATGTCGCGACGAAGAAGGTAATGGCTTAGCCGAACTAGACGCAAAAGAGAGCATTTCATGGGACTCCAACAGTACCGAGATCATTCCGACCAATACGCGCAGCTTTGTTGCATACTTGTCGCTTTTGCTACTCTCACTTTCAGTCAACATCTTGTTGGTTATGGACAACGCCAGACTGCGCATCTTACACTCTCCTGGCAAGAGCAAGTACAGTAGGTACTGGGTATGAAATATTTGGTGTGTGCTCACGGTCCTAAAGGCGGACTGACCCTCGATACCAACGTGCCCTATCATGCCATGACCAGGTACTGGCACCCTAATGCAAGCGACAGCGACATGGAGGCAGCGTGGGATTCCATCGATACGAATGCCATGGCAGTGGCACTTGAAGACAAATTTGTAGAGCGTCTGGGTCTGCCCCCCTCCACTCCATTTCCATGGGACACCGAACGTAGTGTATACTATGTCAGGGGTATACATGACCTACATTGCCTAGTGAGTTTAGCATCCCTCTGCAAATATTCAAAAACCGACTTTACCAGAAACTTGTTCGTAAAGCTATAGTCTCGAAACACAAGGGCAGCGAACAACCCTTCAATCTGCTACACATCTACCACTGCCTAGATATGCTACGACAAGACATCACGTGCGCAGCTGATGATACACCAATGCCAGCTCCATTATCCCATCAAACTGGCAATGGTCAGGACCGAAAGTGCCGTGACTGGAACAAATTGATCGCATGGGCAAGGCGTCCTGATCAGCACGCCTGTTATGAGTTTGACGACTATCGCGAGGCTACTAATACGCTTGAGAACTTTGCGTTTTGCCCGCCTTCATCTCCGTATCAAGATGTTCAGCAGGCATACTTCGAATATCACGGACATAAGGACCCATACGAACACAACGAGAATGCAGAAGACGTAATCGTATTCTGAGCCCGCGAGTGACCCGCTCAGGAAGACGCGAATCCCTTGTGGTTTTTGTTGTCGGTTGTTTAACTCATAATAAAAGTTAGGGTTTTCCACGCTACGAACGAAAAAAACTCACTTTTCAGCTCTCTACAAGTTCTGATGAGCATGCGATGCGATATCGATGTATGCTACACAGCATATTGGCAATTAGCCACTAGCATCTTTGGACCATGGATCGGAAGATGTGTACTGTCAAGTCGCTTGACCACGAAAAGAACGAGGCAGACACCCTTATCAGTAGCGTCATTCTCTGTCATCACAAATCGACCAAGTTGTGGGCTTGTCCTATTATTGTGATTGATTTTCGGAGGAGTTGGGGGTGAGTGCAGTGCAACTGTGATTCCGAGGCCTACGGTTTTTCAGAGCGGCTGAGGACGATGCACGTCTAATATGTTGGGAAGACCACGATTACATGCGAAAAGTGGCGGTCCCGACATGCTGAGCTGAGGTACGTAGCGGTCAACATATATATCTTAACGCATAAAACATCAATATATACCCTTCCACACATTAAACTTCACTCTACAATCTTTCATCGTACAAGTAAAGCGATATCCTGCAAACCCGCGCCATGCTGACATACTGACCTTTAGACAGAACGTGAAAATTCGAGGAAGCACGCATAATCCAAGCTATCCACCATGCACGCCGCCACCGCCCTAATTTCGCTTCTTGCCTTTGCGACAAGCATCTCTGCAGCTCCTATACCTATGCAGGCGGTAGCTCGAGCTGTGCCTGATATCAACGAAATGGCTCGAAATCCGGCACCTATCGATAACAGAGTTCACTGGGAAGACGGAAACCCTTCGCTTAGTGCCACTGGGAATGTCTTATGGGAGGATCTTGGTAAAGTTAAAGAGCTTATACACCATTTATCGGGAGAAAGTGAAGCCTCAAATACCGACGCCATTGGGGAAGTCGAGACCTTTGTCAAAGAGCATGACCAGTTTCATTCATGATGCTTGAATCGAATGGGCAATGTTGCTGACAGAAGTTCAAGGTATATAATTTTATTTCTCATGTTATGGTGCGTTTGCCGATTGTATTCAGTATTTTTCCACGCGCTGCACATCAAATAGCTTGCATCCAGTACATATGCCGGAAGCGCAGTATGCTGTAAAATACGCTCTTTAATCGCCGAGTTAAGAGAAGAGAAACAGTTGTATCTCAGAGCTGCGTTAGTCATTTTGTCCCATCATGCATCGCTTCGCTATTTGACAAGCAGAGCGTATCTACCTTGACAGTGTTCCATGGCATTCCCTATGCAGGAGATTGTGAGCAGCCATCTAGTGTGGATTGCCACCGCTGCAGCGGTGACCGGATCTCGACCTAGCATATCAATGGATCACCGCAGCAGGTGTGCGCTGGCACATGTGTCACGATGTCAGCGTCTGGCCGTCTTACTCAACTTCCTGGTAACAGTTGCCGTGACACAATGCCGAGAATGGTGTGCTACAAGGTTACATAACGACCAACAAACTTAAAAGCAGGTCACCAAGCCCGTTAAAGCTGGCATGCCCAATATCACGATAAGACTGCCCGTACTAGCGACTGGGGTATAATCTGATTTGCTAACCCAATCTGACTCACCTGTTCATCTGACCAGGTAACACAAACCCACATACAAATGGACATTTCGGTCGGCGATCGACACAGTGCTCCATTCGTGCATACCACTCTGTTGCCTTGTAACGCCTGTGTAACGCGATACAACTTCGTTTCTACATCTAGGATGTTTACACACTTGTTACTTTTCTGTCAATCTTCTGTCTTTCTTGTTTCGCCACTACAGGTGTCTTGTATTGTGGACAGACAGCGGATAACTACTTTGTGCAATATGCTGGCTGTCGGCTTTCCAATCGCATATTGTCGCCCATTTGGCGGCTCGCAGCCTTACTTTGTTTGCGGGCCTGTGTCGCTCCAAGATGAATGGGTAGGCACATTAAGGCGTTTGATAGCCACATACACTTGTTGTTCGTATGTGTTGGCTGTTACTGGTTGACTAACATCTCATCCGTCTCAACTGAGACTGCCACAGTGCCAGCCACAGTTGAGTAGTCGTTCGTCATCGCTACCGCTTATTCACTAAGATTGCAAGCTTCCGGTGTCTCATACTTTTGACGAGGGCGGGAAGAGCGCAACAATGGCAGTGCTGCCTTTTATTTCTTCCCGCCGCCCCATCCCGCGGCGGCCGGGAAGCGGCGCGGATGTCGGACCGTTCGTCAACGTCATTACCTGGACCTTGCTGATTACTTCCGCATTTGCAGTTCTAGCTAGACTGATTACGAAACGTGCTCTCCGGAGGAGGATCTATATTGACGATGCTTTTGTCATGCTGGCTCTGGTACGTTGTCATTGATTCATCATCTCGTTTGTTGACCTGGCTCATAGTACTGATGATGTATGTGAACTAGGCCTCAAGCATAGCATCAGGTGGGGCCGTCAGTCTTCAGACACATAATGTTCTTGGGAGGGACATGTCGCTACTTACTCAGAGTCAGCTGGTGGTATATCGAAAAGTAAGGCATGCCGTCAGATCAAATGTTGGATCAATGGTGTGATAACTGTGGTTTAGGCTGAATATGCAAACAACCTTCTCTATATCGCAACTTTGGGGTTTGCGAAGTTGTCTATCATCTCGCTACTCATGATTCTCACAGCTTCAAAAACCCACCGCAACCTCGGTCTAGCGCTGGCTGGCTTCATTACACTCTGGAAGGTATTCTCAATGTGTCTTGCAGCTTTCCAATGTGGAACTACTGAGCCATGGCGCTTCTTAGGGAACGAAGAAATGTGTTTCGACATTGTATTTTTGAGGCTCGCTATCATATTATCCCTTTGTTTCTGACAAGTCAATAGGTCTCCTTTTGGCGTTTCGTGGGTGCGATCAATATCCTGACCGACCTGGCGCTCATTGCGTTTCCAGTGCACGTCGTCATGGCACTGCAGATGAGCATGAGCAAAAAGATTACTATCCTCACCTTTTTTGGTGCACGATCACTGTATGTTTGATGTATTTTGTTCTATAGTAAATTTCTTAACTCACACATCCTAGAGACATCATCGCGACTGCTGTTCAGATGGTCTACCTCGACGGCTTCACCTCGCCCAACCCTACCAAGACACTGTGGAAATGGACGCTCCTCGCTCAGATCATTGAGTGCATCACCATCATTACATCATGTGTACCCTATATACGACCCCTCCTAGAGTCGGTTCCATCAGGATTATATGCGAGTGACGATCTACGCCGTCGAGGTACATCATCTGAGCATGGCGTCTCCCGTAGTAAAAACAGCTCCTATCAGCTATCTAGCATCGCCTCCAAAGTCGGGACCGGGATCACGAGATCAAGTAGAAAGAGTCTCCATACTGAAAATACTGGAATCAAACGCTTCTTGCTAATGCTTTCACAAGACAAAACTACGCATACAAACTCTGCTTCAGGCATACCTGGGGGACCGAGGCGTTTGGATGGCGCAACGGATGTTGAGATCACAGCCGTACGTCATAGAAATGGGGATGATAAGAGGCTAGAGACTGTAAGCATGGGAACTCACTCTAAGATCTTGAAGACGACGGTTGTTAGCGCTGAGTGGGAAGAGGCAGAAGTCAAGGGGCACGATGGGTCGAGTGACGAGATTGAAGTTATGCACAGAGGCTAGCTTGGAGTATCAGGAATGATATTTCTTATTTCACTAATCTACAGAAATGACATGAGGAAATTCCGAAAGTCCGACATCGCCAGAAAGATGCAACCCGTTTCTATAATATCGTCTGAAAGAAGAAACCCATAATCTCTATTCATCAAAGTCAGATAATACCAACCACTCAAATTCCAGATATGTAAGCGTCATGCTCACAACCTCAACTTCTAATCGGTTGAATCGCTTCATCCATTTCACCACATGTTCCCTGTGGACCCTCACTCTTATTTCGATGTCAACGCTCGATCAGATCCCCGGCAGTTTGAGTGTAACACTACTAACCTACCCCCTTCAACAATTCTTCTCTCCCCTCTACATACTTACCCAATTAAACCCAAATCCAACACCTCCATCCCCGTGCACTATCCCAACACCACCTACGCATCTCTCTCTTACCTCCCCCATCTTCGCATTAATTCCCAGTCAACAAAAACCCCGTACCACACCATCCCCACCACCCTTCCCTCCTTCCCTCGCACACAACAAACCCCACAAACCGAGTCACACACCTCCAATACGCCCCAATATAACGCCGTAGCACACGGCAGTACGTGTCTGTTCTACGACGTGTACGCAATACAACCAGCGACTGCGTTCCACGCAGGTTCCCGTGTAGAAAGTAGTGGAACTATGCTGCTAGTATAGGTAGGTGGGTTGATGCAGTTGACACAGTTGACTCAGATGGAGAGATACGGGTGGATGGGCAGCTAGGATGGCTCAGACATTTGTTTTGGTGTTTGGGGGAAGCTTGGGGAGGGGTGGTAAGACAAACAGGGAGGCAGCGAACTAAGTGGGTGGATATGGTGCTTGTGTGTGGAGCTGGCGTTATGGGTTGATGGTAAATTGGCACGGTTCTGTGTGCGAGGGTTGTATCAGGGAGGCTTTTCCACGTGCGGAATGGCGTTTAACAGGATCTGGGTTCCTTTGGTTTGCTTCATGCTGAATTATCTAGATGCTTGGTTGAAAATCTTGATCCACGTTTGTGTTACTGTGAAGTGTGTGGATGGTTCTGAGTACTTGATGGTATTGGTATTTCAGTTGATTTTTCTTATGCTACTAGGAGCTGTAACTAGTGAATATATGCCTATTAGGTTGAGCAGACCACGATGATGTATCGTGGTGAGGTTGCTGTTACAAGCCGAGTAAGAAATGTTTCTCACCTCTAAAACATAATGTATACGTAGTATAGTAGTCAAGAAAACTACATTAAGCGTGGGCCACCTCTCCATATACATCCCTGCACAGTCCGTAGAACCTAGCCCTTCCCTCCTCCCAACTGTAAAACCTCATACCAGCTAAACCTCGAAAAAAAAAATGACTAGACTACACATCATTCCCTCTTCCCACTCGGAGCCAAAAAAAACTCCTCGGCCCGTTATTTAAAAAGAAACCCCACAATACACACTACAACCCCACCATCGTACTCCGCACATTTGCTTCCCCACCAATCAATCACATCCCCTGTAACCCAAGGCGCCAGCAAGGGGGTTTCCTGCAGTGTAATGTGTCGAGTACCCGCCGTCACTGCAACCAGCCTCTATACGGTACGGTATGGACGGAGACGTTACGTTTGCGCGGCTTTAACGCAAACCGCACACTCATCCGTAGTGCTCCACTCTACCACCTCTTCATTTTTCCCACTTTCGCCCGTATGGTCTAGCACATGTAACTACATTCTCTCGTATTCCCCTTGTTACTAAGGCTATGTTTTTTGGGTGAAGTAGTAAGTAGGTAGTTTGCAGAGAGGCTATTTGCAGCACCGGGGACCGACGAAGTTGCGTACGTTGCTTGCCTGCGTACGCGTATGAATTGTATGTGGGGGGGTGTTTTTATTTCCCAGGTTTCGCGCTTTTTCAGCCGTTTAAACCATCCCGACACGCTGCGACGAGTACATGGGCGCTGCTGCGGTTTAGTGGCTGGTTTGCGAGAGAGCGAGGACGTGGATTGAGATTGGGCTGCATTGGGGGATATAGTTTAGCTTTGTGTGACTGATCCGTGCTCCTTATTTTTTGGGGCTAGTAGGGGCGGGTTCTAGAGGGTGAGTTTGGGCGGTGTTTTTTTGGGGCGGTCTGGTTGCGGGTTGGGTAAGAGTGGGAGCTGACTTCTATACTTTCACTTGGGTTTGGTGTGCAGATTTTAGTGGGGTTATACGGTACCTACGTACGGACTTTACTTTTTTAACTTCTTTTCAGGTCTATCTCTCGTCTATCTCTTGTCAGCTGCTGCGGATCGTTTGCCCTGATCTATCGCGGCTTCCTGGCACCATGGAGAAGCGGATTCATCTCCAGAATTTCGATGAGGGTATGCTGCAGCCGAGAGAGAGACGCTTGGTGTCGGGATCCAAGTGCCAGGAATTCGATCGCGATCAGTATGAGTTGGCGAGAGTGGGAAAAGAACAGGTGTTGAAGGTAAATGGCCTACTAAGCATTCGTGGATATTCCGATCTAACTCATGATAGCGTCGCTTTGGATTGGTATCAATGACGGGTCTGTCATGCGGCTTGATGTGTACTTGGGAGACGCTGCTCGTGTAAGTTTATGCGAGATTGAATACAAAAAAGATATCTTTGTGCTGACGCCAGCTGCTGTAGTGTTTTCTCAATAGGCTTCAACAAGTAAGACACCTCGGTTACGCATTGCATACTTGACGGCGAACTGATTGTTGTGGTTTAGCGGCGGACCTGCTGGTCTTATATACGGCTTCATCCTCATCTGGCTCGGTAACTTCTCCGTCTTTATCTGCATTGGGGAGCTGGCTAGTGCGGTACCGACGGCTGGAGGTCAATACCATTGGGTGTCGCTGCTGGCACCACGGTCGAGCAACAAGTTCTTCAGCTATGTGACAGGTAAGCCCTGTTCTAGGAACATTTTTAGTAAACTCATAACGCTTGTAGGCTGGCTCACAGTAATTGGATGGATTGCAGCTCTAACTTCCGTATGCTACTTTGTTGCAGACCTCATCCTACAACTCGTCAGTTTGAACAACGTCAACGGGGCTTATGCGCGAGAAGGTTGGCATGGCACACTCCTCCTATGGGCTCTCCTGCTCCTCTGTGTCTTGATCAACGTATTCATCAGCGGTGCGCTACCCACCATCGAAGTTCTTGTGCTGATCGTCCATATCCTTGGTTTCTTCGGCATCCTCATCCCACTGGTTTACCTCACGCCAGCACACAACTCAGCCAAAGATATTTTCTCGAAATTCCACAATGAAGGCGCGTGGAGTACCCATACATTGGCGTTCTTCGTTGGTTTACAAGGCAATGCCTTAGCTTTTGTCGGAACAGACTCTGTCGTCCATGTAAGTATAGTGAAACCCAGCATTCCAACTCCTTCCCTGTTAATAACTACAAAAATAGATGTCAGAAGAAGTCAAAAACGCAAGCACCGAAGTCCCCCGCTCCATGCTCCTCAGCCTCGCCATAAACGGCACCCTAGCCCTCGGCATGCTCTTCGCCGTACTCTTCAGTGCTGATGACATCCCGTACCTACTCCAAGACCAAGACGCCCAAACCGCTCCCTTTCTCCGCATATTCCACCGCGCCGTGGGCTCAAAAGCCGGCGCTACAGTCATGGTCTCCATCATTGTGCTCCTAGAATTCTGTAGCGCAATGGGCTGTCTAGCCGCCGCATCACGCATGACATGGTCTTTTGCACGGGACCGCGGCTTACCTTTTTCGCGAGCCCTAAGCATGGTATGTTTCCCCTTTCCCTTCTCCCTAAAGTATAAAACTCGATCTTCTTCCTCAAACCAAGAAAACAAGAATCAGGATAAAATGTGAACTCACAAAGAACCAGATCGACAAACGCAGCACCATCCCCGTCATCTCCATCCTCATTGTAACCCTCTTCGCCGCCTTCATCGCCCTCATCAACATAGGCAGCAGCATTGCCTTCAACGGCACAATCTCACTTGTCCTTGAAGGCTTCTATCTCTCCTACTTACTTGCCATCGCACTGCTGCTCTGGCGGCGTCTCCGCGGCGACCTCGACGGTCCCGACACAGCGATGCAAGCGGATGCAAACATGCAAGAAAAGAGGTTATCATGGGGCCCCTGGCGTCTCCGCGGTGCGCTGGGCGTTGCGAATAACGTGGTAGCGATTGCATATCTTTGCCTCATCATTTTTTTCAGCTTTTGGCCTACGCGGGCGAACCCGGATTTGCAGAGTATGAATTGAGCGGGGGCGGTGACGGGGGGTGTGGCAGCGTTTAGCGTGCTGTATTATGTGCTGCTTGCGAAGAAGTCTTATACGGGGCCTGTGGTTGAGGTTGATCCGCGAGCGTTGTGAGAGGTGGGGTGGTAGTTGTGGTGGGTGGGAGAGATTAATATACTGTAGGATTGGATATGATTTATCACTATGATTGAGACAAAGAGTGTCAACTGAAGGTGGGAGAAGTCGTGCTTTTGTATATTTTCAAAAGGCATGGTATGCTTCTTTCACAAAATGAATAGGATAAATAAATTATTGTCTTCACTTGGGGGCATTAGCAATGCACAAAATGAGATGTGCATCTCACAACCTTACTTCATTGGTGCCGTTTGCTTGGCTCTCATGAAACAGTACATCTAGTAGGCCAATCATGTAAATAAATCGTTATAATTAATAATCGGCATTCGTGATATTCATTAAAAGTTCTCTTTAATCGTACACAAATTTCGTCTTTGCTGATCTCTGGACATGTCGGAGACATCCGTTATGAGCATTACCTTTATCATGTACGCCATTCGGATCAGCCGGGTAAGAAAAAGAAAAAAGAAAACACGTAGTATATACAAAGGAGACAGGAAGGGAATCGCTCAACATCTAGCCGTAAATAGTGAAAAAGATCATAATCGATCATTACTCAAAAAAAAAAGCTCCAAAAGGGTCGTCTGAGTTCGTCGGGGATATCATTAAAAAGGCGTGTCTCCAGCTCCAGGGTGGGTGGGAGAAAGCAAGTGTCGAACTACACAGCTCAAGAAAGCGCGCCCATAGCAAGGGCCACGATCTTAGGGTTGGGCCGATCCTTTCTGATGACAACTATAACCATGGAAAAATACATATCAACGAAGTGGTTCTTTAATGGGCCGAGCGAACAAGGGCTAACCTACCCTTTCGGTCTCTGTCGACACGCATGACTTCCCTCTTGGGAACGCGCTCAACGAATTCGTACTCGCGGTCGCCTTCGCGCTCATACTTGAGCAGACGGCGTTCTTCCTCTAGCGAGCGGATTTCTTCACGAATATCGCGCTCAGTTCGGCGCTCGTCACGGCGAACGATTTGGCGGCCTTCTGGGAGGAAGGCGGTGGCTGGGCCGTGGATAGAAGCTGAGCGATCAATCTCTACATAACGCTCGTGCTCGTGGATTGATGGAGATGGAGCACGCTCTGATGGTGCGTAGACGGTTGGCACATGGTGAGATGGGGGCAGCTGGGCGTAGATGACTTGTGGAGGAGGTTGGGCATACACGACCTGAGGAGGTGGCGGTGCATGTACAGACGGTGGTGGAGGAGGCACTTCAACCACAGGTGGTGGTGGGGGCGGTGCAACTGATGGCGCGACTGATGCTGGCGGCGCAACAGATGCCGGCGGTGGTGGAGGTTCTTCCACGTTCTCCTCGTAGACATATGTGATTTTCTCTGCAGATTGTTAGACAAGGCCTTCAAATGAATGTGAAATACGCACCTTCTTTGTAAGATTCACTGGTCTTGATGATTTCATCAATGTGCTCTTTCTCGAGTGCCCGGGTGACGATGATGAAATCGTCCTGTGACAGTCAGGAACAGTCCAAATATAGAAATGAGTGACATACCTCTTCTTCGTACGGGTATCCGAGATCGATAACGGCTTGCTTCTTCACCAGGCGCTTAGGGAGTCTTGTCTTGCCCTTCTTGCCCCAGGTTGCTCGGGAAGGCTGTATTTCCTCGAAGCTAGAAATCGAAGAGCTACGTGTCGATCTTGCGGCAGTGCTCTTGCTTCGTCGTACTCTGCTCTTCTCGCGGTGAACTTCAACTTCGCGGTAGTCCTCCCGTTCCCTGCCCCTTGAGCTGCGGTCGTCGAACCTGATTTCCTCGAAATCGTCCTCATCATGGAAGCGGCGAGGAGGTGACCTGCGACGCTCCCGGATGGGCAGTGGGATGGGGACATTGGCTGGTGGGCGGTATTCGTGGGTCTCGTATCTCTCGATTCTCTCGACATCGCCATATCGAGGCATGGGTCGGCGATCGAAAGTGTCTAGGGATGATTGACGACGGATATACTGCGGACGGGAGGGCTTAGGTGGGCGGGCAACATGGCGCCGTTCGTTGATGTCAATATCAATGTCGATGTCCCTATCAATGACCGACCTGCGGCGGTAGGGTGCGAGAGCCTGGTTGGCGATTTCAGATGGCGTAGGCTCATGGAACAAGTCGGCCGGGGCACGACGCGGCGGAGGACGGTCGTACCGCTCGTCTTCATGGAAGCGCTCTCTTTCTATGACATCCGGGCCACGACGGGCGCGATCTTCATGGATGTCGACATCGCGATGGCCTCCAGGGTAGCGGTCGTGCTCTTGGTAGCGGTAGTGTTCGTAATCATCAGGGCGACCACGAACACTGCCGCCACCACCGCCGCCGCCTCGTCGCATACGCTCAAATCTGTCGCGGTCCCATCTTTCACCGCCACGAGGGGGCTCCTCAAAGCGATCCAAGTTGCCGGTTGAGGAGCGATAGACAGACATGGTTGAGGGGAATTGCGTGGCTTGTTGGTTTGTGGGTGATGACGTTGTGTGAGAGGGAATGGTGCGGGGCTATCGGCTTTAGATGTATGTATGTCCCAGGTCAAAGGCTGGCTACACGTAACGAGAGTGTGTACTCGAGAGCCAAGTCAACGACGCAAAGGATGAGAGGGGGAAGGAGAAGTGGATTAGCAGGATTATAAATGAGTTAGGCCCCAGATGGTCTGGAGGGTGAAGTTGAGGGAGGGTGTGGGTGCGGCCGGCTATAGATGCAGGATTCGCGACAGGCTTCGTCATCGGCGCCCGCCCATGGTGGCCTTTCTGTTGCGTTCTGGCCTGGGCGCTGGACCGTGCCATGGGTGGATGCCATGTCCCCCTGGAGCCTTTTTAGTCTCTCATTTGTCACTGCGTTACTCGTCGTGCAGTTTCATGGAGCTGCACAATACTTGGGCGCTATCGTTGGGCATGTCGGCTGTGCTGCGGGCATGGATGCATTGGCTGCCGCATCATGAGGTCAAACAGAGACAGGAACCGCGCCCTTTCACTCCAGAGGTATGGGTCATGCCCAGGCTATCCTTACAGGCAGGCCGTGAATACGCTCAGCATTGGATAGCAGCCATGTCGGCCGGACGAGGTTGTTGGCTGCCAGTGACGTCATGCTGGCCACCAACCTTGGAAGGTTGACCTGCATGCACGTGGGCCGCGGCGCAGTCATCCGCCTACTCAGCATTAGCCCCCTCTCAGCCACAGCCCCAATGGAATATCTATCGTCGGCCCACGGTGTCGGCTGGATAGGGAACAACCATCTGTCAGAGCTGTCCGTCAGAACTACCTGTCGCCACTGCCCCGTCCCCACAGCTCACACGCGGATACTACCGAACCCAACTACCATGGGCATCAACACATGCAGCATTCGGACAAATGTTGCTGTCCAAGACACATCCTCAGCATATGGAAACCCAGCCGAGTCTTGACATGCCCAATTTCACCATGAAGAGCCGTGTCTGCAATCTATGTCGTTTCATACACGTACAGTACTCGTACAAGTCGTCCGGCCGTTTTGTTCGTAATAGCATCATCACCTGACTCATTTTGCCCCCACAGCCTCCTGTATCTTCTTCGTCACGTACTCGACATCAAGTGGCCGGCCCTTGACTGCCCCCATGACCTTGCCCATGACACTGCCAAAGTTCCTCTTGTTCTCCTCCAGTCCCTCCACTACGCTCTTCACCAGCGAGTCAACTTCGCTCTCGCTGACAGTGGGAATCTCGTCGGCATACGCCTTGAGGATGTCCAAGTTTTGCTGCTCTTTTTCGACTAGATCCTCCCGTTTGGCATTCCGGAATTCTTCAATGGATGCCGAGCTAGCCTTGATCTGCTTCTGGATCAACGAGTAGAGGGCGCCGTCAGTGGTGATGGGCTTGGCCGTCTTAGAGGCATTGATGATCTCGGCCTGTAGTCCACGGATCGTGTTCAATGCGGGCTTGTTCTTGGACCGCATGGCGATTTTGAGATCCGTCTGTAGGCGAGGGAGGACAATGTTCTCCGGCGTCGAAGTAGACGCATAGCGGATGCATGTAATGCGAGCAGGAGCAAAAAGCTGCTTCTGCAGCAATGTAGCACGGAAGAGCGACATGGCTGGTTGATATAGTTTTGAACAAGGCCAGTGACTGTATCAAACAGTGTCGTCGGCTGGACAATGCAATGGGCGACTGAGACCAAAAAAGTTTGGGGGGACAAAAAACGCGCTCAGACGCGAGCGACCTAACTAGTCCAACTACTGATCCTGGTCTTTTGCCAAGCACAACCTTTTGTTGTCGCTCGTCACTTTTGCAGCTTGTACCCGAGACCCAGCGTCGCGAACCGCTCCAATCCTCTTGCTTAATCTTCTTCTTTGCGCGTCTCCTTGCCATTTTAGTCCCCTCAGTCATAGCGCGCAGCTAATGTGCACGTCGTATTCCCGGCGCGTTCCCTCCACCTCCACCTGAAGCTCGCCCTTCCCCGAGCCGCGACCAGCGCAGCGCAGCCTTCTAACACGACACAAACACTGCCCATCATGGCTTTTCAAATGGCGCCCGCGACGCCGCAGCGACCTACTCCCGGCGCTTTCGTCAACACGCCGGCTCCAAACCGACCTGGCTTTGCACGGAGAGGCTCCATGTCGCAACCACAATCGCAGCAACAGCAGCAACAGCAAGCGCTGCCTGCACCCCCTGCAGAGAGTCCCATCGATCGCGCATCGCGGACTATAAACAGCATGCTAGATAGAGACAACAGATTCCCAGCCCTCGAGGCATACATCGGACGTGAGTAGCTGGCAGCAGCAGAACAGGCTAGTTGAAATGCTAATGAAATGGTCCAGAGGGCATCTCCGGTGAATATGAGATACCGAGCGGTCCGGCATGGGCGCCTTTTCAAAAACTGCGGTCATATAAGCTCCCCGAGGCAGTCTTCGAGCAGGTGGACCATACGCAAATGTCGACAAGCATGGGCCTGTTCGCCGAGATCAACCACGCCTGGGTTGTAGTTGACAACCAGGTCTACCTTTGGGACTACACGCACCCAAACCCCGAGCTCGTTGGTTTTGAAGAGCAACCCAGCAACATTACCTGTGTGAAGCTGGTCAAGCCGCGTGCCGGTGTCTTCGTGCCCTCCATCGAATACCTCCTTGTCGTCGCAACCGTGTCGGACATTTTTCTGATTGCTGTAGAGTGTCAACGGGGGTCCGAGGGAGTGCACGGCATCACAATGTACCGGACAGGATTGTCCACGTCGGTCAGGAAGATCAATGTGACTGCAATCGCTGGCTCAGACACGACAGGGCGCATCTTCTTTGGTGATGGACAGACAGAGGATGTATACGAGCTCAACTACCAACAAGAGGACAAGTGGTTCTCCAGCAAATGCAGCAAGACCAACCATGTTACCACTTCTATCGGCCTACCGGCACTGCCATTCTATGGGACGACGCGACAAGCTGGTATCCAGCAGATGGCCATTGACGACACCCGGAACGTTCTCTACACGCTCTCCACCAACGGAACCATCAAGGTCTACTACATGCGCGCGCCCAACGTTTTAGAGAGCGCATTGACTCGAACACGCACACAGATCGAGACCATGTGTGGGCACATTGTGCGACCGACGGGCGTGCTGGACAAGATGCAGATTGTCAGTCTAAGTCCCATTTCTAGCACAGAAGCGGATAATCTCTCTCTAATGGCAATCACATCGTCAGGCTGCAGATTGTATTTGAGCACAACGTCTGGAGGACAATGGAGCGCAAACAACACCAGCGCGCCAAGCAGCATGCAATTACGACACATTCGATTCCCTCCAAACGACGGCCAGCCCTCGCCTCAGAGCAATTCAACTCAAGTACAGCCGTATCAAGGAGGCACAACAGTCGGTTTTGAATCAAGGTGGCTGAGAGAAACTAAACTTGGAATTAGATATTCTCCTGGTGCCTTCTTCTCTTTCGTCCTTAGGTCGCCAAACGACCCGAACCATCACATGTTTGTTTCCGCACCCCACTCCGGACTACTGGGTCAAAGGGAAAGCTCAGAACCTCCGCGATACACCGAAACTGGCCTGTTCACAGAACTCGTAGGAAGAGTACAAGACATTGGCCTGGTATCTGAACCATTCTCGGCAAGGAACGAACCTCTCGGCTTTGGCAACGAGCTCGCTACCCAGTTTGACAAGCCGTTGTGCGAATACGCCATCATTACATCGAACGGTATCGAAACTGTTCGACGCAGAAGACTGGTGGATATTTTTGCTTCTATTGTGAAAAGCGGAGGCCCCGAGGGCGCTGAAGCTGATATTCGTAAGCTTGCAAAGCAATATGGTCTGGCCGAAACTTCAGCTACAGCTTTGGCTGTTGCTTGTGGTCAAGGGTCAGATGTTGGTCCAGATTCAAGGATCGCCAAAGTCACGGACCCCGAAGTGCTTGATTTTGCTCGTAGGGTGTTCATTGAGTTTGGCGGCAAGGCGCATCTCACGGAGAGTGCGACTGTAGAAGGCCTGAGCGTAGAGAACGTCCGCGCGTCGCCACGACACGATGGCATTGCCATGTACGTTGCGCGAATTGTTCGATCGATCTGGAATGCTCCCATCATCACGGAGACCGCCACTCCAACTGGACCGGCTCTTACCTCGACTCACAAAATCACCAAGTTGCAAGAGGTACAACGTTGTTTGGCCCAACTTCAGGAATTCCTGGAATCGAACAAGTCATTCATCGAAGGATTGGCCGGCCCAGAGGCTTTAGGACGTGCAACATCGCGGCAAGAAGAGGTCGAGCTCCAGGGCGAGAACAGAGCGCTCACTAGCCTGTTGCAAATGGTTAACAACATTGTCGAGGGCATCTCTTTTGTTCTCGTGCTCTTTGAGGAGCGTTTGGAGGATATTCTGGCCCTGCTAGCAGACACCCAACTCCAAGCAAGAGTTCGTCAACTCACTTTCCAGGGTCTCTTCTCCATCAAAGAGGGTAGGGAAATTGCCAGGGAGTTGGTCAAGGCCATTGTCAACCGCAACATTGCTAAGGGCTCAAACGTTGAGTCAGTTGCTGAGGCCCTCCGGAGGAAGTGTGGCAGCTTCTGTAGTTCGGATGACGTGGTCATCTTCAAAGCTCAGGAGAGCTTGAAGAAGGCGGCTGACATGGGTGCAAATGCTGAGCGTGGACGTATCTTGCTCAATGATAGCTTGAGATTGTTCGAACAAGTGGCAAAGAGCCTGAGCTACGAGAACTTGGCCACCACTGTTGATCAGTATATCCAGCTCGAGTTCTATGCTGGTAAGCTGACTAGATTTGTATATTTTTGACTTGTTCTAACACATACGATTCAGGTGCCATCAGGCTTGCCCTCAAAGTTGCTCAAGAGTGGGACCGAGGTAACAAAGCCTTGTCTTGGGTGCGGGACTCCCGTGATCACGTCGGCGATGCGAGCGACCCACGGCGTCACCTCTATGAACAGCGCGCTTCTTGTTACACCCTCGTTTGCAACGTGATCGAGGCTGTCGACTATGCTTTCAACACCCAAGGGCCTGTGCCTGACGGTGTTATTTCCCAGGTCACTCGTCGCAAACACGAAGCGTACGAGCAAATCAACAACTCAGACGACGAAGTCTTCCAAAACTATCTGTACGACTGGTACATGCAAAACGGATGGGCCGAACGATTGCTGGAGATCAACTCTCCGTTCGTAGTAGACTATCTGCGCCAGAGCTCTGACACAAACCTAGCTCACGCGGATCTGCTGTGGCGCTACTACGCTCATTACAACGATTACCTAAGTGCGGCGGAGACACAGTTTCAGCTTGCAAAGAGCACCCTACCCCTGACGCTAGAAAAAAGGATAGAATACCTGTCACGGGCCAAGGCGAATGCTTCGACGCGTATGACTGGGTTTTCGGAAACAGGAGTACGCAACCGCCAGACCAGGCAAGAATTGCTGCGAAACATCAGCGATCATCTTGACATTGCCAACATTCAAGACGATGTGTTGCAGCGTATCAAGGGCGACGAGCGACTTGTTGGAAAGCGGAGGGAAGACGTCATTGAGCATCTCAATGGCCAAATCCATCCTCTTGATGAGGTGAGTTTCTTTTGGTATATGTAAGACGCGTTTACTGACATGCCCTAGCTCTACCATGATTACGCAGACCAAGCAGGTTACTACGATATCTGCCTCCTCATTTACCATGCTGCCGATTACCGTAGCGTACCGGACATTCGCTCAACGTGGACCAACCTGATTGATCAAACCCACCGGAACGCTGTTGCCGACCGCCAGGCCGCGCCTTGGGAGATTGTCTCACTGAAAGTCCAGGATCTTGGCCACCGCACCAACCTCAACGACAATGTGTTCCCTGTGAATATTGTTTTGCAGCTAGTCCTGCAGTATGACTTGGAGTTCTATGTCCATGACGCCAACGCGCCCAACGCTCAGAACTTGGCGCTGAATGCTAACCTTACGTGGCCAATTGACGTTTTCCTCAAGTTGAACGCGCCGTTTGAGAGCTTGGTCGCTACGCTCGAAGCACTATGGTATGCGCAGGAACCGCCATTTGCAGGCCGCAACCGCAAGTTGCTTGTCAAGTGGATCATTTACCTTGTCGAGCAGTGGTCCACCGTCAGCCGGCGAACAGGCACGCTATTCGGTGGACCTGAGAATGCAATTGGATTGGCTGATGTTATGCGCATCATCCTAGGCAGCGATGTTCTCGGACGAGATATAGATGATCAGTCATGGATTCAGAGGGCGCGCGACGTCAACGCTATTGTCGAGGAAGCTGCTCGATAAATGTCTATATGGCGGAGGAAATGCAATTGGAATGTTGCAAAGACATACGGGAACGACGATTGTATATTTGGGGTTTTTTGTGCGTTACCATTCTTGCAGCGCGAGGCGTTGAATAGGTGTATCATCAGTATAGGGAGGGGACACTGGCGTCAAAAGCATGAGTGTGGTTACAGCCAGATTTCTCTCAGGACATAAAGAAGAAGCCGGCAGAATCACAATTCAAGCTAATTCATTTTTTGTCTGAATCAAAGATATCGTAATTGGAAGGAATGGTGGTTTGAAGTCGTGAATGCTAGTGATAAGAATGTGAGGGCATCGGACATAAGTAGCTTGTTCCACCCTAATCCCCGCCAAAGCCACTTTCCCCAAACACCACCACCGTCCTTTACGATACCCAATACAACACTTGTTACAACAGCTCTCCTCAGCTCTAACTACTGCTCACACAAAATGTAAATCCCACCTCCCTCTCTCCCCAAACACCACCACAACCGCAACCCCCTCGGAAACAATGCCCATCTGCATATCCTGCCGCACCCCCGTCCGCACCCTCTACACTACCTACTCTAAAGCCGACGACCGGGCCCTCGGAAAGGGCGTCCGCCTAACACAATGCCCGCACTGCAAGAAATTCGCCGACAAATATGTCGAGCACGACTTTGTCGTCTTGTTCATTGATCTCGTGCTGATCAAGGCGGAGGTGTACCGGCATTTGCTGTTTAATCGGTTGGAGAGGGGGGATGATAGGTTTGATGTTGGTTATCCCTGCTCCCAATATCATTGATATCCATGCGCATATATGTATACAATCTTGGGGAAGTAGTAAATGTTGATAAGGGGGAGTGCTAACATAGAGTGCAAACAGCGTTCCATCCTCCGCCTCGGCATCCTCCTCCTCCTCTTCGACGTCTACCTAACATGGGCGCGCATCGAGAAAATCCCGCTCCCAGCCGACTCCCCGCTCTTATCCCTTTTTACCGCACCGCAGAATGCTTCAGCGCTGGGGTCCCCGCATAGCGGCGTGACGAATGCAATGGTGCTCCAGGCGTATCCGCTAGGACTCCAGTACCTATTTTTTCTGGGCCTGGTCATGCTGTCGACGCTGGCGTTTCACTTGCCGATTCGCCTGCTGTGCGCGTATAATCCTGCTGGTCTGCCTGGTGTAGTGAGGAGGCTGTGGCAGAGGTGTATTGCGTATTTTCCGAATCCGACGCCTTTGTCGACGGCGCTGCTGGTGTCGTCTTGTACGAAGCTTTTTCCTATACTGCTTATTGTTTGGGAATACGATTTACCGAGCTCGGCGACGGCAGTGAGTTGGGCAGTTATTGTGAATAATATTGCGGCGCTGGAGATCTTGATGGATTGTGGGTATTTTAGAGCAGGCATACTGGTGGGTGTTGGGGCGGGCATGAGAATGCTTGTGGGATGGTCAATACTGCGGGCAGCTGGGCTGGGGACAGGATGGGAAGAATATTTGAGTGAATGGACAGTAGCTAGCACGTTCTGGGGTTGGGCAGGCAATGCGATTAGTTCGTCTTGATAAAAGGGCACGAGCTGGAAATGCATGTGTCGGTGGATTTCAAGCAATGATATGATACCCCATTTGATATTCGTACACGCCTAAAAGCAAAGAAGAAGTGTTCCGTAATGCGCCAAACCAAATGTGCAAATGCGCGCGAGATTCAACATGTTCAGCATCAACCGTGTATGTCGAGCTCCTTTAGGCACAATTCCTCAGCATAAAGCTCGTTCTTGCATAACGCAGCCTCTCGGCATACGTTGATACTCCTTATTACCCGCTTCAGCTTATCTTGAGCCACGGTGTTCCCCACACGTATGATTCCACACATATTACCCTTAGCGTCCCCCGTTTAACTCCGGTCGCAGGTCGTTTCGTACGGGCGAAATGAGTGGATGAAGCTGTGCAAGGAAAGTAATAGCCCACATGATGTACATGGCAGCCGCAGAAAGCACAAGAGTAGATCGCCAAACCCTGTTCGCAGCCAAGTTAGCCAAAAGTATCCTTTTCCCCATCTGCCTCCGCCCCGCCACCGATGCTCCTGTTGCTGTAATAGCTTCTCGCTCTCAAGTCGTCTTCTCAGCAGCAGCAGCAGTGTACGCGGCGCACGTCTCGCCATCATATGCAAAGTGTACGCGCTTAGTCCCCGGTGTGCCGCCGCGCAGCTTCCTCTCATTGTCGTCTTGGTCGTCGATGACAGTAGCACCGAGATTCTGCGAAAAGACTCTGGTGCGCAGACAGGGCTTGGATGGCGTCGAGGCCGTCTTTGACGAGGGGATGGTGCGGTAAACGTACGTCTGGTTTTCGCCCTTTGGCGCTAGAACCCAGGCTGCAGCGCAGAAGATGACGACAACGATAAGGCCGATGATGGGGGCCCAGCTGCTTGTATTAGTTTTTCCTGGTCTTGCTTAAGTAGGATGGGTCTGGGTGGGTGGTATATACCCGTTCGCCATTGTTGGATATGTTTGGTTCGGTTTGGTTAGGGATGCGCGTGGGTTGCCTGTTCCTTGTAGGGAGGTGATGCGATGGGTTATCGACGCGAAACTTTATGGACTTAGGTCGTTGGAGGGCTGTGTGCGACGACGAGCTGGCGACGGGGTTGATGGCTTCGGTGTGGAGTCGTACGTGAGCTTGGGAGCTACGATGACGCTGACCTTCAAGCCTCGGGATGCTTGGCGCACTAGCCTTATCCGTGCATGCATGTCGTTGTGGTGGTGGTGGTTATATTCCGCCTCATCACTTGCTGAACGCACATCTTTGGTTATTTTTTATTCTACTAATACATATCGGCACCTTGCAGATGTTGGACATGTATGCTGATCATCTAAGAGGTAGGCAATGTCCGGTCGCTTCTGCACCATAGGAGTTCACCGGAAGCACTATGGCTGGCCGACATTCCCATTGCCTCATTCTACACTTAGAGCAACGCTCAAGACACCATTATTGCGGAGACATTTTCTGTGGATCGCGTAACCGTCTACTGTAGATCAATTTTGGTTCACGCAGGAAATTTGCACCTACAACATCCCCCGCAAATTGCCAGCAATTCTTCTCGAATCATGATTGAGCTGCTGAGATTTGCTTCAACTTCACACGCCCTGAGCGTAGGTAAGGCGATCTCGTTCCAGCATGACACGCGGCCTTTCTTCATATTTCCTTGGTTGCCCTAAAATCAATCATCCGCCTACGTATGGCAAGGATCGAACTGATCTTCTGGTGCCGCCTCATTCCGCTTAGCGCTCCTGTGCCTTGCATGACCATGTGTACATGCACCTATGTATCAGCCACGTATGAGTGAACCTCCAGTCTTTAGTTACTTTGCTACCTCTCAACCCCATCTCTTCTCCATCTTCGCATGTTTTGTTATTCCTCAACCCTCGCTCCGCTGACCAGCTTATCTTCAGAGATGACACAACAAGGCGGTGTAGCAACTGCAGATGCATGCAACCTGCAGAATTCACACCTAAGACATGTGCTACATACTGCATTATCATCCGACTCCTTCAAATCCTCCAAAGGGCGTGAATTTCAACTTCTGGAAAATGCTACAAGTTATCGGGAATTGCCCAGTGGGTAAGAATGCCGGCCGGATTATTTCGTCTGACACGACATCTCACAGAACTTGTGGAGAAAACGAACAACTAATGAATCACCGTGCTGGCAACTAAAGCTCCAGAATTTTTTGGCTTGCCTTAGTGGAAACTTAGAGTGAGCCACATTGTGCATAACACCTGGCGATCGTAACCTTTCCCTTGATCTTACAGCCGTCCAATGAATTCCCGGGGCAGAATTACAGCGCGGTTTGTTGCAGGGATCGAAGATTTTTCGTTTAACATAAGGATTAAACAGCTATGTCGTATTTGAAACTGTATGGTGCTACAACATTGCTTACTAGATATAAATAATACCAACAATCTCACTCGGAGCTTACAGTTACTACGTATTCCCGCTTGGGCAACTTTCTCACATATGAGCCTCCTTCTTTGCCGCCGGTCAGTCCCCCGAATGTCGGGGTATGCTGCATCTAGAAAGTTCGGGTTACTTTACACTGCATAAAGACTCTATTCAGTTACCTGTACGTCAACTTGGCAACAGTGCGTACCCTTGGCAGTACCACGTATGCTACCCAGAAATTTCGGCTTCTGCAGAATGAAGCGAACCTGCAGCTTTGTTTTGACGTTCTTAGTTCTTGTGTGACCAGGAATACATCTGTGGTTACCCCAATATGGCGAAGTGATCAGCGAGCCCTCAGAATACTGATCTACCTATAGTACGGCCATCTCGACACAGATTTGGAAATTGCTGAGAAGAAAATACTTTGTAAAATGCCTCTGAATATGGTCATATTTCAAAGGAAGGCAACCATTGTTTCAGAATACGTGGGGCTTACTGACGTGTCGTGATGATTTCTCGGAAGCACATACGACACAGTCCACTAACCAACTCATCGGGTTAATTCCCCTCACCGTGTGCATCTGTGTATCTCTGGGATTCCATCGTCATAGGACAGACAAGGCTGTCTAGCCTAATGAGCACTGGGCTGTTTTTTTTCGTTGACGGATGGCCTACGTATGACCAACCGCAACGCGAATCTCCAATATTTAATTGGGAACCGTAGGCCACGTCCTCTGCAGTGTCAAATCTCCACTTACTACTTACAAACATTGAAATACCAACTCCGAGCAGTCTACGCCTTTCTTCTCGTTACTACTCTCCAAACCAAGGGTTGTCGAATCCATTCTCGGTTTCATGGATGAAGACATAGTTCTCATTGAGAGTGGTCCGTCAATGAGTTTAATTTCGTCAATTATCAAGGGCAATCCGACTGATCCGCTGGGTCCCGAAGCAAAACCTCGCCGAGAGCCTGCGTGGGATCCTCGTTCTCCCGCCGCCAGATCAACCTGCTTCGACAACTGTGGACATGAAAATTGCGAGCCACCTCGCAGAGCTCCAAGTCCGGCTTCAACAGACAGCTCCATGAGGGTACATCCTTCTGGCATGAAAGGCGGGTGGCATAGCTCAGAAGTGAAGCGGGATGATCAATTTGTAGACCACTGGGTGGAAAAAGCAAACAAAGAGCTAGCCAGTACCGATCCAAACCCAGAGCCTCCCCTCACAAAAGAACACAATGATACCGAGCAAAGCGGTTCAGGACGGCCAGAAAGCTGCAGAATACCAGAACGTGGTGGGAAACGTAAAAGCCCAGTTCAATACCAGGCTATACAGCCGCCTCCTCCCCCGCCTGTAAGTTGACTATGTCTCTGATGAATCACATGAACCTAGCTAAATACTTTATAGTCAGTACCGCCTAGTAGCATGCAGCCTATGACCTTCCACACCTCTTTCAATCCATATTCCAAACCATCGGTATGTTCTTGTATTGCTTTTGCTATCTTCAATTTCTAACCACTTGAAGCCTCCGCCTCCGCCTCCACCACCGCCGCCCCCCCCACCACCACCACCACCACCTCCTCCAGCATCATTTGACCACCTCCCATTCCTACCAGAATGGGAAGTCAACACGGCGCACCAATTCATACCTGCGCGGTCTCTCGGCGTACCAACCAACGATATCTCCAGCCACATAGTCCGAATTGTGCCCTTCCGGCGCAACGTCTTCCTCATGCGGCACCAAGCCTACGCAGCCGACTATCAAGAATACGAGTGGCTCTTCCGCCACGCAGATACAGGTATCTGGTATGAGAAGCCCAGCAAGTCCTCCCCCAAGCACCCCAAGTGCGACGACGAGCCCTTTTCAACCCCCCAGGACAAAGTCCTCGCAGTGCCTCACGCAAAGCCTCTGAGCCTTGAACTCCCAAAGGTATGGGCCTCTGCTGCTCTTACTACCTTACTCGACGACGTCAGTCGCGGTACGGATGCCGCTAGCTCCAGTGGATCACAGTACCAGGGTAGTAGTCGCGCGCAATCTGAAACTATGCCACTTGTATATTGCCTGGTGATCAGCACCTTTGACGCCGACCACAATTTCGCGCAAGAAGTGCATTATAAAGGTCGCCATATCTACAAGCTGATCAAGTGCGGTAGTCGCGAGGCTGCAGTCCTCGAGGCGTTTTATGCGGCGGGTGTGCATGGCTGGAATGTCTTGTTCACGTGCGTTATGCGGCTTGGGGAGGAGTTTGAGGACAAGACTGGTAAGGCGCAGAAGGTTCGGTTGGTGCATTTGGCGAGGGAGGAGGGAAAGGGGGAGGGGGTTAGTGTTTTTTACTAACTGGAGTGAAAAGAGAAAAGAAGCGAGAGAACATTACAAAAAACATGGAGTCTGAGGGCTAGGTATATGGTTTGGGTGTTTCTCTATTTTACGAATTCCTTTCTCGCACCTGGCTTACGTCGTACTGTTTCTATGTTTGTTGTTAAAATGGCGTTTTGTGTGTCATGGCGTTTGGGGTTGGATTATACGTTGCGAGGTTCTCGTATTGGTATTGGAGTTAAAGATGACATTAAGCTCTCTGCAATGCTCGTGTGAAATATAGTGTAGGGGTAATGTCGGATTACAAAATCCACCGAAATGACATTACTTTCTTTGAACAGTGATTTGCTGTGTCTACTCTTCTTTTCCACATAAGGTGTCGCCATTTTACCCACTTGCTAGTCACAAGGTTTGACGCGTGTAGTGATTTCCTACCACCAGTACCGAGTTATTGCAATATCTCTTACAAGACAAGATAAGCAACTTAGAGCTTAGGCATGTCCGTAAGTACCCAGCCATATGCTTCATACTATGCATACGTATCTTGAACACAATGTGTGACTCTAAAACTCACAACTTCTTCTTAGTCACGGGCTCCAGCCCTTTGTGCTGTCTCGCAATCATCTGATCCAGCCTCGCATAGCAATCCAACATCATAAATATGCCTGTATATCATCAGCATCGCCAACCCCAGCACCCCTGTCACGTGCCTCAGACTTACCAGCAACCAAGTACCCACCATACATACCCCCCAACCCCTGCAGCCCCCTCTGCGCAGGAGTCAACTCCTCCCAACTCAGCATCTCCGAAACGCACACCAGCGTCGTTATACTCGTTTCGAGCGCAAAAACCAGCAGCACAAGAGGTACACGCGGGTCATTGCGCAGCAAAGCGGGAATAGCCCAAAGCGTGACGGGAAGATGGTAGATTAGTTCGAGGAAAGTAAAGATGGAGAACCAGGTTGGGGTGGCGTAGAAGAAGCGATCACCGTAAGTGGCGACGTACCATTCGCGGATGGCGGTCATCCACGTGGGTTTGATGGAGAGGGGATAGAAGCCTGTTAGGTCGAATGCTGGGTTAGGGTTAGCGGGGTGGTGTCCCGGGGTTGATTTGCAAGGAGGTGCATAATGATGGTTGTTTGTGGATGTCTTCCTCGGAAGGGTGGGGGGCGTGGCCTTGGTCTTGAGATTGTTTTCGGCTGTACAACGTGGGAGATTTGGGCTAGCATGTTGATGGCAGGGTTGAACAAACCACGCGCTAAGTGGTCCGCGGATATTTGATTTCAAAAATGGTGAGATGGGAAGAAAGCGCTTTTCTATTAGCATGATGGGGTGATGCTGGTTGGGAGTTCCATGGGCATCCTAAACATACGAAATGAGTTACGTCGAACGTACCTAACATGACCGGCAGGTGTATGATAAAAAACACCAAGTATCCGAGGTCCCTCTTCCTCCGAAAGATAGAAACAGCCATGATTGGTCAAGATGCTGGTACTTTGGGTGTATGTTTGGTGTGGGTGCTGGTGCTAGTATTGCAGCGTGCAAGTTGTGGAAGGTAGTACGACGCGTCAGCAAGGAGAAACGCGTGGGGCGCGCAAGGGTCCGCCGACATCTTTTTCCCCGTGGGCCCCCATTTCTCCATCACTCACCCACGTTGCATCTGCATCAACTATATTAATCACTTCTTGAGTAAGCAGAGCACTCCCTGGGTTTTTTCTTCTGCTGCACGTTCCAACGCCGTACCGCTGACTCGGAAGAGCCCCGGCACAATTTTAAAAGGACCTTGCCCTATTCACCACACTAGGAGATGGGTCGTATTGCTCCACAGAATCCAGGACGAGCAAAGGCTAGAAGCACGCTCGCATGTCGTCTCCGAGGCCTGATAGCTGTGTAGCATGGCTGCGAGTGGCAAGTATTGTTGAGTCTAGTTGTTGCTCACATGCACATGTCCTTTTAGCCACTGCTAGACGTTCGGCCTCCCACCTCCAACGACAGACAACAACTAGGCAGTGCCATGATTGGAAACCCATGGCGCGCGCCTGTCAGGAAGCGGCCCGTGGATTGGATCTGCCATGAGGGCCGTTGCACGCCATCCTCAAAGCTTGTTCCGCTCGGCTCAGGATGCTCGGCTGGTAGCCATTTAGGCTAATTTGCGCCTGGAAGAGGCACTGGCGCTGATCCGAGCGTACGACACCGACATAGGTGGACGGGCATTGCGGGGACCGCGGAGGATTACATTGTTGCTAGTGTCCAATTGTTGGCCTCGCAGCCCTCATCTGACTGCTTGCAAAGCTGCAGCCGAAGAGGCGTTTAGCCTTGGTATGCTTAAAGGGCTAAAGAGCATCTACCGGTCATGGCCTCCCGCCGATCTGGGAATAATTGTGGCACCAATATGTTCCATGCTGCAATAATCCTATCACCGGGATGCTGGATGATGTGTGATGTGGGCAGACCACCTTCTCCGCATCCTACATAAGATGGCGCCTGCACCGCATGTTGGTAAGATTTCCGATAACCTGGGGTAATCTCAGTCATCCTCTCCTCAGCCCTTTCTCAAACACCACCCGCATTTCCAATACCAACTATCACTATGGCTGGTGGAGGTGCTGCTCCAGCCGGCTTTGATGTCGCGCTGCAAAGGCGTCAAGCCCTCATGGGCAAGAGTGGTCCAGCGGCTCTTATCAAGAATGGAAAGGTTTTCCTGATTGCCATGTTTGCCTGTCTTGGTGGTGTGCTTTACGGATACAACCAGGGCATGTTCAGTGGAATCTTGCAAATGCCTTCGTTCGAAAAGCGTATGTAGTTACTCACTCGGTTGTATGTACACTCGCACTGACACGCAACAGAAACCGACGGTTATACCGCCAACGCCACCAAAAAGGGATGGCTGACTGCCATCTTGGAACTCGGTGCTTGGTTTGGTGCCATCATGTCCGGATTCATCGCTGAGGCTGCCTCGCGAAAGTACGGCATCTTGGTCTCCACCGTTGTATTCATTATCGGTGTTGTGATTCAGATTACTGCCATCGCTGGCGGACACGAAGAAATTCTCGCTGGTCGCTTCATCACGTTAGTCTGCATAAACCCCATAACTTCGAATATTTGCACTAACAAATCACAGTGGTGTGGGTGTCGGTGCTCTCTCTACCATTGTACCCATGTACAACAGTGAATGCGCGCCTCCGTAAGTACATTTCCCGCAAATCATAAAAATGGCATACTTACTCGGTACAGTGAGGTCCGTGGTGCTCTCGTCGCGCTCCAGCAACTTGCCATCACATTCGGTATTATGATCAGTTTCTGGATCAACTACGGAACAAACTACATTGGTGGCACCACTCTTCAGACCCAGTCAAACGCAGCATGGCTCATCCCTATCTGCCTCCAACTCGTCCCAGCGTTCATTCTCCTCATCGGAATGATCTGGATGCCTTTCTCCCCACGTTGGTTAATGCACCATGACCGTGAAGAAGAGGCCCGCAACAACCTCGCATCTCTCCGCAACCTGCCAGTTGACCACGAGCTCATTGAACTCGAATTTCTTGAAATCAAGGCACAGTCTCTGTTTGAGAAGCGCACTATTGCCGAGTCTTTCCCTCACCTCCGCGAGCAGACTACTCTGAACATCTTCAAGCTCCAGTTTGTGGCCATTGCCTCGCTGTTCAAGACCAAGGCTATGTTCAAGAGAGTCATCGTTGCCACCGTCACTATGTTCTTCCAGCAATGGACCGGTATCAACGCTGTACGTATTGATTTTATGGAATTTCTCTGTGCAACTTTGGCTAATTCGGATTCGATAATAGGTTCTCTACTATGCTCCCGTCATTTTCCAGCAGATTGGATTGGTAGGCAACACTACATCCCTCCTCGCTACCGGTGTGGTTGGAATAGTCATGTTCATTGCCAGTAAGTTTTTTCCAATCGCATAGAGAAACCACATCACTAACACGATTAAAGCAATCCCAGCTGTCTTGTACATTGATCAACTTGGTCGCAAGCCCGTTCTCGCTGCTGGTGCTCTAGGCATGGCGTTCTCCCATTTCGTCATTGCCGTCATTCTTGCCAAGAACATCAACGATTTCGAGAACCACAGGGCTGCTGGATGGGCTGCAGTCGTCATGGTTTGGCTGTTTGTCATCCACTTCGGATACTCCTGGGGTCCTTGTGCATGGATTCTGATTGCCGGTAAGTCATCTTGCGTCTGAAGCTATTTTGCACACCAAAACTAATCCATCTCTGTAGAAATCTGGCCTCTGTCCACTCGTCCATACGGTACCGCGCTCGGTGGCTCCTCCAACTGGATGAACAACTTCATCATTGGCCAAATTACTCCCGATCTCCTCAAGAGCATCACATACGGAACTTATATCCTGTTCGGACTCGTCACCACGCTCGGAGCAGCTTTCATCTGGTTCCTCGTTCCCGAGACCAAGCGTCTCACGCTCGAGGAAATGGATACCATTTTCGGCAGCGAGGGAACTGCACTCAAGGATCAAGAGCGAATGGCCGAAATCAACCGCGAGCTCGGCCTCACTGCTTTGTCTGGAGATGGCTCCTCAGGCATCGAACACGAGACAAAGATCGTCAGCACCGAGAAGGAAGCTGTATAAATGCGTGCATGATGGCATCGGATTATTATCCACTCACTGAAATGAAATCCTCAACAATGACGACAATGTTTTGGTTGGGGTAAGCATGAGAAAAGAATATAATCATGTCTTTAGGAAATATGGGGTTTTCCCAACTACTATCAATCTTTTAATCACTCTGCCATGAATCACCTTGTTGTTGCCAATATGACTTGGGAAAACGGGACATGGTTAGTATACGTAATAATGTAACACATTCATCATCAGTAACGTAAAGCACCACCGAGCCGGACACACCACCGAGCCGGACACTTTTTCTTGGCATCGCGAACATCACTTGCAAAGTAACATGTCCCAACTACGTAAAGATACATTAACTCAGAGAGAAGGCAAAATTACTCTTGCTATTCAGGCCTATCGTACGGGCCAGTTTAAGAGCATTCGACGCGCTGCTGCTGTCTACAACGTTCCTTTTCAGCGGCTTTCTGATCGGCTTAACAAAATCACTTTTCGACCCCAGATATCTCCAAACTGCCGCAAACTAACTATAATTGAAGAGCAAACAATTGTACGATATATTCTTGATCTAGACTCACGAGGATTTGCTCCCCGACTGTGTGAGGTAGCGGATATGGCAGAGAAACTACTGCGCGTACGAGATGGCCAACCTTTAGGCAAGAACTGGGCAGAGCGATTTGTATCGCGTTCCGACGAGCTTAAAACAGCTTTCAATCGAGCAAAGGACCGCCAGAGAATACAGCAGGAAGATCCAGAGGTTATTAACGCGTGGTTTGAGCTTGTACGAGAGACAATTGAGAAGTATGGAGTACATTCTGACGACATCCATAACTTTGACGAGACTGGCTTTCAGATGGGCGTGATTGGCTCAATGAAGGTAGTTACAGGCGCAGAGCGTCGTACGAGGCCTACTTTGACGCAGCCAGGCAATCGTGAGTGGGTTACAGTTATTCAGAGCATCTGCGCTGCGGGGTATGCTACTCCGCCATTCATTATCTACAAGGGACGCGTCCATATCTCTGCTTGGTACGAAGAAGTAGATATACCGTACGATTGGAAGCTCTCAGTATCACAGAACGGCTGGACAAATAACGCGCTTGGTCTTGAGTGGTTAAAGCACTTTGACGAGCATACAAAGACGCGTCAGGTGGGGTCGTACAGGCTACTTATTCTTGACGGCCATGAGAGCCACCTAAACCAAGAATTTAAGGACTACTGTCTTGAACAGAAGATTCTTACTCTTTGTATGCCTGCTCATTCATCGCATATACTTCAGCCGCTTGACGTTGTCTGCTTTTCGCCTCTTAAGCAGAAGTACTCCCAACGCGTACGAGACTTGGCACGCCACCACGTCTGGCATATTGATAAAGAACGCTTCCTGCCAGCCTTTCGAGACGCGTTTCGCGACGTATTTACGTTCGATAACTGCAAAAAAGCCTTTAAGGCAGCAGGGCTAGTTCCTATTAACGCGCAGAGAGTCATTGATCGTC
This sequence comes from Bipolaris cookei, assembly GCA_002286855.1. NCBI lineage: Eukaryota > Fungi > Ascomycota > Dothideomycetes > Pleosporales > Pleosporaceae > Bipolaris > Bipolaris cookei. The sequence continues at coordinate 361,544 of NRSV01000003.1, forward strand.
TTGACGTACGCCTTTGTACCCCACCACAAGAAGCTCAGCTAGAAACACCCTGGGAGTCTAAAACCCCTAGCAATTCGTACGAATTTGGATCACAGTCGAAGCTTGTAAGAGATTCTTTTGTACGATCACCAACTGCTGCACAAGAAGGCTTCTCAAAGCTTATTGAAGGAGCTGAGGAGATGCTACATGAGAATGTGCTTATGAAGGCCCGCATACGAGAGCTTGAAGAGCAATTAGCTGAGGTAACAAAGCGCCGAGGGCGTAAAAGAAAGCGAATTCAGACAGGCGGGACACTAGACTTTGGTGCAGGAGCATCGCAGGCAGCTGAAAATGCTGCTACTGGTCGTACGGCATCAAAGAAGGCGCGTGGTGGGGGTAGTCAAGAAAAGGCTCTACCAGGTCAACGGCACTGTGGAACCTGTGGGAGAGTGGGCCATAACGCCCGTACGTGCCAAAAAGATGTAGAAGAAGATTCTCTATCAGATACAAGTGAGTTGTATAACGCATCTATAGCTAGTGTAGAGTAATTTGAGTTTTCGTACATGAAGTTCGTGATGCCAAGAAAAAGTGTCCGGCTCGGTGGTGCTTTACGTTATATTTTTTGGGCTCCAAAAATGGAAAAATACATGTGAATCTTGCTTTGCCTGTTGTGACTTTTTTTTACTCACTAACGAGTGAGGATCTAAACAGCACGGAAGTAATAAAATATATACGAGTCAAAATGCATGTCTGTCTTTCGAGCATTTTCCTTTCCCATTCCCGTTTTGCATGTGACATACTAATCATCTTAGCAGACGAAAGTGTGTTGTCGAGTTTGGAAAATTCTTCCTCCAATTATATACTATCGCGCGGGATGCAAATCGGGCCGATGGAGGGAGGGGGGAAGGGTGTGTGGGACTGCGTTCCGTTTGTTGTGTAGTAGTTTCCGGGATGAAGAGTACAGTGTTTCCGTTGTGAGTAGGATGGCATTGCGTGTAATCGCACACACACACACACATATATATATATATATATATAGAGAGAGAGAGAGAGAGAGAGAGAGAGAGATAGAGGGAGAGATCGAAGACGTGCAAGTTGAATGTGAAGATGGGCGTCTAAACGACTGCAATCTTATAGCTGTGGTATTGTTACTTTTTGTCTACAGACCCAACACGTCCCTCAAACTATCCCCAAATCCCTCCTGCTCCACACCCCTCCCAATAAGCACCAATTTTCCCTCTGTACTCCCCTCCGTAGCATCACCCTCCAACTCACTAGTATCATAAATACTCCTCACACCCTGCGTCAGCAGCACTTTCCCCCCTTCAACCGGCGCCCGTCCCTTTAAACGGTGAATCTCAAACGGCTTGTGGGGAACATCGTTGGGTAGCGTCTCCTCCCACAGCAGCGTACGCAGAAAGAAATCGTACTTTTCTACTTGCTCGCGGGATAAAGCGGGGAACGTGATTGTAGATGTAGCAATGGACGGATCGAGGTGGCTGTGGCCTTTTGATACAAAGGTGAGGTCTGCCTCTGTGACTTGATCGTAAGCGTGAAGGTCGAGGACGAGGCCTTGGAGGTTTGGGATTTGGCTTTTTGTTGTCATTTTGATGCGGGCTAGGCCGTTTATTGAGCGGACGCGATCGGTAACGTTGGCGAGTTCGTCGGGGGTGACGAGGTCGGTTTTGTTGATTATGATGACGTCTGCGTGGCTGATTTGGAGGTGGGCGGTTGTGAGCAGGGGGCCGTGGTGATCATCGTGGTGGGCGTTCTTTTGCGACTGGATGTTTTCTTCGTCGTCGCCGAGACCTTCGTCGAGGCTTTTGAGTACGTTTTTGGCGTCGACAAGGGTGACGATGCCGTCAAGGTAGATGCTGCTGCCTAGGCCGTCGTCGAGCCAGAACATGGGGGCGATGTTACCCGGATCTGCGAGACCGGTGGTTTCGAGCAGGATGTAGTCGAAGAGGCCAGATTGCTCCATTAGGTTTTCGATTGCGGCGACGCCGATGTCTTTGACGGAGCAGCATATGCAGCCGTTTGCTAGTGGGACAAAGGGGGCTGGTTGTGCGGATGTGGAGTTTGCATCAGAGACGGTGAGTTGCTTCTCAATGTCGATTGCTATTCTCATGTTAGTCTAAAGTCCGAGTGCTGAAGAAGGAATACGTACAGTCACCAAACTCATTGAGAATGACAGCAATTCTCTTTCCATGTTGCTCGGTCAGGATGTAGTTGAGTAAGGTCGTTTTGCCAGCGCCGAGATATCCAGTGACTATGGTGATGGGAACTTTCTTCTGCGGTGTATCTTTTAAGCTACCCACAAGGTTCGGGACTTCATCATCTTGGACATTCGAGACTTTCGTGGCGTTGTCTAGTTCAATGAGACTTGGCACATCGTCGTCGGATGCATCAGTAGCACTCATGGTGAGCCAAGCAATGATAGATAGAAAATAGGGATTGAGGGGTTGGGTAAGCCGCTGGAAGATTATGAGTATATGTATCTAAGACATATTAGAAAGATCTTCCAGATATTCAATTACCAGAATTGTACATGTTAAGGTATATGTAAAAACACCAAAGCACAGGCGCATTGACTCAAGGTGAGAGATAGGTCATGTGAACGCAAGGAATTTGCAAATGGGGGAAACAGCACTGTACAGCAAGGGTGATACTTACGCAGATGTATCTTAAAAAAATAGTATGCCTCCAAATGTCTGCGTAAAGACAAAGGACTCGAAGAATGCACCCCAGACTGTGTGCAAGCCAATAGACCGACCGAGCAATGACGTCGTGCGGAGGGGAGCAAAAATGTGACCCGCAAAGACTCTAGCGCGGTCGCGTACTGGGGCAGCATCCCTGCACATGTGCCCTGCGTCGGCAGCCAGCTCTAGATAGACCGAAAGTCAACAACACGCTACACCCCGCCCCGAGGTCTAACCTGTGTCGATTGCGAGGCCATTCTCCAAGCCTTCACTTCCCAATTACTCTCAATAGTATCGCCATGACCTCGCCCGCTTCGCCCCGTCTTCCCAGCCCGCCACCTATCCCTGAAGACCAGCTGTCGCCCATTGCAGCCTCGTCGGACCAGCAGACGCCCTTCAGCAACCTCGACCATGCTGCTGACCGAAGAATACGGCCGGGGACCAAGGCAGCAGACATGGCAGAAGGGCCTCCGCTTGTAGAACTTGCAGAGGTGGACATGGCCGCTAGCAAGATGCAAAGGCGCATGGCTAACATTGGGCCAGATTGATTCAGCGTTCCAGCTCACGGAGCACCTCAAGGCGCTGCACAACTTTCTCACGCACCCGATAGGAGCAAACGGCACCGTACCTGTAGATCGAGACATGGCCCTCAAGATTGCACATGCGCCGGAGAATGTGGACAGGACGCTGTGGCTCTACGAACTGTGCCGCTTCCTCATACAAAAGGTCAACTCCATCATAACCGCCCTCTTCGCAGATAGCCCGCCATGCTCGTCGTTGACATGCCCAGAGATGCGTGCGTCGGAATGGCAGTACCTGTGCGCGGTTCACGACCCACCAAAGTCATGTTGCGCCATTGACTACTGCTGTCACACGCTCGACTGGGCGGCCAACACCCTCACATCGCCAAAGCACTTTCCATCACGCCTTGCGCTGGGTACAGATCAGTCGACGCAGCACTCGCAGACACGCCAGCTCACCAATATCTTCAGACGTGTGTATAGGATATTTGCACATGCATGGTACTCTCACCGGGTTGTTTTCTGGCACGTCGAGGGACGCACGGGGCTATACATTTTTTACAAGACAGTCTGCGATGTATATGGCTTGGTACCAGAGGACAACTACACCATACCCCCAGAGGCAGAGGGTGTTGATCTCAACTCAGAGACCAAACCAGCAGCCCCGCCTCTAATTTTGAAGCGCGAGCCTTCGGACTCGGGGTCCCAAATCTCTGACAACACGCTGGCTGGGGCCATGTCTGACCACTCACTTTCAACTGCTGGCACTACAAAGCGACATAGGCATTCGCCATCGGTAGGTGCGACAATTGTGCATACCGTGGTAGAAGAGAATGAAGAGGAAGAGGAACAACCAGACCTCAACCTCAACACCCGGCCTGTGACCCAAATCTTTGAGCCAGCAACACCAGAGGAAGGCGGAGAGGGCGATAACGACGATCAGGATGAAGAAGAGGATGATGATGAAGACGGCGAAGAAGACAGTGACGGAGATATCGCCGCGATTGAAGACGGTGGCGAGGAGGGTGGCGAATCCGGTGCTAAGAGTGCCAAGACGGGAGCATCAGAGAGCAAAAACGATGACAAAAAGGAAAAAGCGAGCACTGGGAATGAAAAGGCCGGGGATCCTGCACCTGCAGACGAAAATGAGGCTTTGGGCCAGAACGCCACAGAAGCAGCCAAGAATGACGGGACCGAGGCTTCGAGCGAGGCAGCTGCGGGGAAGGAAGGTCAAGCAGAGTCTACAGCCACTGGTGATGACGACGACGACAAAGCCACTGCTGCGAAGGCAGGGGAGACTGGAGAAGCTAGTGGTGCTGCAAAGGCGAGCGACAAGGAGGACGAGGCCAACTCGCAAGCGGCATAGTAGAACTTGTCGACGGTGAAGTGGAGTGACTTGATGGAAGGGGCTATTACCATGTATTATTTTCTTTTTCTTTTAGCGAAAAAAAGTAGTCAGACACGACGACTTGGCGGGGTCGATCCGAGGGGCCTGTCGTGGATCTAGTGTCAATGTATGATGTATAATGTAGTATACATTCACACGTACGTATAGACATTGGTCACGCGTGCCATGTCTAGTCTTGTGAAGGCGGGTTGACGTCAGACAGTCGTGTGTTCAAGCTCACGATGGGAGGCTGACAGGAGGAGAAAACCTAGAAGCTGGCGTATCGATTTGCATGCATATGTAACTGAGCTCTGGCAAATCGACCCGACGTGCTTGTTAGGTTGTCGACGGAGCAAATAGCGTCCGCAGGGCGAAGAGGGCTTAGCGCTAGCGTGTGCAGTGGAAATGGAAAAGACGGCAACCACGATATAATTGATGAAGTGTATAGCCAAGGGATCATGAATAAGAACAAGAGCCGGCGGGATGGGGACATTACAGGAGGACGAGAGGATGCAGCTCTTGAAACGCGGAGGATTGCGAAAAGTAATGCGTGCAAATCTGTCGGGACCTGCAAACGGTGACGCGAACTTTGACTAGCCGTTGGGGGGATGGGCTGTTGTTTTCTTCTTTCTTTGCGGTTGTGCTCTCTGATGTCAGATGCATATGTATGCAATGTACATATGCATGCATGCGTGCGTGCACAGTGAGTGCAAGTGATTGGCGCAGCCAGATTTTTTTGCAAGAGAGACAAGCTTCCTCGTCTGGCGGGCGATAACTTTTGACTGGCAACGCAGGCAGCATCAAATGCGGCGAGAGAAGCGGAATCGACAGCGGCCGAGATTCCAGGCGGCGCGCATGCAGGTGATGGTGGAGTGACGACCGGCCCGCGCCTTATTGGCAGGTGCGCAGGGCCCGGGCGCGGCACTAGCTGGCTGGGTAAACTGCTGGCCAATGGGAGCATGCGAGGGCGGGAGGCGCTGGGTGATGAGGTGTGGAAATTAGTATTGGTCGGGCTTTCCTGAGAGTGTTTGCGAGGCAGCGGGCGAGTGCGAGTGAGTGAGTGTGTATGCGGCTGCTGCTTCTGGTACTCCTACTACAACCGAGAGATTTAACGTAAACAGACGAGATTTGATTACCGGCGAGGCCCTGAGATGCACGACGCGATTCATATGTACATTTATTTGCATTTACACGGAATAGTAGCACCAGTACCTCGGAGAAAGCGTTCGTTCAGTGCAGCCCCCACGCGAGCCGCCGCCAATCCCGCGCAAGAGCGAGGGCCGTCGCCTTTCTCCACGTTGTCCTACTGCAGGGTGTGGAATATTAGGGCCTCTTTGTCCCAGTTGTGCCGGCGGCCCTGTCGCGTTCCATGCTAGGTGGAGTACATAGATACTATCGCAGCACATAGCACTACACAGACCTTTGCATCGATTGACTGCGCGAGTGAGTGGTGATGGTCATGTCTAGGGGCTGGGAGGGGGGCCCTGCATCTACCCCTCACCTCTTCAGCCAGGCGTGCACCCCAATTCGAGATATTATCCACTGCCACGGCACATGGTCTTCTTATCGCGGCTACTGCGCAATCACTTGGTCAAGTCGCCTGAGCGTCTCTCGGCAGCCTGAGCAGCGGCAACCCAGCTTACATACTGCTCCCGCCATTCCCCATTCCCCATCCCATCCTCTCCTACCCGCGCCCGTCCTGCTCCCACACGACCTGTGCCTGCTTGTTGCTTTTCCCCACGCTCCAGGGTGCACACTCTGTCCAACCCCCCGCACCGCACCCACTCGACGCCTCTGCTCCAGCACCCGTCCCTGCAAGTCATTGCCTAGACTATCGGTGATTTACGAGCCTGTCTCGCCCGTCCCTCCAGGCGGCTCCCCGTAGTCCTACACACCCACATACTACCCACGCACGCACGCGCGCGCACACTTGCCACTCCACCACCACCCTCCTTGATTAGTACCTGAATCTACTCGACACCCCTCTTGTTCATTTCTCCACAACTCTCCTAAAAAAAACCCTCGATTTTCCCGTGCATCTGCATTCCACGCAGCGTGATTTCCAAAAGCAGCATGCTCGCCCACCACCCAGCGCCTCTTGACTAACATCAACATCCATTGTTTGCCAACAACCCGACACGCGAGTCGTCCCGCCACCGGCCCGCCCAACCACGCGCACAGCCTGCTAAAGCCCGCGACACACGACCTTGGCTCTGATTCCCTTCCCCCGCTGGCTATGACGGCGCAAATCCTCCACATGCATCCTGTGCACGCGTCGGATTTGGGAAAGATCCAGACACATTTTGGAGACAAAATGGACAGCGCTGTTGGCGCTGCCAGCGAGCCCCCGACCCCCGCCTCGCCCGACAGCGGCGAAGCCCGCGGCCGTCGACGCGACAGGGACGACGATGGCGACACGGGCGATGGCGACGGTGACGGCCATGGCTCCTCGAGAAAGAGGCGGCGCAGCAGAAAGGGCCTCGACAAGAAGTTTGAGTGCCCCCACGAGGGCTGTGGCAAGAGTTACTCCCGCGCAGAGCATCTATACCGCCACCAACTGAACCGTGAGTTGCATTATTTATCATTATGTCTGGCAGAGCTTCGACCGTCAGCATGTTGAGTATCTATGGAAACATAATTGCTTGAAGCAGCCATGATGCTAATGCTATGTACAGATAATCCAAAGCAAATATACCACTGCGATTTCCCCGACTGCCATCGCTCCTTTGTCCGACAAGACCTCTGCGCACGCCACAAGGAAAGACACACTGCCCGGGGTTCCCAATTGCTGCGCAAAGACACCTTCAATATGCATAACCTGAACCCCATCGTGACTGCCGCACTGGGAGGAAAGAGCGCACCGCCTCCCAAAGCGCTGAGCATGAAGAGCCAAGTACCACATGGCCTGCAATCTCCAGCTTCTGCGTCTTCCAACGGAGGACCGGGCGCGCAAATGTCACCACCAAACTTCCAGTCGCCAACCCCAACCACAGCAACGCATAGCAGGCAAGACTCGCTGCAAAGGACGGGGAGCGATGATACCTATCGAGGCAGCTCGGAGGCTAAGCCTTATGATATGCAAGCTCAGAATTCAGGGAACTTTGCACCCCCACCTCGTCCAGCCGCATTGGGTAACTACGGGGGAGGTCCGACACCTCTCCACAACTCCCCACATGTGGGTAATGGCAGCTTCACACGGCCCGAGCTACGCTCGCAGACGTCAAACATGAGCTCATACAGCTCAACGTCACCCTACAGTTCGACCGTCACTCCGTCGCCATATACCCCCTCGGGTTCGTCGACCAGCTATCAAAACAGCGCAAGTGCGTATCAATCAGTGCAAACTTTCCTTGCGTTCTCCTCCTTACCACCACCAGAATACCCACAATCTACTGGCACTCCTGCGTCCCGAGAATATGAAAACCCATACTATAATGGCTCGTCCGCACAGACTTCCGTCAATGGCGTCGACTCTTCAGTCCAGATAGACAACCGCATGCAGGGTGTATCGGACGCTATGATGGATCAGAACCCTGCATACGCCATACCAATGTTTGGCAGTGCTGGATACAGCCGATCACCATTCGCCATGGCGGACGACTTTGCTGCCTGGCTGTTCAACGACAACCAGTTCAACCCAAGAAGTGGGTCGCCCATGGACTACCCCGGCGGAGTTAGCTCTACAGGGGGCGCATCAAGTCAGATTGGCCTTCAAGCTCCGTACTTCAACTATGATCCCTCGGTGGCTGGCTATCTGAACAACCCTGCACCGCCTTCCCACCCCATGGCTGTTCACAGCATCTTGGACACAACCCTTCCAGAATCTGCCCTGTCAGAAGAGAAGCGCAAAGATCTCATTGACTTGATTCATCTCCGTTTCAACGAGACTGACCATGCACCGGTCAAGAAACAAAAAGAGGACATTATGGATGGCGACAAGGACGATAGCCGCCACGTGCTGAGTCTTCACATGATGCAGACATACATTAGCTCGTACTGGGTTCACTTCCACCCGCAGCTGCCGATACTGCACAAGCCAACCTTTAATGCGAGCACTTGTCCAGACCTCTTGCTGCTCGCTATTATGTGTCTTGGAGCATCTTGTCTGGAGAAGACGTATGGCCGAGAAACCACACAAGCGTGTGCTGAGCTGGCCAACTTCTTCGCCTGGCACTTGCGCTGGGAGATGTTTATGGATGCCGATTTCCGCCCACCCGCTAAACTTTGGATCTTCCAGGGATTGCTCTTGCTCGAGAGCTTTGAGAAGATGTACTCGACGCGCCCACTACACGAAAGAGCGCATATTCATCATGCAACGACATTGACACTGATGAGGCGAGGAAGCTCGTTGATTGGTCGTTCGGCCATGGACTCACCTCCCAGCGTCAAGGACGGCAAAAGCAATGGAATTGCAAACACGCCAGACGAATGGTGGAACCACTGGATCACCAATGAGGCTACTCGGAGAGCTGCCTTTACAGCCTTCGTCATGGACAGCATCCACGCCACCATGTTTGGTCACAGCGCTGTAATGGTTGCCCACGAGATGCGTCTTCCTTTGCCCTGTGACGAAGCCTTGTGGTCTGCGACGAGCAGTTCCGAGGTGGGTCGGGTTGAGCAGACTCTCACATCAAACGGGATCAAGCCGATGTCGTTCCTTGACGGTCTTAAGAAGACACTCAATGGACAATCGGTCCGCACAAACTCGTTTGGGCGTACCATTCTCATGGCCGGCCTGCTGAGTGTATCATGGCACATGAATCAGCGAGATTTGCAGGTCAGCTCTCTCGGTGTGACTACAGCGTTGGGTGGGCGCGACAAGTGGCGAGGTTCTCTTACTCGGGCTTTCGACTTCTGGAAGCAGGACTTTGACAACTCACTCAATCGATCGGACGAGTCGTCTTCCTCCAACTCACACAATCATTCTCGGAGTATCGACGATGATATCGTCTTCGAGTCCCGCACTGTCCTCCACCACCTGGCGCACATGGCTATGCACGTGGATATCGTCGATTGCCAAATCTACGCCGGAGCACCCAGACTGCTCGGCAGGTCAATAACACCACAAGACTACAATGGCGCTCAACGCCGGATGAGGGATGTATGGGCCCCCACCGCTCGAGCCCGGGACGCCACCTTCTACGCTCTGCGCTTCCTGTCCAGCGTCATGGTTGCTGGGGATCATAGTCTGAATCCCAGCACCCCGGCAACTGCTGGCATTTCTTATTCTGCACGCGACGATTACCTCCTCAACCGACCGTGGGTGCTGTACTTTGCCACATTGATTGTGTGGTCGTACGGATTCGCACTTGACGGGCCAGTCAAGGAACCTTATCAGCTCCCTACTTATGACGACAAGGTCAGAGACATGGTGTTGTATCTCAACCGTGTTGGTGGAGTCAGGTCGCCCGAGGACTTGAGCAAGGTCACAAACCGCAATGCCTGCTTGGGATTGCTCATCATCATGAGGGACATGTTCAAGAAGACAAGATGGGAGTTGCTGCACGAAGCAAGCAATTTGCTGAATAAATGCATTGAGATGCTCATTCCAGGTGCAACTGTGTTATAAGCACACGTATGGATGATGATCTCATTCTTTTACTTCTCAATGCTGTAATATTGGATCTGACTAGCAAATCTACATGGGGTCAGGTATTATGTTTATCACGAGGTTATGGTATGCCATGTATATGCTATTTGAGGTCTCTCCTTTCTGCTGTAATTGCATTCTAGCGAAGGAGTGTTGTTGTTTTTATATGGTCTTTCTAATCTTCTTTTCCGAGGCCGCATATGGCTATTTGGAGGATGGAACGTGGGAGGGATACTGCTGAGCTACTTGCTTTATACCCCGGACTGGTGTGTGCTCATGCGGCATGAGAATAAATCTTTACTTTCCACTGTATATGCAGTATTTGAATATGGGCTCTGTTTGAATCAAAGTGACACCATGAAGAGAATGCACGTGCCGATTCCTGCTATTACTGTGTTTGTTATGCTCTGATGGTGTATAGGGGTTGGCCGTTTGGAGTGCCAGCACGTGAGAACGCGGCAACGCGTCGGACAGGGCTTTCGCGTCTTCAAATGTACGTCGCCACAGCCACTGAGATTGTGAAAGTAGGATATCTGACACATACCGTATCATCTGTAAACAAGCAAGTAAATGCTCGAAAAGAATATTCCGTGTGTGTAGCAAAAGCACTGCCCTTGCGCCATTGCGTCATCGATTCTTGAGCGTGGTTTTGATCAGTGCCGTTGGCTAGCCAGAACACGACAATGCGACAACTATGCCTCGGATGAAGGCTGCCACTGTTTCCGACCAGAGAGTAAGGAAGGGGAAACGGAAAACCTGCGAGGATGACGAGACCCAGGCCACGACTACGACGAGCGTCCCTACGAAGACACACGACGGAGGAAAGAAGCTGCGGCGAGCCCCAAAGAAAGCTGGCGCTGATAAACCGCCCCTCGTGCGCCACGGATCATCCACGCTTGTCGAAACCTCGATACCATGGCCAGAGCACTTTACAAAGCTTGCTCAAGTGCATCGCGCGGTAAACCTTGTGTATACTTTTCTATGCACGCGCAAACATCTAGCGACGACGCTGGACAATCTCAAGAGCACGGTCGAGGGCAACATACAACGCGAGCTGTTGATTGAGGATGTGGCTCAAATCACGGCATTGATCCCAAAGGCGATCAACTTTGCGTACGTGGACGAGGCAATGCTGCAGATTAACCTGATGGGCTCGGAAGACAACATGCACGGGAGGCGCACAACCGACTTTGCCATACTCGGGCCTGAGCCAGAAAAAGGCGAACACAAAGAAGTGCTGCTCTTCGAGTTTATCGATGGAGATCTGAGGCGCCAGGTTCAGCATAAGAAGACCGGGGAGCCGACTAACGCCACGACGAAGCTGCGCAATGAAGAGCTTAAGATGCCGGTGTTTAGCCAGAAGCAGATGATGAATTTGATTGAGAAGAGGAACGCCAAGTTTACATCGGCAGTCAATGCCTTCTTAAATCAATGCGCTGAGGACACCATCAATGCTGTAGAAAAGATCAAGGAAGTATCTCAGGCTTTCATTCCGATGCCGTCTGAGAGTAGAGCGTTGACTCCTGGTCCAGAGAGGTCATTGTTACCGTCTTCAATACCTGCAGAACGCAAGTCTATTTCAGATATACTGAACGAGATTAAGACGCTTGGATGGTACACCGGCCAAATCGTACCAGACGGTCATCGAGTTTTCGATCCTCAGGAACCTGTGTATGGAGACCTTAACTTTGCCATGTCACAAAACCTTGTCAACGCCCTCTACAATACGAAGAATATTACTCAGTTGTACGCACACCAGGCCGAGGCTATCAACAATCTCTACGATGGGCACAATGTCATTGTATCTACCTCGACAAGCTCTGGCAAATCGCTCATCTACCAGATACCTGTTTTACATGAGCTGGAGCAGGAGCAGGATACCAGGGCTATGTACATCTTTCCCACCAAGGCACTAGCTCAGGATCAGAGGAAGAGCATGAAAGAGCTTCTACGGTTCATGCCTGGGTTCGAAGATGTTCTGGTTGAGACTTTCGATGGCGACACGCCAATAGGCGATCGAAATTATATCCGCGATGAGGCGCGCATTATCTTCACGAACCCTGACATGCTGCACATTACTATTCTACCCCAAGAGGATTCCTGGCGTACGTTTTTGCAAAACCTGCGGTTTGTGGTGGTTGACGAACTGCATGTGTACAATGGACTATTCGGCGCACACATGGCATTCATCATGCGACGCCTACGAAGGGTATGTGCAGCAGTAGGAAACCGTTATGTCAAGTTCATTTCCTGCTCGGCTACCGTTGCAAATCCTGAGGAACACATGAAGACTATCTTTGGGGTTGAGCAAGTCAGACTGACAGACTTTGATGGATCGCCGTCTGGTCGCAAGGAGTTTCTTTGCTGGAACACGCCTTTCAAGGACCCTGGCGATCCTACGTCGGGACGTGGTGATTGTATGGCTGAGACTGCAAAGCTTTTTTGCCAACTTATGCTTAGAGGTGTACGGACTATTGCGTTTTGTCGCGTACGAAAACAATGCGAGGCGCTGATGGTGGCTGTCAAGACGGAATTGACCAACTTGGAACGGCCAGAAGTCATTCCGCGCGTCATGTCGTATCGAGGTGGATACACGCCGCAAGACAGGCGAGAGATTGAGCGAGAAATGTTTGACGGCAAACTCTGTGGCGTTGTGGCTACGAGTGCGCTCGAACTCGGTGTGGATATTGGATCTTTGGACGCTGTCATTACAGTCGGCTTTCCCTACACCATTGCTAATCTCAGACAACAGAGTGGACGTGCTGGCCGAAGAAACAAGGATTCTTTGTCTGTTCTGGTCGGGGATTCCTTTCCTACCGATCAGTATTACATGTCGAACCCGGACGAGATTTTCACAAAGCCAAACTGCGCGCTCCAGGTGGATCTGGAGAACATGCTTGTAGTTGAGGGCCATATTCAATGTGCTGCTTACGAGATGCCGATCAATGTAGAGACTGATTTGGAATATTTTGGCTCTCTGCTTCCCAAGATTGCTCGCGAGCGTATGCGTCGCGACAAGGAGGGCTTTTATCACGTCAATGAGCGGTTCCTCCCACAGCCGTCTCGCACAGTGGCTATCCGGGATACAGAAGAAGATCATTTTGCTATCATCGACACTACAAACGGCAAGAACACTGTGCTTGAAGAGCTAGAAGCCAGTCGTGCCTTTTTTACGCTCTATGACGGCGGCATATTCTTGCACCAGGGCAACACATATCTGGTTAAGGAATTCTCGCAGGAGCGGATGCTGGCAAAGGTTGAGTACGTAAAGGTAGACTGGACGACTCAGCAGCGTGATTACACGGACATTGATCCTGTCGAGACAGAAGCCATCCGCCGCATCCCAGGCTCGCGATCAAAAGCCTTTTACGGCCCGATCAAGATCAAGCAAGTTGTGTACGGCTTCTTCAAAATTGACAAGCGCCGGCGGATATTAGACGCGGTGCAAGTCGACAACCCGCCCATTATCCTCTTCAGCAAGGGCATGTGGCTCGACGTGCCGAAGTCCGCCATGGATATTCTAAAGTCCCGGCGGCTCAACATTGCAGCCGGCATCCATGCTGCAGAGCACGCGGTTCTATGTCTGATGCCGAACTTTGTCATTTCAATGCCGGGTGACGTCCGGACGGAATGCAAAGTGCCCGAGAAGGAGTTTCTGCAAAAGGAATCGACAAGGAAGCGGCCGGCTCGGCTGACCTTTTACGATGCAAAGGGGGGTGCAAGTGGCTCCGGGATTAGCACAAAGGCTTTTGAGTTTATTGATACGTTGCTGCAGCAGGCGTGTCAGAGACTGACGAGTTGTCACTGTCTGCAAGGATGCAACGAGTGCTGTAATGACGATGCGTGCAAACAGGCGAATCAGGTCATGTCAAAGGCTGGGGCTATGGTCATCATCATGTGTCTGCTGGGCAAGGAAAAACGAATTGATATTGACAGCCTGCCGTGGGGCGAGGAAGACGTTGAACAGGGCTTTGATACAGTGGTTGAGGCTGTGGGTGTGAGAATGGCTGAAGGCAAGGTTAGGGATGGTGGGACGCTGCCTGGTGAGGGAGACGATGAAAAGATGGTGAGAGCAAAACTGGTGGATGGAGTGTGGATCAAGGAGGAGGAAGAGGAAGAGGATCATTTTAGTAGAAGTATACACATGTATCGGGGTGAGAGGACGTTTATTGGAGTGCATAGATAGGTAGAGGGTTTGTATGGCACTTGGCTGTGGTGCACAACCAAGGACGAATATCATGTAAACACCAACATAGCACAGCGCCTAACAATGCCATGTCGTCAGCGATGCAGCGCTTATACTTGGTTGAGAGCCAGTGATGTGTAGCCGCGAATAGTCGTACACCGCTGGTTGCTGAGACGACGACGCTTCCGCCCTTGGCAGACATTATTTTGCGCTCGTCGCACCATACGGCCCAGGCTTAGGCTACATCAACAGGCGCCCCTTCAACACCAACTCGAAAGCCTCACACCGCCCTATCCACTCCAGATTTTGGACTTCCTTTCTGAACACTCGTCGAGCACCTTTGCACCACACACACTCCCTACGAGCAAACTACATCTACACAATGGTATGTAACAGACATTTTGTATCTGGTGTATCCCCGGAAAAGAGACAGTGGCATGTACACAGGCACACAAGGCCTGCCCCGCACCTGGACTGCCGCCCCCCCGTTTGTACCCCTTTGCACCCCCGCAAGGGCGAGCAAACCCGCCGCGCAAATGCCATGTTGGACGCCAAGCAGTGAGTGCCGGAGATGGAACGACGCTGCCCGTTCAAACGGACCACAGTAGGTTCAGCAAGGGCAAAACAAGGCCACGAGAAACGAGCAAACAATTTACTTTTTTGCTTCATCTGGCTACACCGAAACGCCTCCCCATGGCTTAAACATTACAAACACACAAACTCCGACACCGACAACCGACTCGTGCCTTGTTTCCCTTTGCCACACACACACACACACACACACACACACAAACCGTCTCTCCGTCTCCATCTCCGGCACTCCAACCACCGTTTTCTTTCACATTCACCAAAAAAAAGACCGACATCGACTAGAGATTTGTTGCGGCAAGTTTAAAGGACAATGGATAACAGTAACCAGGCCTCCACCAACTACCGCGAAGCCTTCCAGCTCTTCGACAAGCGCGGCAACGGCCGCGTCGACCGCGGCGCGCTGGGCGACTTGCTCCGTGCTTGCGGCCAGAACCCTACGTTGGCCGAGATTGCCGATTTGGAGCGTGGTCTCGGAGCTGACTGTACGTTCTTCCTTTCCACCCCTTCCTTCACCCTCTCGACCCAATCTTCCATGTTCTACTTGGCTAACCCAACAACAGTCGACTTCGACACCTTTTCCAAAATCCTTAACCGCCCCGGCGGCTTCCGCGAGCCCTTTGACATTGAAGAATACATCCGCGGTTTCCAAGTGTTCGACAAGGATCGCAGCGGGTTTGTGGGTAAGGGCCAGATCAAGTATATTCTGACGAATCTCGGAGAGAAGATGAGTGAGGAGGAGGTGGATGAATTGTTTAAGAGTACGATTGATGCAAGTAACAACGAGGTGGATTACAGGGGTGAGTTCTTTCTTTTCAGTCCTATTTCTAAGTACCCATTGTATGGGGGGTTTGTAAACGGAAGGCTAATGTGTGTGTGTGTGTGAACAGAATTCGTCAAGACGATTGCGGAGAACTAAGATGGCTAGTCGAGCCGAGTCTTTTGCGAGTTTCTGCATTGATAAGATGGCTTTTTTGAACGCGAGCAATGTCTGAAACGGGTCATAGCTTTTCCTCTTTTTCTCCTGGTTTTTTTATGGCTTGATGGGGCGTTGGAGACAAATACGTACTACTACTATTACGGCCATGATGGGTAGTATCATATGCTTCTTCTTCTTCTTCTTCTTCTTTGTTTTGATATCAGCACTCGATAGGGGGTGGAGAATCTTGGCGGGGAAATGAACGAAATTTGTCAAGTTTGCTTTTTTTCTTCTTCTCTTCTTCTCTCCCCCATGCGTGAAGCTGTGGTTTTACCTCTCTTTGGCATACTATGCACGTGTGATGAGTGTGGCGTATTACCGTCTCCATGTCCATGCAACACATTCATTTACTGCATAACTTTACTAAATGCACATAGTATAGCGTATACTACCCTCTACCCTCCTTACATAGTGGGAATGTATGTATCACACACACACACATATATATATATATATATATATACGACCCTAGAGTCTTAAGATTACAAACGCCAAGGAATGATAGTAGAGGACGATCAAACGAGGCGGATAAGGTTTAACTTTGGTATCCTGCCAAGAATGGGTAGAGCAGCAAGATGAAATTAGAGTTTTCGGACGGATGATTTCGGCATGTGAAGATTTGGATATGGCTTACGAGGAGGAATTGGGGGAAGGGAGGAGGCAAGGGAAGAGACAGGATAAGTTTGTCTAGAGCTTCTTTTTTTTCCCGCATGCAGGTGCACGTGTATGTGTGTCATGTACGTGTGTGTCATGTATGTATGTATGTATGTATGTGTGGTGAATAGAGTTTTGAAGAGGTCATTTGGCATTTCTAGTCTTGAAAGATGGAAAAGAGACAAGGAAGAATAGAGTAGTGTGGCGAATAGAGTTTTGGGATATCGATTCTTCAAAGAGGCAAGGAAGCAAAAAGAAGAAGAAGATGGGATGTGATCTGGAGCTCACCCACCGCACGCAGCGTGGGTGTGTATCATGTACCTGAATTGCTAGACTACTTGTAATGTATCTAATCTTTGGGGGGGTATATCTGTCGCAAAGCCGCCTCAGGCTCGCTTGCTTGGTACATGTGTATCTCCCGACTTTCTCTATGTAGAAAGAGAGAAGAAAAAACGCTACCGTATTCATATCGTGACAAGGAAGAAAAAAGGAGAAAAAAAAGGAAGTTGACGAGGACATGACAGGAGGAAAGGATAATTCTTTCATGGCTATAAAGACAAGAAAAGTCATGATGAGATGAGAAGAAAAAAAAAAGGAAAAAGAAAAGAGGATGAGAAGAAAGAGAACGCCTGTTCGCCGTGCGCCAGCCTGGATGCGGAGTTGGTTGAGATAGCTTAGGTAGAATGGGGTGTGGGCGGGCGGAAAGCGGGGGAAAGTCCGATTGCGGAATTGCCCCTAACAACCCCTTACCCCATTTTGCATGGTAAGCGTGGGGAGGAGGAGAGGCTGTATTTCTCTTTTTTTCCTTTTTGTTGTTGCTATGCACACATGTGTATATGTGTGGCTGTGTTTTCGCTTCTGCATACACAGCAAGCGAGATAACACCCTTCCTAAGCCAAGGCGCAAGCTGAGAATAGATGGATAGATGGGTAGATGGGTAGATGGAGCAGAAGAAGTCGTCGATGATTTACGAGAGCTTTGGTTGCTTTCTCAGCTTCAGACTTTTACTTCTGTGACGTTGACAGTGCTGCCCATGGGATTTGACGACGAAGATGCAGCAGAGGCAGAAGCCATCTTGTTCGCAACCATGTCGCTAGTCTTGACGAAGCCACCCGGAAGCAAGAAGACATAATCTTCTCGCCTTCCGGTGCGATCGACGGAAAATTGCTGCCAGTCGAGTTGGTAGCCGACGACGAGGTCGCAGCGGCCGCAGCGCTGGAGGTAGCGCTTTTCGAAGCCTGAGTCGCTGGTGATGATCTCGGCTTGGCGGTCTTGGCGGGTGGACAGCAGGAGACCGTAGTGGTCGTGCGTAGTGGCGGCGCTATCTGCGGCAGAGTTCTTGCGTGCAGCGGCAGGGGCTGGGGGAGGTAGCGGCATGATGTGGGCGGCGTCGTGGCTGTGGCGGCGTGTAGGCAGTGAGGGCAGGGGTGTGGTTGTTGCGAGGAGGAGATGGCTGCACAGGCAGTGGTAGGTGTAGACTGTGTTTGAGGCCTGGAGGGAGATTTTCTCATCTGGGCTGGGAGAAGGCATAGCAAAGTATGCGCGGGAAGTGGTGGCGATATCCATTGCAGTAGTTTTGGTTGTGCGTGGTGCGTGGTGTGTGGTGCGTGGTGTGTGGTGAGAGTGATATATAGTAGTCTGCTCGGGTTCCGATCAACGGGATCCGTAGAGCGATGGTGGAACAGGAAGGGTGGGACGCCTGTTTGTATGGGCGAGTCAAGTCAAATGACGGTGACTTGAATGGAGTAACAGTGTATGTGTGTGTATATATGTGTGTGTGTGTGTGTGTATAGTGATGACCAGAGAGTAATCGGAGGTCCGACCACGGTTCTTATACTCTGCGTCTAGTCGTTGTGTGTGAAAGCGGACCCTGATCCTAGTCTTTTTGCTGAGGCTTACGAGACAAGGGCAGCGAGTGGAACTGTGGGGATGCACTGGGTGCACGGGCGGGCAGGTTGATCGACGGCGGACACGACCTGAGGGTGCCAAGTCAATCAAGGAAGGAGTGGGATAGTCCGTGCTGGCGAGGCGGGCGGACGAGGTTGAGTGGGATGGGCAATGTGGTGTGTGATGATTTGTTTGGGAGGCCGCGTCGAGCGTGAATGGTCGGGGCTCGGTGCTTCAGCCAAGCTCGCTGATGAGACCCTTTTGGGCGCGTCGGCGGGTGGAGCACGACAGATGGCGTCTGGCAACTAGAGGCGGGCGAGGAGTCACAGGCTCCACTCGCGCAACGGGGTGGTGATAAGGGCAGAGCAGCAAAGTCCAAAGAGGCTTGGTTGGCTGGGGTGGTGCAAAAACGGGCGGGCAGAGGAGGACATGGATTTATAGCCAGGGCAAAGGCATGCCGCCGTGAGCCAGACATGCACTGCGCAGCACGACGTGGGCAGCAGCGGCGGGCGGCGACGGCGACGGCGGCGGCGGCGGCGGCGTCATTGCGAGTGCTGGTGGGCTCAAAAAAAGACCGGATGCAGGGCACCCCAAAGCGACGACGTCTCCCCATGGTGGTTGTTGGCGTGGAATTGGCTGTGCGAATGGATTTGCAGCAGACCACCACGCGCTGGCTGTGTCTGGCTCCCGGCAGCGCCGCTCGCCCCCTTGCCAATCTGCTGCTCCCATGTGATGGGGAGAAGGCGACTAGGGCCAAGTCTGCTGCTCTGCTCGCCTCGCCTCGCCTCGACATGACCGGCCGGCGCCTCCCTCCACGTATGTCTGTCTGCGTCTGTCTGCGTCTGTCGGCGTCTGTCCCCGTCGCGGTGGCTATTGCAGTACAGCCCTGACGGCGGACCGATATTGGCCAAGGCCAGGGAAACTTCTGTCCGTTTCACGACGCTGACGCGCGCCGCCCAGCCGTGTTCCGAGCTTGATACTGTCGCTGTCTTGGACAGGCCTGCTTGGTCTTGGATGCACATGCTTGCGACGCTTGCGTGTCGACACTGTCCAGCGTCCAGAGAGCCACAATGCCGCTGACCAGCCAGCTCATCACCTTTGGCTCCTTTGTCGTCACCACCCAGGTCCGCCTGCCCGCCCGCCCTCTGCCTCGTTCTGTTGAGCGCTACAACTTGCAAGCAGCCAGTCAGGCAACTGATCGGATCCCCTAGGTCTTCCACCTAACCCGCCTGTCCTTTGCCATAGTCAATCTCAAGCCCCTCCTGCCCGGTCATGTCCTCGTCTCGCCTCGTCGCGTCGTGCCCCGCTTCAACGACCTGTCTGCTGCAGAGGTCCATGACCTCTTTCTGGCCGTCCACCGCGTTTCGCGCATGGTCGAGCGTGTCTTTGCTGCCTCATCGCTTAACATTGCCATCCAAGATGGCGTAGACGCAGGCCAGAGCGTCCCTCATGTCCACGTCCACATCATCCCCCGCAAGAAGGCCGACCTCGACCACAAGGGCGGCACCGATGCCATCTACGCCATGCTCGACAGCGACGACGCCAACCTAACCAAGCAGCTGGCACACAAAGCCCGCTTCCCCGCCGTCGATAACGACAGCCGCAAGCCCAGGTCCGACGAGGAAATGCAAAAAGAGGCCGAGTGGCTGGCCCAGGAAATGGCCAAGGACGAGCCTGCTGCTGCTGCTGATGCTGCTGCTGATGCTGCTGTCTGAGCCACCATGTCCCTCCCTCCCTCCCTCCCTCACTGCCTCCAACACTGCCGCTTCCATCTTTACCTACTAGAAAATCAAATACCATCATGTTTGCTGCAACATTGTCGCTCCCGCCAAACTGTGGGGTCCACTGCTGCCCTGAAGTCGTGGCCCATGGTTGGCCCTCTTGCACCTTACCCGCACTTCGCCATCCAACTCAAAACCAATAGTTGTAAACTCCCCCTTGCTGCATTGTTCCATACTTGACCTCACAAACACCTCTGACGTGCAACATGCCGGGTACCACCATGCCCTCGTGTTCGGCTTACGTGGATATGCCCAGAGCAAACATCGACCCTGGTTCCTCTGACAGCTCCAAGTTTCTTTACGCGAGATCCAACCACTCCCAAAGTGCTGCTCTTGATGGTGATTTGGATAAAGGCAAGGTGCATGTCACACAAGGAGCGCTTGATCAAACACCAGAGTCCACGATAGGCTCCCGCTTGCTCGCTCTACCAGCAGAACTGCGATACCATATCTATTTGTTTGTATTACCAACCAATCTGACTATCGAGTCTAAGACTATCTGGCAAAATGACAAGCTTCTGTTTGTCGCCTATAATCTGGGACAGCATGCAAAGGATGCAGTCCCAATTGGTGGAGGGACTTCCTGTTTGAATACACACATCCGTCCCGTGTGCCACCTCGCCGTCGAAACGCAACTATTCCGAGTAAGCAAGCTTGTCTCAAACGAGTCCCAGTGTAAGTAAGCCCCGACAATGCACGTACCCCTGCCCAACCAAACAGTTACAGTCGTCGTCTATGGCATGAACACGTACAAATTCATCATCCATGGAAGGGCCATATGGCCCAAGTCGCTGAGGAGCCCATACATTTTTGGATCTCTTGGCCACCCTCTCCGACTCCTACTGCTACGCGACTTGCGTCGCATCCATATCGACATTGTTGCTGACGTTGACGACCACTAGGCAGCCAAGCGCCAACGAGCACGCCTAGAATAATACCTGGTCGAAATCCTCAAGGAGCATGCTAACGACCCAAGGCTTTCACATTTTCAGTCGACAGGACACTCGTATTTGCAATTTCTTCGGCCCCCGAACGGCCTAGAAAAGCACATGTTCGCGCTAGAGAGTCTGGCATCGCTTCGTGGTATCAAAGACGTGCAAGTCAACGGGCTACCTGATTGGTACGCAAAGTGCATGCAGCTTTGTATACAAGGCAAAAGGTGGCCAAGTGTAAGAGACCGACTGGCCACAGCTTCAAGTGAAGCGCAGGCCGGGGTAAGTCCGAGCGCAATAATATTGCCCTTTCAGATGATGTCGACAGGTTCTGGACTAGATAGTAGGACTGGGTAGATGGTGGCAGGCCCCCCCCCCCCCGCATAGCGACCCTGAATGACATGTGACAGAGAGCCAGGATAGGCCCTTGACAGAGAAACAGCATATCCGTCGTGTTTGAGAGAGAGCCGCATCCTTACCTACAATCACTGCTACACGTGCACAATGGCTATGACTCTGACTCTGTCGACATGTCTACCGTCACACTCATGTAGCCGTCGCCGTCGTAGCTTATTGACGACAGCCTCCGCCCCACGTTCGCTAATTGATTGGCTCCCGAGCATGACGCGAACATCCATGACATGCCCGACCGACCGGACTCCCTATCGCGCTGCCGCACTTATCGCCATCTGTCCCCCAGACACATCCTCCCCACAGCTTGGTGATAGAAGCTTGGTTACTGTCTCCCTTGTTTCGTCATCTTCTATTCCCGGCTCTCCAGCTATCCGTCTTCTCTAGGCACTGTCCTCACCTCTTGCTCGCCCCCCTCCCCTTTCAATCGTACTATCAACGCCACCATAATGGCTATCGGCGATGTCCCCTCCAGTCCCCAGCAGGTCACGGCGCCGCCTCAACCCATCGACATTGATGCTTGGACTGAGCAAGCAACTGTTGCCCTGGGCTCTGTAGCCATTTCCGCCCCTGGAGATGCGACCCAGACTGCCTCGGTTACGCTTGCCATTCCGCTCGATGAACACGATGCGCCCGCGGCTGCTGCACACCCTGTAGGTGCTTCAGCAGCCGCAAAAGAAGGCGGATACTATCGTCGCAAGGAGCCGCTTCGTCGCGATAGCATGAAGCGGCGCGAGGCCCTGCTAAAGGGAAAAGAGGGCTCCAGGCGCAGGCAGAGATGGGAGAATGGTACGTCCCAACTCTTCTCTCAAGCAACCCGCTTTGCGCATAGCACCGTCCTCCCATAAACCCTTTCCTCATAGCCCATACTTCTTTTGCAATATTTAAAATTGATGAGTGACCATCAGATCGTCTCCTAAACAACCCCCACGCTGAACCCCCCTTACCCAAGGACTGGGAAGTCCACCCAACACACACCCCCAAACACGTCCCGTACTACCTCGCCCCCCTCTGGGATGCAGGCCTAAACCGCCAATCCACCGACCGCCGCTCCGCCGCCCTTGCCCAGAAAACCGCCAAAAAAACCATTGCTACCAACCCCTCTGCCCCCGGTATCGTTCCCAAGGAACTCCGCGATAAACTCAAGCGCTCCCGCGGCGCAAAGGGGTTACTCATGGACCTCGAATCCCAAGTCCGCTGTTTCGTGCAAGATTGGCACGAGAAGGAGCAACAAGCCGCGCATTTGGGTGTTCCTGTTGACCCGGATAGTGAGGATGATGAGATTGTTTTTGTGGGGAGGAATGGACATATGAATGATCTTTCTGCTTCGTCGTCTTCGGTGCTCCTGGCGAAGAAGGAGCTTATGCTTTTTGATACTCCTGAGGAAGATGTTGGGGGGTGTTTTGGGAGGTGGCTGGTGCATCATATTGGGGTTTACTATGGGCTGAGGACTTGGAGTGTTACGGTGGGGGATCCGGCGAGGAGGGAGGCGTATATTGGGGTGAGGGGTGTCAACAAGGGCATGGGAGAGGGGTTGCCTAGGCCGTTGTATGGGTTGGTGTAGGCATCATATGTATGGGATGTAAAGGGGTGTATATATGGATAAGTAGGTTGGGCATGTTGGGTAATAGTGCTACACATATTCCACTCTTTGTTCGGTTAAGACTAGTAAATATTGCAAAGACTTAGAAAAGATCATACACTTTGTCATTTCTCATACCACCCATATATCTCCCCCCAACCCCAACCCCAAATACGTTGATTAATAATAATAATAATAAAAAAGGGGAAGGGGAGGAGGTATCCATATAGCATACAGACTTGGCCCATATACCTCAAACCAACCTCATTTTCTTTTTACTCAAACGACGCAAACGCCAACTCATACGCAAGCGCCAGCGTCATCCTTGCATGTTGCAACATATGATCAAAGCTGAGATACTCAATCTTATCCTCGGTCGTATGAATCTTATTATCACTATACTTGAAATCCGACTCAATCACAAACGCAGAGGGGTAACCCGCCTTGGACGCACTGGCGTGATCCGAGCACGCATACCCACACTTTGTCAGTACATACGGAATACCGCAGTAGGTAGTAATAATCTTCTTGATAAATTCGGTGAGGCCCGCGTCGACGAAGTCCGTAATGACGCCCACGGACTCGGGTTCGCCTGCGTCGAGCGTCTTTTGCACGTAACCCGTCATATCTTGCTGCAGCATGGCTTTTACGTTACGGTTTGCGCGCTCGTAGGATTGGAAGATTGCTTGGGAGCCCAGCAGGCCGCCTTCTTCGGCTGAGTACCAGTGGAATTCTATGGTGTTTTCTGCTTCGCCATTTAGGATTTCGGGGGATTCGAGGAGCACGCGGAGCGCTTCGAGGATAGTGACGGTGCCGCTGCCGTCATCGTCGGCGCCGGGCGCGGCTAGAAAGGCGGGGAAGTACAGGTTTATGCTGTCTTGGTGCGCGCCGATGACGATTGTCTTGTCGCTTTTACCGGGTATCGTGGCGATGATGGAGGATTGGCCCCAGGGGTGTGCAAACGGTTTTACGGTTGCGTTGACGGCGCCGGCGTCGACGAGGGTTTTGTTGACTTGGCTTAGGAGCCAGGCTGAGCTTTCGGCCCCGTAGTGCGACTTGTAGTAGCGCGTGTGGAAGGAGGTGAAGGTTTCCAGGTGGGCGCGCATGTTTTCCTTTTTCAGCTCCTTGAGGAGCGGGTCAATGGTCTTTTTGTGGATGGGCTTCTCTGGGAACTTGACGCTCTCGACGGAGACCTTGCGGTTCAGCGTGCCGAGCTCCTTGTTGTGCGTAATGTCGAAGAAGTTGATGTTTTGCTGCGTTGTCGTCAGTACATAGTTTGCATACAGTGTGATATGACATGGCATACTTTGCGCAACTCCCACTTTTCGTTTTCAGTCACCCATCGCGTCTCGCCGGGAGAGAGCTCGATTAGATACTCATCTGGCTCGGCGATAGTGACCTGCTGCTGGTCTTGGAGCACGGCTTGATGGTCTTGAGGCGACGAAACTGCTGCTGCAAGGGTAGCAGTGTAGAGCGGTAGCAATAGAGTTGTTGACTTCATGGTTGTTGGGTATATGGTTTGAAAGGACGGTGAAGGTTGTATGTTGTAAGGCGACTGGTTGACGCGGTGATACGGAGATAACGGTCAAACTGCCCCAATGACGCGCCATCCACTGTTTGGCGCTAGTGCAAGTCTAGCAGGAGGTCACTGGTGGGTAGATTCTGGGGAAACTCATGTTGAGAAGATGTCTTGTCGATCATATTGGGTCTACACAATGATTCACACGGTTTCTTTTGTGATCATTTTTGTAAATCCCTTCTTGTGTCGATGACCATGTTCTGATGATTCGATGATTCGATGATTCAAGTAGAAAAAGTGGTTCTTGTCAAGACGAAAGCCGGGCGTTCAGCCTAACTACTACTACTACTACTACTCAGAAGAACAACATGAATAGTCGAATGTCACATACATAACATATTCCACCACCGAGAGGACCACTTTTTTCTTGGCATTGCGAACTTCATGTACGACAACTTGAATTACTTTATACTAGCTATAGATGCGTCGTACGACTCACTTGTATCTGATAAAGAATCTTCTTTTACATCTTTTTGGCACGTACGAGCGGTATGGCCTGCTCTCCCACAGGTTCTACAGTGCCGTTGACCTGGCAGAGCCCTTTCTTGACTACTCTCACCACGCGCCTTCTTTGATGTCGTACGACTAGCAGAAATACTTTCACCTACCTGTGATGCTCCTGCACCTAAGTCTAATGTCCCGCCTGTCTAGATCCGCTTTCTTTTACGCCCTTGGCGCTTTGTCACCTCTGCTAATTGCTCTTCAAGCTCTCGTACGCGGGCTTTCATGAGCATATTCTCATGTAGCATCTCATCAGCTCCTTTAATAAGCTCTGAGAAGCCTCCTTGCACAGTAGTTGGTGACCTTACGAAGGGTTTTCTTATAAACTTCGACTGTGCTCCAAATTCGTACAAATAGCTAGGTGTTTTAGATTGCCAGGGTGTTTCTAGCTGAGCTTCTTGTGGTGGGGTATGAAGGCGCACGTCAAGGCGATCAATAACTCTTTACGCGTCGATAGGGACTAGTCCTGCTGCCTTAAAGGCCTTCTTGCAGTTACTAGACGTAAACACATCGAAAAATGCGTCTCGAAAGGCTAGGAGGAAGCATTTCTGGTTAATATGCCAGATATGGTGGTGTGCCAAGTCTCGTACGCGTTGAGAATACTTCTGCTTTAGAGGCGAAAAGCAGACAACGTCAAGTGGCTAGAGTATGTGCAATGAATGAGCAGGCATAAAAAGAGTAAGGACTATTCGTGCGAAGGCGGTAGTCCTTAAATTCTTGGTTTAGGTGGCTCTCATGTCCGAACGCGTTACGAATCGTTCTGGCCAGTTTTTACCTAAAGGCCTACCACCTCGTACGCGTAGTAGTTTCTCTGCCATATCTGCTACCTCACAAAGTCGGGGGGCAACCCCTCGTGAATCTAGGTCAAGAATGTATTGTATGATTATTTGCTCTTCAGTTGTAGTTAGTTTTTGGCAATTTGGCTGCGTATTAGGTCGAAATGTAATTCCTCGAAGCCGCCGAGAGGTCTGCTGATGTCGCACATTATAGGCTGCTGCAGTTTTTCGCAAGCTCTTAAACTGGCCCGTACAATAGGCCGGAACAGCAAGAATAATTCGACCTTCTTGTTGGATTAGTATCGCTTTCTGTTGTTGAGGCATTGTCGTTCGTACGTGAAGTTGGTGGTGCCAAGAAAAGGTAGCCCTCTCGGTAGTGGAATACGTTAATATTACTCTTAGATGTGGTAGTACAGTATACGCATACACAAAGTTTCGCTAACCGTCTACAACCTATGTCCAAATGTCGTCATCATACCACTTATCCGATTAAGCACCGAGATACCTTCATCCATCCATTACCAAGCACCTATCAACTTATATGTGCTGTCTCTTTGGTTTATTGAATCCAGATAGAGATAGCTTCGATTCTCACTTTTTTTAAAGCCTAAATCCTGCCCCGGGGTCACATTCATCTGTGTGTAGAAAGGACATCTTCCTACACCATAGGAAAGCATCAAATCACGAAGATAATTAAACCACCACATACTGCTACTAGTCTGAGATCACCATGACGGAATCTTCTGTTGTCCTTGCTGGTAGCGACATTGACACGCAACAAAGCAATATGTGCTAGTCTTCGGCTTCACTTGAAGGTTACCGGCGGAAATACCGGCATTGGTTATGAAAGCGTTAAAGCATTGTACGCTTCGTCGAAACCCTACAAAGTCTTGATGGGCATTCGCTCCCTGGAAAAAGCCAAGGATACAATTTCCAAACTCACAACCGAGGTTCCGGAATCAAAATCAGAAGTTGAGGCAATTCAGCTCGATATCGAGGATGACAAGTCCATTGAGAAAGCGTTCGAGGAGGTCAAGAGCAAGTATGGTCGTCTTGACACTCTAGTAAATAATGCAGGTATGTCATGCCTTGGCTGGATGTGACAGGACAAGACCCGTTTACTCAGATGGACAGGTACATCCTTTAACAACGACCTGCGCAAAGATTCCAGTCTCAAAAGTATACGCGTGGTCTGGGACAAAGCCTACTCACTCAATGTCACCTCGACTCAAGTCGTAACTTATACCTTTGCGCCCCTCCTGATGGCTTCTTCTGACCCCAGGTTGCTCTTGGTAACCTCCGGTCTATCCACCTTGAATGGCGTTGAACATGCTAATGTTGAGCTGGGCGATAATGCTTCAAGTAGATGGCGTAAAGGTGTTCGGTATCAGCCCGGGGTTCTTGGCTACAGGGTTGGGTGGATTGGCGCCTGATTTCTTGAAGAAGGTAGGTGCAGGGATCCAAACGTTGGTGGCGAACTCATCAGGGATGTCGTCGAGGGGAAGCAAGACGAGCATGCTGCCAAGGTCATCAACAAAGATGGTGTGCAGCCTTGGTAAATGTGTTGTATCGGGTCATGGGTAAGGTTGGGATGATAACTCTGTCGGATAATAAGACTCAACCCGATTCAATATCATACTGCATACAATCGCTCAGTCTGTACTAACGTGTAGAGTGTGGCACTGTCTGTATCTGTACTCTCTTTGTATTTCTTTGGCTTATCTTGTCTTCTTGGGGTGCGAATTGCATATTATCTAGTAAGCACTTGTACTGTACAATGTGGTTATATCAAACACCCTAAATCTAGACCATTGTGTGCTACGTGGGGGCAGCCGCGTTCGCCTCGTCTCGCTTGTTCAGGTCGAAATTGGTAATTCTAGCTAAGCTCGCTTGATAATAGAGAGGCGATATCCGCAAGGAAAACGCTCTGGATCATCAAGATATACATATTATGCAGAAGCTACTTTAGTCCTGTCTGTCTCCGTAATCACATTCATCGGTACATCAGCTGCAATTAAAATGTGTTGCATAGGAAGAGATAAGGGGAGAAACCAGAAAAAAACAGTGAAAAACGGTTCCCGTTACTATGACCCACAGCGGACCAGCTACCTGATTCTCGAAAATTGAATGGCGCTATGGGCTGGCCGTTAGTATTGGGGCAAGACTAGCGAGCCGTTTGGACAATTCAGTTCTGTATTGGATCAACCCTCGAATTTTTTTTCAACCTACAAAACCTCTACCTTCTCATTCCAGTGATACGTACCCATATTGCCCACAATCGTGTGAATTTCGAGAACCCGTACTACAAAGTACTTTGGGAGATGGACAGGTCCTGTTACACTCGACGCACCATCAGGGGTCGTAAACTAAAAATCCACATACATGTAGGAAAAATCAAAATAACAGGTCTTGCTAATAATGAGAAGATTTTTTTTGCAAATTGAACTTGTGCTTTTCTTTCAATTGAGTCTGAAGTTCAGAGTTCTAAGTTTCGCGGCTCGTCGAATTTTGGCCCCCACCCAACCATCTTAACCGGGCACCTGGCCCCCAAAACACGGCTGGCAGATGGGCAACTTGCAGTAGTACTACATAGCATTGATATTAGTTCCTTGTCGGCCAAGTACCTATCAGGCTTGACATATAACTGCACAGTGTATGATGAGCTCTGTGGACTAGGCTCCGGCCCCTGCCTCAGCTTTGTACGATACCGAGGCGCATAACTTTGCACCAATGAGAGAACTCCCAAGAGGTAGGATTGGGAAAGTGCTTATGAGGATTACATTGAGCCGGGGAGTACGATATCGTCCTATCCTCCGGCGGTTACAAAAGCGACTGTCAGCAGACTTTATTCCAATCTAACAAAATAAATACAGCAGATCCTAAAGAGCTGGCTCACACCTTGAGACGGGGGCTCCTTCCACCATGTCATCAGAAAACAAGTCTATCTATCTTGGACTCTGGACCAATTGGTCTCACGGGTCGGTAGTAGGTCTAACCTACACAACTACACTAGATAATGGTGGCTTGTTCATCGCTTTTCTCGCCCTTTTCGTCGCGTTTACCGGTACCTGTTTCTGGAGCATCATCTCGTTCACCGTCCACCAAATCCTTAGTCGACCCTCTCCTCAGAATGCCATCTACCACCAACAACAAGCTATACTTCGCAGCTCCGACACCAGTTCTGCCGCACTATGGAGGTTGATAAGACTGTCATGGGCTTGGCGTAAGATATCGTGCACCGCCTCCTTGAAAGCAACTTCAATACCACTAGTTGCGAGTCTAGCTACCTTTACTGCATTTACTGCAGCTGGTATTTTCTCTTCACGCGTTGCCTCATCTAGAGGCAGTGAAGTCCTAGTTCTTGGGGACAAATGCGCTACTGTCAACACTTCTCTTGTAACAAGCGAAAATGTTGGTATAACACAGTACTACATGGCCAGTCGGATCAGATCGAGCCTCAATTACAAGGCAAACTGCTATTCGGGGTCAGATTCGACAGAGCTCTGCCGCACGTTCGTTCGAAGTAGCCTTCCTATTACGGTCACGCGTAGTGACTCTTGTCCTTTTGCAGGAAAAGGCGATATTTGTCGCACAGAGAACGGGGCCATTCGTATCGACTCTGGACTTTTGAACAGCCATCACGACCTAGGCATCAACGCGCCGCCTTCATCTCGATTCCTCTACCGTACTGTCAACGAGTGTGCTCCTTTACGCGACGAGGGCTACTCACGATACAACGAAACTAGTGTGCCAAAGACCATGCAGCTCTTATATGGGAGCGATCCAAGAGTATGTCCACAATCAGATAATTGTACTATGACATTCGGTTATGGGATGCGGGTGGGTAGTACCATATCACGCACCCAATACACAGTCTCGTGCGTGCTCCGCCCTCGTCACATATGCTTCAATCACTGACTTTGAGCCATAGGACCACCACTAAATGGCAGGTGGACGAAGAGTACGCATATATCAATGAATGGGAGCCAATACCTGAGCTGCATGTGCCCAACGCAGACATCAGTGTCCTTACCTTGGAAATTAACGATGTCTTCTTCTCCACACCGGTTTCTGATCCTTGGTTCACAGTATTAGCAGGGCCTCGCAACGCTTCCACGGCTTTGGGCAATACGACTGTCTACACTAGTGACAAGCCGGCAAGGGCTCTCGCGTGCGCTCAGCAATATCAATTTTGCAACCCGTCACTACCCAAAAACATCAGCTGTACACCACTGATGGGGATATTTGAAGCTTATAGAGTTGCCGAAACAACACTTTTTACAGAACCAAAACATAGGAAAACCTTCGGGTGGTCCGCGATGGCGATCAAGAATATGGCAAACGGTTTCAATGAACTTATCACCGTCTTGAGAGGCGGAGCCCTTCTCGCAACCGACACCCTCTCTGGAGTTGGACAATATGCTCTACCCGACAACCAATGGGAGCTTGAGTTAGAACATTGGTTTAAAATCACTCTAGCTGACCTTCAACGAGCAATGCTCGACCTGGCGACTGGACCAACAGAAAAAAGGGCGACTTCTTTTCATTCTGCACCTACCGCCGCAGAGGGACGCGCTGTCTGCCACAACCAGAAGATCAAATCCGACTCCTATACCTCTTTCAACGTACTTGGTATCATACTCATCTTCTCTATTGGCGGTCTCATCGTTCTGGTCTCGGCCTGTCTACCACCAGTGACTGCGCGGTTGCAGCAAAAGCGAAACCCCTTCGCCAACCTGGAATGGGTCTCAAACGACACACTGCAGCTTCAGCGACTAGCACACGAGGCCGTCGGTGCAGGAGAGTGGAAGGGCGCATGCGACGATTATCCGCATACGCGAAAGAACGATCTCTTGGCCGTCCTCGATGTAGCCGACCGAAAGCACCCCGTGCTCAGAGTAACACCGAGGGCAGCCGACACCATGGAGACAGTAGTCGAAGAACAACAATACGGCGTGCAGAAAGAGGACGATAGTATGAAGACACGAACATACGACTCGGCACAGGCTTCTCTCCTCAACGTTGAGATTCCGCGCACGTCTTTGCAGCTTTCACGGCGGTTTACAGGCGATGTGTGTTAGTAGTAGTCCGGCTTGGGTAGACTAGTCTAGACCCTCCCACCAGATGGAGAAATACAATATGAGCAAAACTCCAAGTCGTAACGAGATAATAAAATATATATTAGAGCAATAAAAACCGCCGTACTAGCCGCATAGCACGTCAATCGCGCTAGATAATTACGTGACATGTGCCTCGGCTGATGCGATCTACGCAGTATCCGGATAAGCCATATTTACATACACTACTACCCTTCATCCTCACTCACGCATCCCTTGCTTTACCAACCTTCGGCAAAAACAAATAAACTTTCCCAAATGCCAACAACACGAGGCCAACAGCACGCCGCAGACATGGAAGCAGCGCTAAAACTCTTCTTCTCATCGCCACGCTTCGCCGTCGCAGGCGCATCATCTGATCCGCATAAGTACGGCCATAAAAGTATGCTACACATAGCAAACCCTCCACATCCCTATCCTCTCCAGCCCTTTCTTTCCTTATAGTGCGTATGTAATTATATAATTCCCTAACCACCCCCACCCCAGTATTCGCATGGTACCTCCGCCACTCCCTTCCCGCGGTACCACTCAACCCCCGCTCCCCAACCGTAAAAATCCTAGATCAAGACCACACCACCATCGCTTCTCCAACTGCGCTTACTGACCCCCCTGCATCTGACTACTCGCTCTCCGTTATCACGCCGCCGGCTGTAACCAAGACGCTGCTAAAGGAAGCGAAAGAGGCGGGGATCCCGGCGGTGTGGTTGCAGCCGGGGAGTTTCGATGATGAGGTTTTGGAGTATGCGAGGAAGAATTTTAAGGCGGCGATTGCGGGGGACGGGGGTTGGGGGAGTGAGGGGTGGTGTGTGCTGGTGGATGGGGAGGAGGGGATGAGACTTGCGGGACGGGAGGGGTCGAGGCTCTGAGGGTTGAGAAATGTTTATTTTGAGGATATATATAGATGATCAAGCGAATATCAAAGTGCATTGCTTAATTCGAATTCCTTGCGTGAAAAACTAATATTCTAACGTTGTGCTTTATAAGAAAATGTGAAACCTTTCATAATTCGTAATTCAAGTTAGAGTCCCCTTAGTCTGCAGAAGAGTAAATAAACTGTGAGATGCTGTTATTTACAGCAGGATTTAAAAGCACTATTTCTTGGGACATCGCGATTTTCTCAACAGTATATAGATGTCAACATTGTGAGAGAATATACGCTGCACAGCTGGGCATCAAGACTTGTTGAGGAAAAGATATATATTCAGTCATAACTCATCGCTATCATGGCTAAAGGAATCCTCGAAAAGGCAAGTTTGGTTACAAATCCTTGGCAACGGCTTCTAAAGACTCCCTGAAAATGTTACATGCGTCCGCCAATTCCGCCTCACTGATAGTAAGGGGCGGGATGAACCTCAGAACATCGAATACCGAAGTGCTGAGAAGAAGCATATTACGCTTCACACACTCCTGAACGACCTTTGGCGCTATCTGTGGCTGATTTTGCGCGTGTGTTGATGCAGTATTCGAAGACTCGGATTGGAGAGCCGGGTTCGCAAACTGTACACCAACCATGAGGCCAGAGCCGCGGATATCCTCGATCAAACTTCCCGCCTTTGTTCCAGATGACTTGAGATCATGGAGGAAGGAGAATATCTGTTTTGAGCGGGCGGCGACGTTGTCAAGAATCTTCTCTTCGTGGAATGCTTTAATGGTTGCTGTTGCCGCAGCACATGCGACGGCGTTACCAGCATATGTTCCACCCATTGATCCAGGCTTTTGAAGGTCCATCAACTTCTTGCTGCTTGCAATTCCGGACAATGGGAAACCGTTGGCGATACCTTTGGCGAAGATGAGGATATCTGGTCGTACTCCAGAATCTTGTACGAACCACATATTTCCTGTGCGGCCCATGCCAGACTGAACTTCATCGGCAATGAGCAAAATACCGTGTTCGTCGCAAATCTGCCTTAGGCCGTGCATGAATTCTGGGGGTGCAGGAACGTAACCGCCCTCTCCCAGTACAGGCTCTAAGATAATAGCAGCAGTGTCCGAGGGCGAGGTCTGTTGCTGTAGGGTGAGCTTCATTTGTAGCAGTGCTTGCTTAACGAGTTCTTCTTTTGATGTATCTGCAGAGACGCCAAACTGGCTGTAGTATGGGAATGCTGATGCAAACACACCGCCCATCAACGGCCCGTGACCCTCGCCGTAGATGGTTTTGGAGCGTGTCATTGAGGCAGTGGCGTTTGTCCGGCCATGATACGATCCTTGCATAACGATGATGTTGGGCTTCTTGGTTGCAGCGCGTGCCAGCTTGACGGCTGCTTCAACTGCCTCAGCTCCAGAGTTCCAGAGAAAGACAGTATCGAGAGACTGATGCGGGAGAATTGGAATCAGCTCTTTGATGAGTGCAATTTGCGCGGCGCTGAACCCAATGTTGACTTGTGCGTGGGTGATTTTGTTGCACTGTGCAGCTGCAGCCGCACTGACTTTGGGATGACAATGACCGAGGTTTACAACGCCAATGCCGGCCGTCATATCGAGGAGCTTAACACCCTTGTCTGTCGTAATGTATGTGCCTTTTCCATCTTCAAAAACGTGCTTAGTGAGACGGCCAATGCCTCTCGCAATGTGCTGCTCTCCAAAAGCCGCTGTGTCCATATCGGAGGATGCTGGTCGTGTTGTAGAAAATAAGCGGAGAGGTGTTCGAATAGGTTTCGCAACGACTGGCAGAAGATTGCGAGGAGCTGACAAGCAAATTCTGGAAATGACGGCGGCCTTCATTATGTAGTCTTGTGGAGAAACACTAACTGAGTCTGCCTTGAATGAATGTTCTTGATAGAGGGGCCGGCTTGACACGGTTTGACGTAAGGTGAGCCAGGACCTTCCTGCGTACGTGTGGCGCTAGACGCCCTACACGCGCTCATGTGATCGCTTGGACTCTTTATATTCGTCAAAGCACTCGCGCAGAAGCTTCTTCGCTAACTTGTTTAAAAATTTGCAAGAGGCCGTCTTACCAACAACTCAAATATGTGTTCTTCATTCGTTTAATCAAAAGCCAAGGCATGGGTCGTAATATACAGCGATAGGTTTCGGCGTTACGTAACGTATAGAGACGCCGCCGGCGATTAAGGCGCACGTATGTATGCTGCAACACATGGAAACTCGATAGGTCATCTTGGTCTTATAATATACCCACACCTTTGAGTAATTATATGTAATCTCAAAAAGGTAAACAACGGGAGTTGGTAGCCTTTGCCTTGTCAAAGACTTCTCATAGCCTTGGACTGTCAGCCTCGGGTAACCTGCCATCAAAAATGACTACAGCCCTTGCCACTCTAACTGATGCATGCCACATAGCTGCGGGACAACAACTCCCATGTGATTGCTAGCGATATCAGTGCTAGATATACGAGATTATCCTGCTACTCGCTCGCGAGTAAAACCCATGGTTTCTTAGTTCTTCTTCTCCACCCATGATCGGCTATACGCAATTCTAGTGGTTCCCGTTCCATGGCATCGCTGGATTGGATTTAGGTCCAGAGGCAGTTGTTGTAACAGAAAACTTAGTTTCCTTGATAATATTCTTCTGGCTGTCTCCATCGCTGTGGTCGCAATCGTCGTTGTCACCAAGAGTCTGAAAATTATCCATGGGAATCCCGCGCGAACGTGATGGTGGTTGCAGGTGGCGAGACCCTGATTGGTATGCCCTTCCTGACGAAGCACCGGGAGTATTCGAGCCTACGCTTACTCGGATGCGAAGGGAGAGGAGAGGGCGAAGCGCAGGCAGAGATCCAGCAATAAGGCCGATGCCTTCTTCCGTAAGGGACCAGAAGCCAATTTTTCCTGTGCTGAACATGAATTCACCGGGATCGCTGTAGAGGGTGAGGTACTTGAGCCTGACGATTGTGGCTGTCGAGGCACTAAGCACAGTTAGATATGGCCATGTAACTGGAGTTTGTGCAAGGGCCTTACAAAGAAGCAAGTGCAAGCATTACTACGACCGAAGCCTTCACCCTGGTTTTCATCTGTACATTCCATAGTAAAATTGCTGGCAAGATTGAGAGACTGAAGTCTGCCGTAATCTCAATAGCTGAGTAGAACAAACTGACGTTCGTGTTGAGTTGGAGATTGCATACACCATTGGATTCTCCCCACAACGTGTTGATAGGATGGCCTGGTTAAATCAGTCAAACTTCTTCGTTGGCCCAAATCCACATTTACTCACAGATGTTTGCGATGCCAATACAAAACACAAGCGCAGCAACGATACAGGCGCCAATAAGAACCCATAGTCCCCATTTGAAGAAGTCTCGGGTAGCAGCAATACGTAGCAGCGCCACCGCAACACTGATCTTGATGAACATGGCGCTGACGCAATAGAAATACTCAGCAATGTAGAAGAGCTGCATTCTAGTCAGCCACAAGATTATCTTGTTGTCATTGGCGGATGCCTCGGATACTTACTTTTATTCCTGTTGCCATGGTCGCCGGAGGCAGGTTACGAGAGAATTGCCCAGATCCGTAAAAGCAGCATACTATACAAAGGGCAGCAGTGACTGTAAAAAGAAGCTGAAACGTTAGTGAGTGAGATTGCGTACTGCAGGTTGGTTCTGTAGACTTACAATACCAAGCAGCATCAGATAGTCGTCCATACCCCATGCTTTCCTCCATATCCTAACTCCAGCACGCAAGAAGAAAGTGATCCAGGTCAACGCCAACAATATAATAGCGCAATACAGAAGTGCCACACCATCACCAGCCACCGCAACGGTCGCCATGATTGCAACTTGCTGTAAATGAACGTGAGAAAGGCAGAGGACCGACAGAACCAAAGAAAAAGCGGATACAAAGAAGTATGGAGCAGCCCCCCAGAAAATGTATCAACAAAGACAAATGGTTTGGCTCCGGTAATATGGTACGTAAGAGCCGTTTTGATTCAATCCTGCCCCTGTCCCCACGCAAGTATTTGGCTAGACAAGCACGCATTTCAAGATCCGCTTCCAGGCCCGAGACGTTACTACGCTAAGCCTTGAAAATCTTTCCTAAAGTGAACCTTACTACTCTTAATACGACACTCAATTCCGGCAACTACGGCAGGACCCATAGGTGTCTGACCGGCTAGATGGTAACACAACGTTGTGATCTTGACCACTGAGTCGCGCAAATTAACTGTCGTATGCAACAAGTCTTTTGACGCCACAATGACTCGCTCCTTATGTGTATGCAGCCTTTCCCCTGAGGAAATTTACCATGGCTCGTCGAATATGTCTAGGATTTTTCAGCATTTGCAAAGCCATTGTTTGGGACGTGAGCATGTAGATCCCATACAATTCTCTCAATCGAGCCGTGGGGACTTGCGCAGTTCCCACGCGAGCTCGGCAGTTCTGGCTCCGGAAGCACAGTTCCACACAGGGTACATTCACCACAACGCCTGGGCTGCACCAAGAGAGACCCCTCGCAGTAAGCCAAGACAACGCGCACTTTGAGATATCAGGACAAGAGTCCACTGTCACTGCAGACGGTGCGGGAGCAGGCAAGCGACACTATGGCGATGTGAAAACTGTAAACCCAATGGGCTAGCCCAAGATTTTCAGCACATGGCAAGCGGGTCACCTCCTGCTCTGCCGTGTTTAACTGGGTCCCTGACGGCACCACCATCCCAATTTGGACTTCTTCCTTGAAATTCTCCTACTGGTCTGTCGACTATGTTTGAGAAAACGTTTTTGGCCTCGGGGCGGCAGCAGCTTTCCTTTGCCTGCGCATGTGCTACCCAAATCAGTCTGCTCGTGCATACACGACATGGCCCGAGTTGGTTGCATATCTTTCCTTTGATTTCCTGTTGTCTATCTTCACATCCGCTCACCTGCATCAAATACGATTATCCACAATGGCTTCCTTTGAAATCAATGACTCCGACCTTACTGGCTTTCAGGGTAAAGTCGCCATCATAACGGGTAACTAGCGCTCCATCCAATCAAACAGGTGAAGCCAGACAACTAACTTCTTTGCAGGTGGGTCTTCTGGCATTGGCCTGGCAACAGTTGAGCTGCTGGTGTCTCTAGGCGCACTAGTAGTGAGCGGCGACATTCAGCCACCACCAGCGTCAAACGCCAACTGCCACTTCGTCCAAACCGACGTCAGAAACTGGGCAGACCTGACCAAGCTTTTCAAGGCTGCCAAGGAGAAGCATGGCAAAATCGACTTTGTTTTTGCCAATGCCGGAATTGGCCCGCGCGCAAACTACCTAGCTCTCGAGGTCGACGAAAATGGCGATCCAATTGAGCCCAATCAGGACACAATAGACATCAACTTGGACAGTGTTGTCAAGACAGTCACAATCGCTGCGCACTACCTCAAGGCCCAACTAGAGGGTGGATCCATTGTCATCATGGGGTCCAGCACGGGGCTGCACCCAGTTCGCGCAGTCGACTATTGTAAGCCACCCAACTCGCCGATCCTGTCCAGATCAACCACTGATGGCGCTCCGCAGCTACGGCCAAAGCCGGTGTTCTAGGTTTCGGCAGGAGTTTTGCGCGCCTAGTCGAAGTAGCTGGTCTACCTATTCGCGTTAACACTCTTGCCCCTTCATGGACGGCAACCCAAGTTTTGCCTGATTTGAAAAACCTACTCGCCGCCGTATCCCATGACTGCCAGACGCCTGACGTAGTAGCTCGTGCAGTTGCTTACTTAATGATTGATAAATCGAGACACGGCGAGCTTATTTTCGCTAGCAACGGCAAGTACACTGAGATTCAGAACACTATTCTTGCACCAGCGTACGAAGCGATCAAGGGCGATGATCTCAGTGATGATGCTGTCTTGGCCAAGGTCATGGCTCTGGCTGGTTAGAAAGTGCCAGATGAACGCATATCATGTTCCTTTTTTCGATTCGCTTAGTTTACTCTTGAAGATACCAAATTAAAAAACAACTTCGTCCGCAATCATGATTCAGTGCGACGACCGTTGCCGAAACCTAATCTCATAGTTTGAGACCCCTAGCACCTGCATCTCACGCGCGAAGAAGAAAAAGCAACAGTTATACGCCACAGATAAATGAAGATGGTAAATAGCAGAAACAATACTGATCAATTCGCCGCATCAACGCGTGCAACACCAAGCATTTGCTTCACGGAGCACAGCCCCTTACATTATCAATTAACGCAATGTCGTGGATACCGTAAGCGAGCGCCGGCATAAGTAAGAAACTTTTCCACGCAGAAACGGTGGCCCTACCTATGAATAAGTTCCGCCCCATTTCCCCTTTCCATCTGCAAAGATTAGCTGTGCTAACAAACGACGTAGATCCTTCGGATCAAGTGCCGTCCCAAGTAAAACGCTCAAGGAGGCACGGTTCGGAAAAAACTCCGATTGTCTATGTATAAATAAACTCTCATTCTCGTCCTGACGAGTTTTTTTCTTGCATCCGAAGAACGAAAGGTTCTTTCGCAGAGCAACCTAGACACGTTTTCGCTGCCAGAAATAAGCCTGGTTAAATTTTATCTCTTCTTTAATACCCTGACCCTAACCCTAACAGCACACATGCAAGATCCATTGCGTATAATGAGTAGCTATTAGAGTTAAATGTTGCGTCATCGGGATTTGCGTGACTGCGATTTCTTTTGTACTGTACGCCAAGTTCTCACAAGGTGGAGCGTACACCGCACTAAAATGCATCGTTTCATGTATAACAGTCCCTGCTTTGCAAGAAGACGTATATCCGTTACAAGAATAACGGACAGCTGGTGACTGAAAAGAAAAAGCTGGACAGTAGGCAACTAAATTGCTTATACTAATAGAAAAGGCACCTATGCCTGACCTACACCCGATTATTAGTATTATTAAAGTAGAATGTTAATAGTTAGAACAAGTAAGTAGTTAGTAAATAAAATACTTAGCGTGATATCTTACTCTAAACCAAGTAAAACAACTCTTGTATTAACGTGCTATTTTTATATTATTAACAAGAGGATATTTTAAATAACCTCTTCTCTAGCTACGCTATATACCGACATATTCTGCAGATGCCAGTTCTTACTTGTGTGTTGCAGCTTTATACAAGTGCCACGCGCCTCTGACTCTACTTGGTTTAAACTTTGCATGCGATTCGACGAATCCATAGCCTTTAGTAAGACAAGTGGCGAAGACTTCCACAACGGTATATCAGCTTTGCTCGATGTAACGATAGTAGAAAAGAGGAAAAACGTTATGGTAAGGTATATCGCGAGTGGCAAAGACATCCAGTAAAAAATGACGTCGAAGAATTGCTCCTTGGTCCACTCGATGCCTTTGAGGGGGGCAGCATTTTTGCCGGTACGAAGGCTGGTTCGTCATATCAGTATAGAACAGATGGGAACAAGGACGTAGGTGTAGCTTACGCATTGCTCATCGAGATGGCAATGTTGTTCATCCTTCGTTCGAAGCCTGCTGCAGCTGATCCGTCACAGTACGCTGGACTGTCGCCGAGGACATCTGTAGCAATATTGGGGGCAAATTGACCAGTAAAGCCGTAGTTGGTCTCGTTAGGATATACAGCAGCTGCACCGGTAAGTGATTTTGCTAGCAGGTATTCCCATTCAGAGATGTCAGTATCGCCCACGCAATATTCCTCGTTGTCCTGGCCCGTAACGCAGTACCGGTATTGGCTATTATTCGAAACCCCTGGCTTTATTTGCCAGTCTAGGTCGACCTGCGTGTCAATGATCTTAGTCTGCATCGTCGAGTTATAGGTAGAACTCAGTGTTTGAAGACATAAAGTCAAGCTGCCTTGGAAACCTTTCCAGTTGGCCGCATCGTTCCTCTGACCTGCCCAATCTGCTCTTGGTTCGCCATCGTGATCGCAAGGAAGATAGTAGCCAACAAGGATGGTTGAGATGTTCCGTAGGGGTTGATTTTCCGCTGCACGGGCATCCGAATCCTGCGTATCAACCTGTGTGTTCATCCAGAATGTTTCAGGTAGGTTAACGCCCGCTTGAGTCCGGTCCCAGGAACCTAGACCGATAGAATACACGGGTGAACCACCTAGAGAATCAGACACAGGTTCCTCCATGGTTCCGTTTGCGGAAAGGTCTTCAACGAAAGAGCATACGGCAAGCGTTTGATACGGTGCCCAGGTGCAGGCTTCAGCTTGGCAGGATCCTATGACATCCGAAGGGCTTGAAACGTCATCAAGTATACCCGCAAGTATGCCTTTAGACATGTGTGGATGGTCTGACTACCATGAGCTTAACAACAAAAGTAATTTATGGCACACTGACACATGATAGGAATTGTAGATTGAGCATTCATGTCGTATTCCGCAAAACTTGAATTGGTGGCGTCATTGACGTATTGTACTGAACGGCCTATGATAGCACTTGTAGAAGAGAAGGTACCATTGGTACTCCTTACTTCAATTGTAACCGACTGTTGAGCAAACGGCGAAAAGCCAAGCAGTAAGATAGTCGCGATTGCTCCAACGGACACTAGATGTCTTACGTTATGAGCTTGTTAGGGACTTAGTTGCAGGCAGGCGGGGGAAAACTTACGGACGAGTGCTCAAAAGTAACATAAGACTGCCTCGGGGCCCACGGGAAGCCTCTTCGAACCTGCTGATATCGAGAGTCGAACGCTCATTACGCAAATACGACCATTTAAGTTGACCGATGCAGGATGATACGGAAACAAGCAACGCGGACTGTGCGACCTGCGAAAGAGCGGCAATAGTGGTAGCCAAGCTGAAACCAGGGGTCCAATTCTTAACCGGCTTATCTCTGTAAAGAATAAGTAGCGTGATTATTGCACCGAGCGCAGTCGTCCCTAGCAGCCATGTGGCAAGCTCCCACTTCCAGGGTTGCAATGAAGACCATAGTGGTCTTGATGGGCGAGGCTGGTGTTTAGCATCTTCCGTAGGAGTGGGAATCCGTGATGTCGGCTCTCCATGTACTGGCGAATACTCCATTACTCAGTAGGTCGAAGGTAGCTTATCGTGAAGACTGATGACCATATGTATAAGAAAAGCATAAGACAGGACGAGCCTGACAGATGGGCGAGCCCATTAAATATGTACTTAAGTCGTTAACAGAGTCAGTCAAAACTCTGGTGGCTGTTAAGACCATCAAGCGTCCTCGGGAGCGCAGCCAATATATGTATATCAGCCGCACTGATGATTTTACCTGGCAAATTGAACGATTGTATTGCCTCCTTCTGGTTGCACCCGCAGGTTCATCTAGCTGAACACTCGCCTAGCCCAACGAGCGAGGCGCTTCGCTTGCTAGCGTGTGGCAAGCACATCGCGCTGGCATCTGGCAATGCAGGCAACGCGTACCGATCGAAGAGCAAAAATATCTAGCAGTTCGCTGTGAAGCTAGAGCAGCTTATCGACGATGTCACGTTCGAGTCACGAGGCGTGTCACTCGTGCAGCACCGCGACAGCGGTCGTAAGGACAAGCTGGAATGGATACTAACCCGGGCAGCGCAGACTGAGAACACAGAAGGTCGCATACATAGAACTGGTTGACACTACTGAAGTAGCGGTGCGGCTGAAACTCTGGTGGGCCGGAATGAACCAGCGAGAGCGCATGGCCAGCAGATATTTCGGCACGATGCTGTCGTTGATTGGCTGATTCTCGCTCACCGGGTTTTCCGCCACATAAAAAGGTATGTAAGTTAAAGCAAGTGCTAAGAAGCAGTTCACAGGCGCAGTCGTAAACGCACCTATCACGCTATCGTCGTGCGTCACTACTATTCCTCGCTTCTGAAGTCAGTATAGCGTTGAACTTGGTATAATCAAGATATATATATGTTTGCTGATCCTGATTCCCCAATCCTCTTTCCAAATCCTACAGTATCCCCAGATGCAAACATCACCTCCTAATCAGCTCTGCCAACCTAGTATTCAACACGCTCCACAATCTACTTCTTAATCTTCTTCCCAACACTACCCCCCACATCCCCATCCCCAAACTCCCTCTTCACCCCCTTCATACCCGGTATCTTCTGCATCTCAATCAAAGACTCATACTGCTCCTTCATCCTCCTCGTGATAACCCCCGGGAACATACGATCTACCTTATCCCTATCATCCTTATTAAACACTTCTGGATCATTTATCCAAATCCTCTTCAACCGCTCATCTGACTCTTTTTCGAATTTTACGCCTGACAGCACTTGTAGAATTGCGCGCACGGAGTGCCCGTCTTCGGCGGCTTTGGCGCCGAGACTGAAGATTTTGATTTTATCGATGTTTGCGAGACGCCATTTTTGGAGAATGGAGGAGGGGATTTCGAATGTGGAGGCGAAGTCGAGGGGCGCGGTGGTTATGCCTTCTGGGTATTGAAATATTGAGTTACGGGTAGGGCGGGCAGGGGCAGGGGTGGGGGTGGGTTCGGGGGCGGGTTCAGTGGAGTTGCTGGATTTGAATATTTTTGCGACTTCTCTTTGGAATTCGAGAGCGCGGAGGTAGAGGCCGTGTTTTGTTGTTATGCCGATATAGTTCGAGAGTTGAGAGCGGATTTCGCCACAGAGAAGCGCTTTAGATATTAGTTCTGCGGCTGGGTTATCGGGGTCGAGGAAGTTATCGTCGTCGTTATCTTCTTCGTCTGTTTCGATGAGGTTGACGATGCGTGCTTCTCCTTCTCCTTCGCCATCACCGCCGCCTCCTCCCTCGTTCCCGTCTCCTCCCTCGCCGTCATTGCCGTCATCACCTCCACTATGACCCCCTCCTCCTCCATTTCCTCCACCATTTCCTCCTCTACCACCACCACCTCCTTCGCTAGAGCCCACTCTGCCGCTTCCACCATTACCACTACTACCACCCCCACTCATTCTCCCCCGTCCCCTCCTCGTCTTCCCGCCTCCAAACCTATAATCGTCAAAATCAATTTTATCCCCCATCCCCTCCCACTCTCTCAACCTCGCCGCTACCAGCGTACCAAGAACCTTGGGCCTCAAAGTCCCATACACCTCTTTCGATATCTTCAATGGCAGCTCCTCCTCCCCACGCAACTTCTCGCTCTTCTGCTGAATAAACTCCTGCATTCTCACCCTCGTAATCAACGAATCAAACGCCATATCCTCACAACTCCTCTTCATATTCTCCACTTTGTAAACATTATTAAAATCCGCAAGGCACCCCTTCTTACTCAGCACATACTCTAGAAACGCAATGAGATACAGTCCGCAACTCGCGCCTCCATCACTCTTGAAAGCACTATTCTCTGATTGATCAGGAACGTGCTTGACAGTCTTAGCATGGAAGGCTCCATGCTCGAGTCCTAACACGCGTTCGACACCGCAGACCATGGTTGCAGCCACCGCACCCGGTACAAACATATGATCGATTTTTATTCTACCGGGTTTCTCCTCGCTGAGAACAAGAGTGAGCTTTCCATCTAACCAGCGTGCAGTTCTTTTGACCTTGTCGATGATAAGGAGACCGCAGTGTCCACGACTTGCCATCATATCCTTTAATACTCCATCGTTGCCTCTACTTCCGTTCTTCCCCTGT
This sequence comes from Bipolaris cookei, assembly GCA_002286855.1. NCBI lineage: Eukaryota > Fungi > Ascomycota > Dothideomycetes > Pleosporales > Pleosporaceae > Bipolaris > Bipolaris cookei. The sequence continues at coordinate 405,117 of NRSV01000003.1, forward strand.
GTCTGGCCCATCACTCTGGATAGCTCCATAAACTCTTCTTTTTGCAATGTCCCATCATTAACAGGCACAATGATCCACCTGTGCTTTCTATCCCGCACGGGTTTCAGTGCGTCGCTGTCATAGTTCTCGTCGTGGTTCTTGTCAAACACATAATCGGCATCGCGGCCGCTGATGTCGTATGATATGCCACCATGGTGCAGGAAGGAGGTTACTTCGAGTCAAATGGGACTTGAGAATTGGCAGAGAAGATGGGTAATTAGTATAGGATGGGACAAAGGTGGTAGTCTTCCCGGGAACAATACACCAAAAAAAACGCATAAAGGAGCTTTTGTTCCTTTGTTGGAGACCAAGATGCACTTTCATATCAGACTTGTTGCATTGGAATTCTTTGTCAAGGGTCTCGACACTATTACTTGGTTGGAAAAAGTGTAATGACTAAATTTGAGAGTTGAGCGTCCTGTTCAGCCTCGTTGACACCAGACTATGTGATATGATAAGTGATGCTCTAAACCAATCCAATATCAAAATCAAAACATAACTCCATCTCAACGCCTCGACCCACCATAACCAGCTCTTCTCTCCTTCAGTCCACATCCACTGCCCCACCCCCCGTCCTAAGTTACCACATTCTGAGGATTAGTAAAAGGATTCACATTCTCCTCTTTCCGTTCCGCTAGCTTACGATCCCTCGCATTTACCGCACTCTGTTGACGAGGAAGTCGGGAGTTAACCGAGAAAGCAACAGGAGCTGGTATACTAGGAGCATTTGACACAGGATTCCGTCCAGCAGTAGCAGTAGCATTTCCACTCGTAGCAGCTCTCCTCGAAGGACCAAGATTCTGCAGACCAGTCGCGCGCTGTTGATCAAGTTGATTCATGCGCGCAGCAAAAAGCCCCATCACAAAGTACCCAACCATCCTGTCGTACCGTCAGCACCCCCTCTTCCATCTTCCAACAAAACAAAGTAAAAAAGGATTAAAACTTACGTGCAAACTCCCATAAGCCCCACCACCGCCCCACTAACCACAACACTCCTCGCCCACCACCCCCTGCTCTCCAGCGCACGCATCACCCTATCATCCTTCCAACAAACCCCGTACCCCTGATTCACTTCACCTCCAGGAAACGTATCAAGCAAATACATCCCCACGACATTAACTAGAAAATGCATTCCCAGCAGCACCGCAAGCCCCATCGCACACCGATTCGTCACATGCGCAAGGACAACATGTAGTCGAAGATAACAGGCCAGAATAACGAGTAGGAAAACCGGGTTAAGTATGAGCGCCATTATAACCGCACTGTTCGACTTATTAGCTTTGTCTTCTGTCTTGCCAACTGCACGCCTCGACTCGTAAAACGTAAAGCGTAAGTTGTAAAGTGGAAAACGTATAGGATGGAAATATAAACTTACAACTTCCCCCCCTCTCTCCCCGGCACCCCCAAACTCAACCACTGCGCCCCGCCCACCCCCTCCCGCCTCTCTAACCGATCCAAATTCACAAATGTAACCGGCAGCCGCCTCGTCTTCACCACCAGGCTGAACTCATCAACCGAATCCCCCGCTTTAGGCGGCGGAGCCGTATCGTCGAGCTCCCAGCACTCGACTTCCAGACGTGTGGTAAGTAGTTTGTGTGCCATTGCGGCGCAGAGCCCCAGTTGGATGAGGGCGAGAAGAGAGGCAAGGGTAAGGAGTTTGATGGTGGTGCGGCGCGTGGTGCCCGGCCAGAGGGTTGAGGTGGCGGATGTGAGGAAGGAGGTGCAGGAGCGGAGGGCATGGGTGGGGGTTCTGCGGGCCATTTTTTTTAATAGCAGTGCAAGTGATGGTGTTTCGAAGAGGAAAAGTGATGAAGTGAGGGAACGGGAGTTGGAAGAGGGGTTTGAGGGAGACATTGTGTCTTTGAGGGGGGATAAGGGAATATAGGTAGTGAACAAGTTACCTTTACGTCCTCCCCTCCCCGCCTTTGGGTGTGGTAGTAGTGGAGGGATGGGTACCATGGGTGTTGTGTAGTCAACATTGTGGATGTTGGGGTAAAGGGTCTACATGTTCGAGTATCTGATTCGACTACCCTTTGTGTTGGTCAACACAACCAGCGGAAAGAGGGCCAACAGGGTTGAATGACAACAACATAACACATAATTGAATTAGCAAATAGGAACATATAATTAGGGGGGCGGGGAGGTATCAACTTGAATTTCAACTACATAAAAACATTGGGCTCGGGTGTGGGGGGTTGCATGTTTAGACACTAAGGGGGGAGAACAAAAAGGCTCATAACATTGAAAACGAGATTTGATCGTAACCAAGAAGGCATGCCATTTTCACATGCGGCTGCGATAGGGCCGAGGAACAGGTGGCTGGAACAGCCTATCCGGCAAGCGGTTCCCATACTGATCGAAGCGGTAGTCCTCCTTTTGTTCAATCCACATCTGCCGCATGTCAGCCTCGAACTGACATCTACAGCTTGCTACCGTAGCGGGGAGGGTAGCCAGCCTTGTAACCACTCACCTCGCGTTCGGCGTACTTCCTATCCAACGGCACTGGTTGCGGATTTAGTATTTCTTCGTCGCCAAAGCCTGGATCTCCTTTGAACCTACGGGCGTAGTGGGCTGCGCCAATGGGCTGAGGGGCACCGTACTCAGCGTACTGTGCCCCATAGGGGCCGTACTGACCTGGGCGTTGGTTGCGGGCGCTGCTTTGGTGCCAAGTTTCGCGCTCGGGAAGACGTTCCTCAAAGGCTTCGGCGGGACGGCCTAGGGGCTCCGGGTACAGGCGGTTCTGCTGGTACGTCTCGCGCGTCTCAATGGGATACTGGGAACGGTAGTGGTCCTGCTGCTCGAAGCGCTCGTCGTAGTGGGACTCATAGCGGGGCTCGCGACCGTGGTGTTCCCAGTGGGCTTCGTGGTGGTGAGGAGGAGGGGGAGGAGGAGCACGGCCGCGGTCATCGTAGTGCTGGGGGCCACGCTCGCGTTCATCGACATAGACCTCACGGTGTTCCTGGTAGTGGGCAGGCGGCTGGTGGTCGCGCTCAACCCAGACATCGCGGTGTTCCTCAACGCGCCTGGGGGCACCAGCATCGCGCTCAATGTAGATGTCCCGATCAATGTGGGTCGTGTGGGTCGTGTGGTGGGCATGAGCAGGAGCAGGAGCGGGAGCGGGAGCGGGAGCAGGAGGTGGAGGTGGAGGAGGAGCCTCTTGATGAATCTCAATGTCGATGTGCGTCTCCTTCTCCTTCTCCTTCTTGGAATGCTTGGGCTTGTGCGGCTCCTCAATGGGCTCCAGAGTGGTCAAGTAGCCGAGGACCTCGCGGAGACTGTTGTGGGCGATTGCGAGTTCCTTTTCTCTGTTCTCGAGCTTTTCCTTCTCGCTGAGGAGCCAGTAGACACGGTGCCTCATGCCAACGCGGCGGCCATCCTCAATGTCGCCAGCGACGCGTTCAGTATGGGGCGCAATGTTCTCGAGGGCGCCGCGCACATCGCGCATGCAGCCGTAGACCCATTTGGACTTTTCGTGGTTGGCCTCGAGGATGTCGTGGATTTCGCGGACCGAGAGCAGACGGCGCACCTCCTCGAGATCAGAGCGGACGCGACCGATGATGCGTACGTAGACGGCGTTGGATGGACCGACATCACGCACCCGCTTAGCCTTTGTGAGGAACTCGGCGAGCTTGTAGACGCCTCCGAGGGCGCTGGCAGCCGCGCCGAGGGTGACGAGCTCTCCTTTGACCATTGTGAACAGCAGGACAGGGCGAGGAAGCTACCGGGTTGGTGAAGTGAGAGTTCAATGGAGTGAAGGAGTGCCTGCGTCTCTGCGGGTACCTAGCGCCAGCATGCCGCGCAGGTTCAACCGGCAGTAAGAAGTGGGGATGGGCGCTTTGGTGCGTGTGTGTGGTTATGGTGGTGGAAGTTGGGGGAGTGTCAGTCCAGCTCAGCTCAGGGCAGGGCAGGGCAGGGCAGACCAGCGCTGACAGGGGCCGAGTGCTGGAGCTTTGGGGGGCTGGGGTTCTAGTCCGCTTAGGGCCATAGCCGCCTGCACCTCATCACCCAGAGCGACCAGCCCGAGGTCTAACCACCAGCCTTGCAACTGTTGCCCAACCCCACCGAACCGCTCGCTTTCCATTTTCTGCCCCAGGCGGTGCCACTGCCATCGGCTGCGGCCAGCACGCGCTCCGGGCTACATGGGCTCGGTAATTGACGCGTTCAAGCCGGTGATTTGTGGCGGCTGTGGTGGTGGTGGTGGTGGGGATGGTGGCGGAGGACGTGGTTGTTGTGGCCGTTATACGACCGCCTGTTGTTGTTGTTATTGTTGACGCATCCTCCACCTCCTCGTCTTGGCTGGCTGATACACGCTTGGATCATCCCCGTTGCACTTGTCAGCTCCACCCTGACAATGACAACACAACACTACCCAACGCCAAAACCTTGATTTCTACTAATTATCTGCCGTACTTTGCAACAAATGCCCGAACCTTGGCGTCGCTCAGGCTTAGCTCGTTGCCTTCTGCCTCTAGCAGCTCCCGGTCCTTGTCCTCGAGCTCCGCCTCCATCCTCTTCACCTGTGCATCTACTTTGCCATTAGTCAGCCTGATCGTCCCGAACGGCGCGTGCTTATATAGAACGGCCATGATGACGTCCATGTCCCCGTCAGCTTTGCTCGACCGCTCCGCCAGCTTCTCGTGCGTGCCGGTTGACGAAGATTCATAGTGCTCCTGCAGCTTCTTGCCGCGTTCCATCTGAGCCTGCATCAGCGAGTCCTGCAGGCTCTCAATGTTGTCGTGGTTGAACGAAATGCCGGCGTGTCGAAGCGCATCTTGCAGCGCTACCGGCAGATCGAGTGCATTGTTGGGCCTGAGCTTAACCATGGGCGTGAAGGCTGCCACGGACGATTTTGCTCGTTTGTGTGCAGGCGTCGGTGCAGGTGCCACCTCCATGTCGGGCATGCGCTTTGCAGCTGCAGCTTGTACATATGCCAGTGCTTGTTGAAATTCGTCGTCTTCTTTTGTCTTTGCAGCAACGATATCCAGCCGCTTGCCCATGTATTCAAGCGTGGACAAGACCTGCCAACGTTAGTGACTCCCAGTGACAGCCCAAAATGGCACTTACGTAGTTGAGCCACGCAGTTCGCGCTTGCCTCATATCCCTGTCCTTGCGTTCCTTGACATCTGCCATTGGCTTGCGAATCTCGTGCTCAACAACCATTGTAGCCACAGAAGCAATTTCTGAATGCAGTTCCTCCAGTTCTGCTTGTAACGCCGCTTTTCTTTCCCTGAGCTCGGTCTCTGGTTCATCAGAAGTCCCGTTTTGCCCACCTCCAGTGGCGTGGGTCAGGTAGATGGTGTCTATGCGCGCCTTGATTTCAGCAGTGCGAAAGGAAACAATGGCCTTGCACCACTGCTCAATCGACTTTTCGTCTTCGCTGACCTCTGGCTCCGTCATGATCTGGGATACTAATCCAGGCAGCTTGCTCAGAATTTGGTCGTCGGATGCAAAGCGTTCCGAGAGGTAGCTCTTCAGCGTAGACTTGTCGGCCTCGCTCTCTCGCTGTGCATCCGTCAACTGCTCAGTAATTGATGTAGCAACATCATCAACCTACATTGATCAGTACTGGGCCATCTCTCCTCGAGTGGTAGCTTACAGAAACATCCAGCCTTGCCTTCTCTTGACCCTCCTTCCTCTTTCTTTCGTTCCGCGCATGTTCAACATCCAAATTAGGCTTGTCAAGTGCCTTCAGCTTCATCAACGCATCCTTTTGCGCCTCGAGCACCTTACACTGTGCTTCAATTGCACTAGTCGAGCTCTGCAGAGATTCAATAGCTGAGGCGATTTCGTGGTCCAAGATGGGTCTCGAGGGTCCACCCTCGCCCTCATACTGATGCAACAGCCCCTTTTTCCTCAACGTCTGGTACCTAGACTTCAAATCAGTAAATACCGCTTACATCGATTGTCACACCTACAGCTCCAACTCCTCCTTTGTTAGTAAAGTGTCTTGGTGCAGGTATTCCTCGATCCATGCTGCGGCTTTGTGATTTGTATCCGCATCTTCGAAGCTTGAGAGAATTTTGTCTAAATCAACCTTTAGACCTCTTTCCTCTACTACGTTTAGTAGGTGGTGAGCGGCTTGCTCCTCCATGGCTCTAGGTTGTGTAGTGCTGGTCGTTGTGTGACAAGGTGCGAAAGCAGTTAGGCCGGCTGCGTTCGATACGGCCGACGGAAGTGACCAATCGCGCAGTCGCGTTTTCGAGATGTCGACGCGCTTAATGACCGCATTCTAAATGTGTAAAGAAATATTTCCAAACACTCATACCAAACCCAGCTACTCTACTTCTAGTCACAATGGCTGCCGCAACGACTGACTCAGAAACAAGTCCCCAAACCCAAAAAGACACCGAAACTCAAAACCCCCCTCCACCCAGCAACCCCGCGCACGAAGAGCACCAATACCTCTCCCTCATCCGCGACATACTCCAAAATGGTGAGCACCGTCCCGACCGCACCGGCACCGGTACCTACGCCATCCCCTTCCCTGCTCAAATGAAATTCGCCCTCTCGCGCCCTTCTGCCGACCTCACCCAACCACCCCAACTCATCCTGCCCCTCCTCACCACCAAGCGCGTCTTCCTCCGCGCCGTCATCGGCGAACTTCTCTGGTTCATATCCGGCAGCACACACAGCAAGCCCCTCTCTGATGCGGGCATCAAAATCTGGGACGGTAACGGAAGTCGTGCCTACCTCGACAGCGTCGGCCTCTCGCACTACGAAGAAGGCGAACTCGGCCCCGTCTATGGCTTCCAATGGCGCCATTTCGGCGCCGAATACAAGGGACATGCGCACGACTATACCGGTGAGGGCGTCGACCAGTTGGCTGAAATAATCGACAAGCTAAAGAATAAACCGTACGACCGTAGGATTATTCTGAGTGCGTGGAACCCGGCTGATATTAAGAAAATGGCGCTTCCGCCTTGCCACATGTTTGCCCAGTTTTACGTCAGTTTTCCGGGACACAAGCAAGGGGAGGAGCGGCCGAGGGGTGTGCTGCATTCGCTTTTGTACCAGCGCTCTTGCGATATGGGGCTGGGCGTGCCATTTAATATCGCCTCGTATGCGCTGCTAACGCATATGCTGGCGCATGTGTGCGATTTGACGCCTGGGACTTTTACGCATACGATGGGTGATGCGCATGTGTATCTTGATCATGTTGATGCACTCAAGGTGCAGATTGAGCGGGAGCCGAGAGAGTTTCCGGAACTGAGGATTAAGAGGACGGTAGGGGGGAGTATAGATGGGTGGGTGGAAGGTGATTTTGAGGTTGTGGGGTATAAGCCGCATGCGAGTCTTGCTATGAAGATGAGTGTGTAAACCGAGTTTGGTCTGAGTACTATGTAGAACAATGAAGGGGGTTATAGATGGTATAGATATGAATTATGCAATTGAAGTTAATTCTTCTTCTCTTTTCCTCTCCTCATTCAAGTATCTCTTCAGTCTTACAAATGCATGCGTACACACGTACACATAAAAACATGCCAAACGCTTTCAAATGCCAGCACAATCATCAAGGTATCATATTCCCCCCTCCCCCAATCTACCCCATTCCCTTTCCTCCCCACCCTTCCCAAATAAAAAAAAGTCCTATACCTATACTACAAAGAACGAAAAATCAACTCGGCAACTCCTGTGCCTCCCCTGCATTATGCGCATACTTGATACTCCCCGGCAACTCATTTGTCTGCCCAGGCGTATACATTTCCGCCCTCCCCCCTTGTCCCGCAGCACCATCACGCTGATAATAACTCTGCTCCGTATCATGCACAGGCACCGATCCATACCCGCCCGTCTGCGCATCTTTCTCCACCACCCCCTTCTTGCTAGCTTTGCGTCTGCGCCACCAGAAGACTGCGAAGATGAGGGCGGCGAGGAGCGCGATGCCGCCGACGATGGGGCCTGCGATCCATGCTTTACTGCTTCCGCTGCTAGAAGAGGAAGAGGAAGAGGAAGAGGAGGGAGAGTTAGAGGTGGAGGGAGAAGAAGAATTTGAGGGTGAGGATGAAGGGATGTTGCTGTCGGAAATGACTGCGTATGTGGAGGTGGAGAGGTCGGATATTATACTCGAGGTATTTTGTAGGTAGCAGTTGTTGTAGCCGCTGTCGAGGGTTGAAGAGAATAAGATGGCTTTGCAGCCTTTATCGCTTGCGGCGCAGGCGTCCATGCAAGAGGTTATGTTGTGGGTGTGGAGGTTTGTAATGTTTCGGCCTGGATTCGTTTTGCCGCAGTGGATGTCGAAGCGAGGGGCGTTACTTCCACCGGTCGTAGCTTGATATACATTTTGCTCTGGGCATTTGGTGTCCGGGATGTCAAATTCGACGATTTCGGCTGCGTGGATGACGCCTTGTTTTGCGGTTGGACTGATGAATTTGGGTGAGTTGCCGTATTTGGGCTTGCAGTTTGCGTAGCCGGCCGTGAGATCTGGGTTCCAGGATACGGCGCGGCAGAGGGGGTGCAGCCCAGTGCAGATTTTGAGGCATTCTTCGAGCGTCTCGGTGTGGTAGAATGCGCGGTAGTCAGGGTCGAAACAGTCGAATTCTTCGAAACAGCGCGGTGGTTCGTCGATTACTTTGCCGCAGTGTGTCGTGTATGTTATACCCTCGACGCCCGGGAGAGGCTTGTCCTCCAAGTCTGCGTTCGGGCACTTGGTGTCGTAACCTTTCATCTGATTCCTGTCTATGAGGAGGCCGGTTATTGCTTCTGGTGCGGGTACGAGGGCTTCGGTAGAGACATTGCTGGTTTTCAGCCAGCAGTGGCCGCCGGGTACGGTCCAGGTCATACCATAACATGCATCGCCTGAAAAGCGCGAGCAGTGTTCCATGCATTCATCATAAGTCGCAGTGTAAAACCAGACTCCCGCCCCGTTCGTTTCTCTAACTGCATCTACCGTATGTCAGCCAAAGACCCTGTCGAAAGGCATGATACATTCTGGTGCTCACCGCTCAAAGGAGCATTCTGCTGGCAGTATAGATCGAATGCGAGTCCATTCTTCGTTGTGTACTTTTCTTCGCAGTTTTCAACGGTATCTTGCCGTATTGCGAGGTCGCGGGTGAGAACGGCATCTGCCTTTGTGGAAGCTGTTAGCGCGTCAGTATACGAATTATTTACCAAAATATCCAACAACAGTCCAACGTACAAGTAGGTGTCGCAATGATAGCGCTTGCGCATGCGAGTGCCAGTAAGCTCTGTCTCGCCAGGATCAACATGCCGTAAATATCTGACTTCTTGTAGCGTCGCCGTCGACAACGACAGTACCGAAAGGTTGAGATAGCGAAATCCCAAACCACGCGCAATCGCGAGCTTGGAGACAGTCCAGAAGATAGTTTTACAAGCACTGCACCAAGAGGAGGGCAGTGCTGCCTCGTCCAAGCAGCACGATGACAGCCAGGCCCGTTAGGCGTCCATTGGTGGGTACAACGCCCATAACGGCCCCCAAATCAGAGCCGCCCTCGTCCCGACACTGCCCCCAAATTTACATTGCAAATATATGCACTTACTCGTGCGCAACAGTCTCGACCAATAACTTGTGCAGGGGTTTGAGTCTTCCGATCTGGCGCTTTCGAGTTCGCAACCTGCATCGCCCTATTGCATCCTCGTCGTCCCTGAGCTTGTACATACTTGGCCACGGCCTGGTTCCAAGATGCTGTCATTCGTTTGCCTCCTCCTAACTTTCAATAGCTATGTCTGTTTTTTTCTCAAGATTTGCACAGTCAGATGCGAAAATGACCAGGGTTTTGCGGTGTGCATATCTTGTCCGTTCTAGGGAGATTGGGTGGTGCTGCCAAGACACATTGGTGGGCGGAGCAGTGCTATCCTCGTCGTCCACCTCAACTGCGACTCGGAATAGAGCTCTACGATAGCCGTGATTCGATCACGTTCCCCGTCACCTTATTCCCGGGCTAAGCATTCTGGAAAGTTATCCGATGAAGCTTCAACTACAGAAAGGATTAAATCACTTGTATGCGGGCAACTACGACACCTTTTAGGCGCTCCTGCCATAGCTGGTGTACACAAATACTGCTCTGAATTTGACAACAAAGGGTTGGATTACCACGCTGCTTTTGTAGACAACGACTTGGTATCTAATGCATCCTGAACGCCCGCCATTATTTTTCCCAGCCTGCAAACCAATAATGCAACAACGCTGAACATTGCAAGTCTGCTTATCTGTGGCTGGTCTTTCCAATACCACGCTTGCCGGCAGTCTAGACTGTTGTTAGTAGATGCTTTTGTACTTCCAGATAAATCACAACTTACCAAGTGCTTGATCAGAGAACCAGTCTGGTGCCTGTCGGCCTCACCCTGTCTAGCCATCCTGTTCATCTTCTTCTGCGACAACTTGGCCAGCTTCTCCGCCTTTGAAGCAGCCTCAGCATCCGTAACACCGTCGTTCCTCCTGTTGGTACTCTGACTGCGACCACGGCTCTTCGCACGCTCAAGGGCCGACTTGGGTGTATCGATATCCATGGCGTCGCCACCGGGAGCCTCTGATCGTGAACGGGCCAAGCTGCGTCCTCGTGCTTCTGCTTGAGCCTGTGCACGCTCGACAACCTTTGTAGTATCGTATCCAAGGCTCTCGAGGTGCGATTCCATTTGCGACATTTGCTTCGCCTTCTTTGTCCTGGGAATAATAGCCCTGTTCTTCAAACTCTTGCGCATCTTGGCTTCGTTCCTGATGAGTTGCCTCTTCTCGCGGATCAGCTCTGCTTTGTACCGGATGTCTGCCTCCTCTGCGTCTTCAAGATCGTCATCCGAGTCGTAGAAACCCTCCTCCTCCAACTTTTCTTCTTCAGCCTCAAGCGCGGCAAGCTTAGCCTCAATGTCAGGGTCAATAAAGTCGTAGACATTCTGGCCCTTGAACACCTCTGGAATACGGTCGTGTTTCCATTCATCGTTCTCAAGAAGATAGTTCTTGCGAAGATCAATGTTGTACACACCAGCTCCGCCATTCTCCTCTTCCAGATCACGTTCGAGGATTGGCCTATCGGGATCATCCTTGTCGTACTTCTTCTTGTTCAGTGCTGCTTCTGGGATAAAGGTCTCGCGGGTCACACCACCCAATGGCTGAGCAACGTGAATTCGGCGCAACAATTCACCAAGACGACCAGACGGCTCACCGGCGCTGTTGGTTCCAGCTTTGAGCTTCTCTGCGTTACGAGCAGCAATCAAGCGATCGCAGACTGCGTTTCGCACGGCCATGACACCCTCGGTAGTACTGCAAGAAAGCTCCAGCATCTCTACCTCGCCAGACTTGAGCATGCCTTGTAGTTGAGCCTGTGTTTCAGCATCAAGCTGGTCGGGACGCATGAGATCGATCTTGTTGATGACAATGGATATGAGCTTGTTCGCGAACAGAGGCTTGATGTTGTTGAAGAGGGCGATTTGTGAAGCAACCGAGTAACCACACTGCTCACTGAGATCCATAAAGTAGAGAATGTGGGCGCGGAGATGAGCAATGGCGCAGATGGACTGATGTTCGATAGTGTTCATCTCCTCAAGCGCATGGTCCAGAATACCAGGAGTGTCAACCGCCTGGAAGCGAAGCATTTTGTAATCGAAATGACCGACATACAAGCTCTTGGTGGTGAAAGCGTATGGCTGAACCTCGACATCGGCTCTAGAAATGGACTTCAAGAAGGACGACTTGCCGACGTTGGGAAATCCAGAAATGACGAGTGTGCGAGTATTGGGGTCGATCGAGGGAAGACGACCCAAATGCTGCCTAACTTGCTCAAGGTAGACAAGAGGATCCTTCAATCGCTTGCAGATTGTGGCCATACGACCAAGCGCAGCCCGCTTGAGCTGCTTGCACTGGAAAAGAGACTGGCCATATTTGAGAAGACGCACATAGTCACGCGCAACCGTCTCAATCAGCGACTTTGCAGTCGAGAGCTGACCAAGAGCAATGCGGAAGTGATCCGCGTCGTAGAGGGTGTTCAAGAGGTCGCGATGGAACGGGTGGATGTCCTGCAGGCGCGGAAATGCGTCGATGGTGGTGGTGAGGCGCTCAACGAATGTCTCGGATGTGAATTTGACTTTTCGCGTGTAGAAGGCTCGAATTCTGCTAATCTTGAAACCCGCACGGATCTGGGTGGGCAGTCTAAAGAGTTTTTCGTCAGCTGTTTGCTCTTCGGTGAAGTATGTAGCTGGCGCCTTGAAAGCGTAAATCTCGGCGCATGGATGTGGTTTGCGCAGATGCAGATGAGATGGGTAACCTACCTCCTCTGGGTCCTGGATAGTACAATGTCCAGGAACTCCTGGCTCGTAGGCACGGCGGGGATATCCTTCCACTGAGTCTTCATTTTGGGGACTGCGGGTTTGTTGGGGTTGTGGACGCGGTCTGCGCTTCGAGAGGGAAGGGCTGGCAAAAAGTTCGAGGCACTACCTATCGATACCAAAAAATATTCCCCACCGCCAAGCGGCAGTTCGCCTCACGTGCGCTAGTGCCGCATCCAGACACCCATCAGCCATTGCGGCCTTAGGGACCCTGATTGTCGTGTTGAACACGCAAGCATTGTATGTAGTCATATGTATATTAGAATTCAATTTTTTTTCTCCTTGTTCAGTCCAAGACCTGGAAGTGAGCATCTACAGGGTTCTTCCCGTTGATGGTCAGAACATCTTGAGGACATGCACTCATCACCACAACTACATCCCGCAGCGCCTCCAAAACTACATAGTCGCCTGGTTTCGTCTTTGGCTCTTCGAAGCTCACACCCCGCTTCGCACCCTCGCCCTCTTGTGTGATGGGGATATTCATGAACAAGTTGAAAGGATCAGGCACCCTGCTTCCCAATTCCCCCTGCAACATTTCTAGAGCCTCTTTCTCTTCTGCCGACAGGAACGAGGAGGTAGAAAGAGAGTGCAGGGCGTCCCAGAAGTTGTCTGTACAGCTTTCGTGGTATCCATTGACACCCAGCTCACTGTACCGCCACCTATCGCACGCCGCAATCAAAGTATCATGCACACCAGGGCTTGTGTCCTCGACCAATTTTACCATTGGCGCCCTTTTCTGACTAACCATCACATCACCCACTTCAGGTGTAACTTTTAGCAATGTTGCGCGGCAGTGGCACATAGACATGTATTCGGGCGCACTGGCAGCGACATTGGCCGCAGGTGAGTATTTAGAGGGCGAGTCGGTGGTCGCGTTTGGGTAGAGTGCTGCTTCGACCTTAGAAGATGCGGTCGTGAGGGCTGAAGAGGGGAGCGCGAGTGCCCAGGTATCGACTACTTGGTTTCCGTGGGTGTTTATTATCTTGATCTTCTTGCCGGCTTTGGCTACCGTTGCTGCTCCACGGCGGGCGGGGACGGTCTGGATTGGAGGAGACATAGCAGATAATTAATTTGCAGTTTCTGAACTTGATTGATCTTGGGCAAGGACTTTGGGGAGTTAGATAGGAGTAGGGGACAGTGGCATGCCAATGCCTGAGATATATATGTTCACGTCTACCCCACTTGTGTTGCCATATCATATGTCGTGGAATGGGAAGATAGAAAGATAAGTTGCGGGGCTCCATTCCTTCGTTGAACACATCAGTTCAAGATAAGTGAATTTGTCACAGCCTCAGGCAAGATTGACTATTCTGCGTTTTGATACCATTTTGCGGGAAGCGCGCGTATCCGGCAGAAGTATCACCCTATCACCTTATTACTAACAGACAAAATCGATCTTGGCTCTTATAGACCTGCACACCCTAAAACCTACATGAAATGACTTGTAAAACTAGTCTCTACCTCCTCCAACTCTTATTTTCTAAATTGAGCCTCTGTAGCGTATGCAAAACGCGTGTAAAGTTGGCGCTTTTTGTACGTGCGCGGTTATTTGTCTATCGATAGGACTTTTGGCGTAGCCGTAGCCATCCAAAGACTTCGAACAAGGCAGCCTGGGCTAATCCCCTGGCATACTATGAAGTCACTCTCAGAGATACGACAATGAGTCCAGTGTATTGATCAACTCAGAGGTTAACTTATCATACATAGCAGACAAGCGGCTGTCCAAAAGCAGTATTGCCGGGGTTTGCGGTGTGTTGAACAAGGTGTAGTAGGTCGTGGCTTGAAGGTACCCAAACCATCACGTGTCAGGGATGTGGCCTGGGTCATCCTTCGAACGGCCACCCTAGCATTCCCGAGCGCCGCAACCCAAATTATTCCCACCACAGCTCGACTCCTTTACCGCCAACCTAAATCGTTTCTGCCCAGTGTTCACCATGGCTGCCCTCGCGACTAAAACCCAGTCGCAAAATATTTTTACCAAATTGAAGTCAAAGCCCGCCAACAAAGTAGGTATTCACACCAGTCAGCGCTTCCAACGACTCCTAATGCATGCCTAGATATGCTTCGACTGCGGCGCAAAGAACCCAACATGGAGCTCTGTGCCCTTTGGCATTTACCTCTGTCTCGACTGCTCGTCTAACCACCGTAACATGGGTGTTCATATCTCGTTTGTTCGTTCCACCAACCTCGATAGTACGTCTTCCCCTGGGCCCTGCGGGCGCTCGAAGCAAGAATATATATTGACCAAGGACAGTCTGGCAATGGGATCAACTGCGAATTATGAAGGTCGGCGGCAACGAGAGCGCAACCAAGTATTTCCAATCGCACGGAGGTTCCGCTGCGCTCGCAAGCAAAGACCACAAAGCCAAATACACTAGCAATGCCGCCAATAAGTACAAGGAGGAGCTGGCTCGGCGCTGCGCTGCAGACGCCAAGTTGTAAGTCTATTGGATTGCGTAGCGACACAAACTAATTGTATTGTGCCAGGTATCCTAACGAAGTTGTAATCACCGACGTCGTCGAGCCTGGCAGCGACGGCACCAATACCCCAGCCGGCGAAGACGATGACTTCTTTTCCTCTTGGGATAAGCCTACAATCAAGCGTCCCTCAAACCCACCCTCGCGTACCGGCACACCCAAGGCTGCATCGCCTTTCCTCAAGCCTGGTGCCAACGGCGCGGATCGCCCGAAGTCGCCCCTTGCTGGCAGCTCCGAAACCACTACGCCGGCAGCAAAACCTGCAGCAATACGAAAGACTACCGGAGGCGCTGTACCAAAGAAGAACATTCTGGGTGCGAAGAAGAAGGGTCTTGGTGCCAAGAAAGTGGTCGCTGCTGATGGCGGACTCGATTTTGAAGAAGCGGAGCGAAAGGCTCGCGAAGAGGCAGAGCGCATCGAGAAGTTGGGCTATGACCCTGACGCTGAGGCCGCAGAGGTCGCTGCAACCACCAAGTCTAAGGGTTCCGAAGCATCCATTATCGCACCTACTCCCGTATCACCACCACGTGGCGGCTTCGGCTCGACCTCCAAGCCTGAGCGCTCAAGTCAGGATATGGAACGGCTAGGTATGGGCGTTCAGCGTCTAGGATTCGGACAAGTAGGCGCTGCGAAGAAGCCTGTTGCCCAGAAGAAGATGGGAGGTTTCGGCAGCGTAGGCAAGCCTGCTCAAGATGACGATGAGAAGTATGCGCGGGAGAAGTTTGGTACACAGAAGGGTATCTCGAGTGACGAGTTCTTTGGCCGCAATGCGTACGATCCTTCAGCCACTGCACAAGCGAAGGAGAGGTTACAAGGTAAGTGCAGCTTTGCAAGATTGAATATTGGAATTATGTTTTCTAACTCGTCTTGCAGGCTTCGAAGGCGCAAGCGCGATTTCATCCAACGCATACTTTGGCCGCCCTGAGGACGACGCTGCAGAGGAGGACTATGGTGATCTGGAGACTGCCGCCAAGGACTTTGTCCGCAAGTTTGGCCTGACCGCTGGTGATGACCTCGAAAACCTGACCAACATGCTCGGCGAAGGTGCGACGAGGTTGCAAGGAGCCGTTCGGAACTACCTCAACTCGTAGAATAAGCGTTGAAAAGGGTTGATCGGGGCGTTCTTAGTGGGTGTTCGAGGAGTCAGGTGGACACATTCTGTACCATGCAGATCACGCACATTGTATGGCAGCAGCAACAGTCTCGGCGCATGGTGCATAAGAAGATGGGACCTGGGAGATGCAAAACCCATGAGTTGGCGGGGTTTACTCGGATTCGACTGTGTACGTATTGTTTCATCCGCGCTGAAGATAGATGGGTTTATCCATGTGGTGTTTTGGGAGCATACATAAAGTAACGTTGGAATCTTGATTGGAAATCTGAGTAATCTTGACCATCCCTTTCTCATTGACAAAAAAAATTAACAATCCAGAAAAGCAGATCGTATCGCAGTGTATCCTTGACTCCACGGCTCCAGCTAAATACTCTGAACAAAATGAAATGCAATCAATCATCCCTATCACCCCATACATCCGCCTCCTCCCTAGCCACAGCATCCAAATCAATAAATATACCCTTCCCACTTTCTTTCCTTGCCACTCCTTCCTCATCACTACTACTACCCTCATGCCTCTGTCTCGCCTCCTCCCGACTCATAGAACCCCACCCCGCATCTTCATCTTCGTCATCGTCTTTCGCGAAACCAGGGGACACAGGGACAAAGTCGTCCATTAGATTACTTGGCAGACCGGCTGGCACAGGACGTTTGGGAGAGTATGTGGGTGGAGAGGGAGTTAGGGGCATCATGGTCATTTCTGGGTGTTGGGATAGTTGGGGTTCTGCAGGACTACTGGGTGGTGGTGTTGAGACGCGGGGTTGATGGTGTGATTGGGGGTGGGGTTGCAGGATGCTGGACATCTCGGGTTGGGGGTCTTTGTCGTGCTTAGATGATGGGCGGTGTTCCTGTCGTGAGCTGGATTGGACGGCAGGCTGGGTGTCGATGCTTTGGGTCGCGGGGAGTTTGGCGTGGTGCTCCTGTTGGTGTTGCTGGGAGAAGGGGAAGATGGAGAAGAGGCTGGAGCTGAGGCTGTGGCGGTTTGGTACGTTGGGTCTTTGTTCTTTTTTTATTTCTTCTTGTCGTGGGTTTGGTGCTGTTGGAGGAGGTGCTGAGGCAGAATGCGAGTGTGAAGGAACTCTTCGGATGGCTGCAGGGCTAGGGGGGTTAGTGATGGTAGTCTCGGGTAAGGATGCCTCACACATCTCACAGGCGTGGAGGCTGGGATTGTTGAGGAACGTGCAACGTGGGCATTGCTTCTTGAGCTCTGGTGTTGATGGGCGTGGTGGCTCCGGATTCTGGCCTGCTCGCTGTGGTCGAGGTGGTTGAGGTGGTGCTGCTGGCTCAGATTCGGTAGGCATCTGGTATCCTGGACTATATCTCTGTCTGGCCCTCGAATTGGATGGCGCTGTATCTCGTCTCTTGTTCCTGGAAGAAGCATCTCCATTTGCTACAGGGCCTGGGATGGGATCAATAGAGACTACGACCTGCACATCTCTCTTTGTCCCACACTTCATGCACTGACACTGCCGCGTCACAGTCTTTGTATATGTATCGGTAACCTCAGCCGGTGCATTGAATCTGATCTCAAACTTCCCGGGTTCTCCAAAGCCCGCACCACTCTGGTCCTGCCTCTGCCAGTCCTTCGCATTTGAGTAGCCTGCTCCTTTTGCGACGATGGGGATAATTGGATCCACATTTCCGAATACCAAATGATCTACAAATGGCAGAAGCATCAGGGTTCCGCTACTCTTGATGTGGTGATCGACTTCTTCACGCACTTTGAAATCGTCCAACGAGTGCAGAACCCGAAAATACTTGTTGAACATGTCGCCATACCATTGTCGAATCTGGACACCCTGCTTCAATAACTCTTTTGCGATAGTTCGTGGCGCAGGGCTAGGCCAAAGTACATCGATCAGATGTTTCTCCTTCAAGGCCTTGCGGACCATCAAATCCAACCTAGCACATTCGTACAGTTTCTTCTCCAGTCTTTCGTGTAATTCGTACTTTGCAAATCTAATCACCAAGCCTCTCACGAATCCGGCATCTAGATTCCATTTTCGCGTGAAGTAGTCCAGTGACTCCAGATCTTTCTGTGCCTGTGCGTTGGCAGGCCTAACCATGAGTGGGGCGAGCTCATGGCCCATTGATATCCATCGGTCGGGTTGGTGCGGGAGGGCGGTTGCTGTAGACCAGAAAGATCGGATGGGGTAGTATTCAGCTTTGAAATAATTGTAGATGAAGTCCAGAAAGTCCGACTCTGTAAGCGGCAATGCTGCATGGCCGCGGGGAAAGTCCATCGTGGAGGTTGGTAGTCCAGCTGGTGGCGAGAGCCCGAATGGGTGTGACGAGTATCGAGGCCACGAGTTTATAGCTTCAAGCACTGTGGCTTCAGAAGCGCTTTGTAACAGGAAAATATTTAATTCAGAATATTGGCATGAGTGTGTACGGAGTCCCGATTACAGTGCTGGCGGACCACACTATGTGAGTAATGTTGCTGCCTGGGTAGAATAGAGAAGGAAACACGTACAGTAGCCACACAGCTAAAGAAGAGTGACGGTGCTGATTTACAGCTGCGCCACAGCATGTGACAATGTTATATGCGCTAGACGTGCTGCAGAAAGCTTCAGCGCACACCATGCTCTTGTGACGGCTTTCCTGGAACATACGTCATTACTGTGGCGGTGCTTGGCCTTTCTTCCACACTAAGCGCGGCTAGTTCTCGAAGCTCGACAGCTTTCACAGCCATTCAAGACTTGGAAGTTCAACATTGCGATAACGGTTTTCTTACATTGTGGTTTTTGTGAATGAGTTATTTAATGCCGTGCTGGGTGCTCATCATGTGTGCGTGGAAATACAGGATAGGTATAGACAGGGCTCATCATGTCTAAACATTCGTTATGAACGGGAGATAACCCAAGATTTAACCTTCATTTAATCAATAGGAGTGCTAAAAAGTTGTCAGAGTCATCATTGCTCGGAAAGCGTATGAGATTGCGCCATTCGACCTTTGGCCGAGGAATTTAACCCCCATACTGGTAGAGTCAAGATAAGGTTGAAGAAAACTGAGTTTCCAGATTCCATCAAATGGGATGAAATCCCGCTTCCGTTCAGTACTAACTCTATGCAAAGATGGTGGCGTGGTGGCTTGACGAAGATGTGTGCAAGGGCAACTGGGATTAAGGGGTCAGCAAGGGATTGCTCGATCAGGGCTTATCTCACAGATAGGTGTTCTCGGTGAGCCTATCATGATTTCTCCTAGGATTGAAAGCCTTGAATTTCGGCTGTTGATCTCGCCTTTTCCTAAGATACAAGCGTTCGTCAGAAATGTCTCGCCTTTCCGCAACGTGGAGAATGCAGGAATCAGACCACGAGGTCTCGGCAATCCCACGCCGCTTTGCTGTAAGTAAGTCGGTATCCGCAGATCTTGCACAGACGTACAAATGACGGGTACAGTTCTTAATGGAACTGGCGGCGGTAAAACATCGTCCTTAAACTTGGCTTGGCCCATCAGTTCGGTTACGCAATTCTTTAGTCGTCCCTAATACCAACCTCAACCACTGTCTCGGAGCTCGTGCAGTATGGCGTCTTTGGAGACATCATCTAAAGCTTCGTCTAAGTGTTATATCAAAATTTCACCTAAAGAGTCGCACAAAAGGGCACCGAGGTCATCAGAAGGTTTACAAATTGCAGAACCTGAGCCATACCCTGAAGCTGTCAATAGATATTCCTCGAACCGCGATACCAAACTGCCACAGCTACAAGACCAACCAGGCCCCGAGGAAGCATCAATACATACCCGGCCATCTCAAGAGCGCGTATCATTCCGTCCCGGACCGTACAGTGATCAATCTGGATATGGCCCCACTATAGAAGTTCCACCAGATATGGTTAAGAAGTTTTTCACTCACCGCCGACGCAAGTTTTGGTTTATTGTTGTCTTCACATTGTTTATAGTTGGTACCCTTATTGGCTCTAGTATAGGAGGTGCACTATATGTGCAAGAAAAAGCTGAACAGTAAGTTTGCTCTACTTTCTGCCTGGCTTGTACTTTGTCGCCTAACCTATACTAGATCTACTTCTAGAAGTAGAGCTACCACAGATGTAGCAAGTAAAGGTCCAGCATCAAGCCCCACACTCGCACCAGTGGAACCTTCTACTCAAGCCCAGCCCTCGGGCACGGCATACACATCGCGGCCATTTGGCACCATCCAATCGATTAACACCACATGTCCATCTACCCTAATCATTTCCAGTCAACTCAAAGGCAAGAGTTCGGAAATCAGTGGCCGCTACACCTACAACTGCCTCGACAATACCAACATACTAAACGAACCCAACCTCATGGCCTTTACTGCATACACTCTTGAACAATGCGTCGATGCCTGTAGCCAATACAGCGCCATGGGCAACAAGAACGAAACCTGTAAAGCTGTTGTAATCAACTCACAGTTTCGTGAAAAATACGAGACGGGATACGGGGCAAATTGCTGGCTGAAGGGTTTGGCGGATAATGCTAGTACGGGAAAATTGGGATACACAGCGGCAGTCTTACGTGAGGGGTGAACTTAATATCTACATCACCGTAAGGAGATATATTTGGTATTGATGTATATGTCTTGATTGTTAACCGTATGTCACTGGAAAATAATTTGTCCATCCATCCAGTTTATCGTCGTGGAGTAACATTGACCTTATCTCACTATCGTCTCTTCATCGTTGCTGCTTGTGCATTCGAATGTGGTAAAATATATTTCTGTCGCTGCGGAGGCAACTGTCAAGGCTTTTGTTATCTCACGCAAAACCTATGCCTACTGCATCTTATACTGTTTGTTACACGCGAACAGTAGATAGGATTTAATGAGCGCTCTAAGCTTCTTGAATGATGTTTGTTTCTTTCAAATGTTACCAAAAAGAGGCAGAATATGTGAAATATCATCCAGTCATTACTTAGTTACAGCTGACACGGCGGTGTCGCAAACGCACTTAACGGCAAAATAGATGCACGAGATGCCAATAAGAAGACTTGAGATGTTCTAGCTCTACTGAGAAACAACACCAGCAGTTACCAAAAAAAACTGCAAAAAGAGTATTTCCGACACCGGGAATCGAACCTGATTAGAATTAATAAGAGTTATTCGAGTAGGTGGTTTGGATAGTACTAACCCGGGCCTTGCCGGCACTTGAACAGTGAACTGACTCTGCGATGAGAGCGGCAAATCCTAGCCACTAGACCATATCGGATATTGATGGGAAACTGATATTTTAGACATTAAATATCTATGACATTGTAAAAAGCTGGACAAAAAAGATCTATCACTGGAGTCGAGAGTTTGCTAACGTGAGTGATAAGCGAGTGGCCATGCTAGGCGAGTGGCCACCCTCATTGATTTTCAACGCCTCCAAACTCCAAACTACAATGTCTCAACCATCTGATCTTGAGAAGCTCTCAAAAGAATAGAGGATTAAAGCAGCCCTCCAAGCAATTCAATCGCCAGTAAAACTAAGTGTGCAACGCGCTGCCACTACTTACAACGTGTCTCGACCAAACCTCCGCCGCCGACGCGCTGGGAAGATGTCGCAACGTGATCCTCATCTCAAATCACCAAGTCTTGAGAAGACTGAAGAGGAGGCGCTCAAATACTATATCAAGAAGCTATATGCCCAAGGATTTACCCCAACACTGCGTTGCGTTGAAGATATGGCTAATCAACTGCGCGCTGCGCGTGATGCAAAGCCTGTTGGCCCACGATGGGCTTCAAACTTCATCAAACGCGAGCCTGAGCTCAAGTCGCAAATGACTCGGCAGCGCGATCGCCAGAGAGTCTTATGTAGTGATCCAGATGTCAATGGGCCCTGGTTCGACCTTGTACGCAATGTCAAGGCCAAGTATAGCATCCAGGACGAAGATACCTACAACTTTGACGAGACTGGCTTTACTATAGGTGTCGGAAACTTCGTGAAAGTAGTCACTGCATCAGGGTTCCTCACCATCTTCTGTGGTTAATATGCTTAATCAGCTTGAAAAGGGCACTGAGATGATACTGCATTCGCAGACGTTGCTAGCAGCCCTAGTGCTGCAACTTGAAGCGTCAAATAAGGCTGCTTCTGAGCGTAAATCGCGGAAGCGGAAGCGGATTTAAGAGGGCGGGGACCCTTCAAAGGAGTAGGCAGAGGAATTGATGGCCGAACTAGACGATAAGGCGCAGGTAGACGGGGAAACGCGTGAAGGTAGGGCCCGAACAGGTACAGGCAACCAGTGCAAAAGGCACTGCAAACGCTGTGGAGACAGGACATAATTCCCACACATGCGAAAAAGAAATAGTAGAAGTCAACGATTAATTCTATATACTACATTTTCTAGTAGAAGGTTGTAGTGCGAAGCAACAACGTGCAGAAGATTGAAAGATTAACGAGGGTGGCCGCTCGCCTAGCATGGCCACTCGCTTATCACTCACGTTATCAGAATTACCAATGGTAAAATTTTCGGAGATTTTTGACCATGGGGTGGGCCGCAACAAGCCACTGACGCCCTATCCTAGACTACCCCACTCTTGGAAAATTCTGAACAACCAACCTCTGATACAGCACTGCGTCCAGCCGTAGAAAGTTTCGTATTATTGTTTGAGTTGTAATCATATAGTCTGAAGTCTATTGGTTTACTTTACTGGTTTGTTTCTAGGATGCTGCTCATGTAATATTCTACCCTGCAAGTCCGATATATAACTTGGGGGCCCTCGGTAAAGTTTTGGTAACACATCTTTCGCACTGGCATGAGTAGCAAATAGTATTGTTCTGTGATTGTTCATTTTTCTTCTTTTTTGGACCAGAGAGAAAATCGGGGTTGCTTGCTCCATTTGGACTACTCTGAGGAACATACACGTTATACTAACACCTACAACACGCGCATTAATTATATGCACATGCTAATCAATATTATCAGTTGTTTCCGGAGTAAATTTTTTATTTCTTTGCACAATGGACTTCTGGGTATTCCGATTTGCCAAAACACATGTTCTGCGATGAACGGTTGAGTAGGTTCACGTCTTTGTTGACTGTGACATCTGCACACATGCGTATTGCCCCTATTTCCTCAATTTTCCGTTACCTACTACCCACAAACCCTTTCTGAAGATTCTGCCTATACATCATTCACTCTCACAACACTACCAGGCCAAACCAACTTGTGACGCGATTGTTCCCTTTACTTTAGAAACTAGAAGTAAGTGCACATCCAAAAGGTTTTTACAAGCCGTCTTCAATAAGCCCCAATCAGAACCAATTTCAGCTAGAGTAGTAAACACAACTTTTTTCTGACTATTGCGAACCTTACTTTGAGCCCGGCTTCGCTGAGTGTATACCACTTCTCAACCTGAAGGCCCAAGCGTCATTGCACGTGGACGATGAGTCCTGGTCGATTTAGCATTGAACAGTAGCGCCTGGATAAGCGTCTTGATATTATTATTATTATTCCATTAGAGTCTATATGCAGCTCGGGGCTATGTAAGACCTTGGCCGTAAGCCGTCCTATCCGGTTATTTATATGTGGGGGTTTGTTTTTCTTTGTATAGTACTACTGTGGTGCTTCGGCTTTTGTCTGTTTGTGGCTATGCCTCTAGCAGACGCCTGGTACTAAAGAGCAATTTGGTAAACAGGAAGAGATGTTAGTGGATAAGCGTCTTATTGCGCATATGTAGCTTACAGAGTTGAAATACTTAGCATAATTTTGAAGATTTAAACAATTTATCAAAGCTCAAATTTGGAGCATCATTTACTAAATCTCCAATAACAAATCTCACCGCCATCACAGCAATTCAAAACAATCAAAAGTCTCATCAAATAATAGAAATTAATAACCTATTCATATACTCATAACCACATGAAACCCGTTTCCCAGGCTACCCCTTTATTGTCCAACAACAGTAAAGCTATCATGAACCTTCAAGTCACGGCTGCTAAGTCCAACCCAGATGTTGAACTCGCCCTCAGGAATGACCCACTGCTGGCTAACAACATCCCAGTAACTCAGATCTCTGCGCATAAGCTCGAAGTTAACACTCTGGGTCTCACCCTCCTCAAGGTACACCTTCTCGAAGCCGCGGAGCTGGCGCACAGGAGTACCAGCAGGGGCGGAAGAAGGCAGACCGACGTACAGCTGGGGCACAGCAGCGCCGGCAACGTCGCCAGTGTTGGCGACAGAGACGGTGACGTTGTAGATAGACTCCCAGAGAGCGGGGTTGCCACCGGGCTGGATGGGGAGGTCCTCGGGCTTGGAGGTGATGGCCTCCTTGAGTGGAGCAGACTTAATGTCGGAAATGGAGAAGGTGGTGTAGGAAAGACCGAAGCCGAATTCGTAGCGGACGGAGATGTTGTGCATATCGAAGTGGCGGTAGTCAATCTCGAGCTTCTCGTCGAACCAGCTCTGCCAGTCGTTGAAGCCGTCGGTTTGGATTTCAGTGGTGGGGGGCGCGTTCCAGTCGTCACCGTTCTTGGCGATGGTGTAAGGGAGGTGGCCAGAGGGGTTGAAGTCGCCGTAGAGGATGTCGACGAGGGAGTTGCCGGATTCTTCACCGGGGAAGTGAGCAGCCAGGATGGCGGTGACGTTGGGGTGGTCAGACCATGACAGGGTGTTGACACCGGAGGAGTGGGTAACGACAATAGTGTTATTGCAGAAAGACGCAACGGACTCGACAACTTTGTCGCCATCCCAGTCAGATCCAAGGTGAAAGCGGTCATCACCTTCCTCGGCCCAGGTCTTGAGCATGACAATGCAGACATCTGGTACATCGCGTGGGATGACGAGAGTGCTGACGTTGTTAGAGATGATGTGGGTATTGTTCAGGAAGTACTGGACAATGCCACTGTCTTCCCTGACACGCTGCTGGATAGCGGTGAGGGGCGTAATCACGTAGGTAGGCTGGCCGGTACCAGAGCCACCGCCAGCAAAGATGGCGCCGTACTCGTAGTTTTTCTGGTTAAGAACAGAGCTACGAGCTGGCTCACCAGCCCCGTTACCGAAGACTGCAACGTTGCGGGGTGCCTTGAGAGGCAGAGTACGGTCCACATTCTTCAACAGGACGGTACCAGCAGCACCGTGTCGACGAATCAGTTCGTTGTGTTTGCCACGAACATTACGGCTCTTCTCGCCAGTAAGGTTGAACTCGCGGGTCCAGGTCTTTCGTGGAGAGAAAGTGTTGAAATCAGCAGAAGAAGGGTCAACGGACGGGAAGTCCTTGTCCTGACCGAGCTGGAAGTAGGGAGTCATGATACGGATGACCATGTCGTCGATGCGGGACTCGTTGACAGTGCCGTTGTTAACAGCAAGAGTGATATTGCCGCCAAAGTAAGATGGGATACCAAAGTTCATTCCGTAAGAACCAAGTCCACCAGGCATATTCATGTCAAGACCTGCCTCTATGGAAGCAACACCCGAGTGGGTCGCACCCCAGTCAGACATGATGTACCCTTGGAAGCCTAACTCAGTCTTGAGCAGACCGTTTTGTGAAGCAGAGTTCTGGCATCCGTAAGATCCATTGATTCTCTGGTACGAGCACATGAAGCTGGCAGCGCGGGCCTTGACAGCGTTGGCAAATGGCCACATGTAGAGCTCGTGCATGGTGCGGTCATCAATGTTAGATGATAGAGCAGCTTGCTCTTGTTCAGTGTTGTCATCCTTGCGGTAGGTAGGGTTACGCATGATCTCCTGCTCGTTGCCAACCCAGTGCTTAGCGCAAGCCTGTACACCTGCATCTTGAGCTGCCAAGATAGTCTTCTCCATAGCTACACCGCTGAGATAAGGGTCTGAAGAGAAGCCCTCCCAGTTACGGCCGGCATAGGCGGAACGTCCAAGTGGTCCTGCGACAGGACCCAAGAAGACGTGAGCACCCTTTGCCCTGAACTCTTCGCCCATGGCGTAGCCGCGCTCATACATGAGGTCCTTGTCCCATGTGGCACCAGCGGATACACCGGCGGAGAAGACACTTGCGTAATCAGCCACGCGAATGGCAAGAGGACCATCGTGAAGACAAAGACCAGAGAAGCCTAGGCGGGGAATGGCAACGATGTTACCAATGCAGGGGCCGGCTTGACCAGTGACCATGTCGGCCTTTTCTTCGAGAGTGAGTTGAGCTACGAAAGCCTTTGCCTTCTCAAGACCCATCTCCCAGCCGCCAACACCAGTAGTCATTGCTGTACTAGTTGTTAGACATGTCCGACGATTTAACGATCATCCCGAAGGAAACTTACGTGAAGGATATACAGGCGGTGAGGAGCCATACTCGGTCAGGATGGTAGTGTTGAGCGGCTGGACATAACTGAACGCATCTTCACCGCGACCACTACCTCCAAAGTTTTGAGCATTGACTGTGGCCAAGAGGGCAGAGCTCGAGAGCACCGTGGAGAAGACAGAGGGCGCCATGATTCTAGATAGTCGAAGGGGAATCGAAAGCCTGAATACCCATGATTGCAGTTGCACTGAGGCACTTATATACCGCTATTGCTTTTTCGCTCCCGGACTAGAGTCGCCCGCTGGTACCACTTTACAGTCCGGGACTGACACGTTCAGAGGCCCACGATACAAGCATTCTGGAGACCGAAGTTTACCCGTCCGAGCTGTGGAGTCTCCGCAAACTCACTCCATACCATGTTCATAATACTATTGGCAATAACGACGTCACGCGTTGGCTGTGGAGCGGCTGCCAAGATGGCGGTTCGACAGTTTTGCGCTTCGGCAGATGCATGTAGAGTCCATCCGAGCAAAAGTCGGAGTGCAGAGATGCATGACTCGTGTGGATTTGCGGGGATCGTGACAATGGGGTAAATGACTCGGTCCAACCAACAAAGTCTGCAATCGCGTCATAGCCAGGTTCTCGGTACTCCGCTCCGAGCCGGGAGAACTGCCTGCTGCTCTGAAACCTAATTTTTTACCATGGCACTGGAAGCTTACCTACGCCATGGGAAAGCCATCATTCCCATGGTCTGTTAGTATAGCAAGTCTTGTGCTCAGGATAATTCGTCCCCCACGACAACGCAGCTTCTCTACGCAAGGCCCCAGCTTTTCACCCACCGCCGTGGAGTGGAGCAAGGCGGAGAAAACATGCTAGTATAGCCGAGCAGAAGTCCCGACGAGCACCGCAGGATACGTGCCTTCGTCACGAGGCCTGCAGGGAAATTGAAGATTCTTGCAAGAATCGATCCAAGCGTCCGGAAGCGTTGTGTCCTTTCGGTATGCGCTACGCTTTTCTAGGCAATGCGCCCTGCTCAAGTCCCCAGTATCCACCTTTTGTCACATGGAGATCGGCTCCAGAACTCCACATAGATGCACTACTTTGCTGGCTTCCCCGCAATAAACAAGTCTTGGCCCGAAGTTGAGCCTCGGACGCGGTTAGGATGGTCAGGTCGAGCGTTAGTCTCTGGATGAAAGAAAAGTCCAAGAAGACTTTTGGAAAACGACAGAACGCATAGCTGCTGCCGAAATTCCCGCACTTGGCAATACATTCCAAGGGGAGGGGAATCCAATTGTAATGTATTGTTTTGCGGAGGTGTGCTTGGAAGACCGCTGTATTGACTTGGCTGGTATGCAAGATTCGGTGGCCCGTTAAGCAGGGAAACCCCGTTACCTAACAGCGGTGGGCATTACTAGCAGGTTAACGGAAAACCAACACTGGAAGCGCAATAGCCGCGCGCTATGTCATCAATGGGGCTATTCTTCGGAAGCCAGACCCGAAGACAAAGGCGAGAATAAGCATTGGACTTTTGTGAGGCTTTACTCTTGGTCAATGCCAACCAATGAGCTCGTGACAAGCAAGAAGTGGTGCCTAGCCTAAGTGTTGGAGTTCATACACAAACCCTCTAGAGTTCCGGCAACCAAAGATTCAAGGGTCTAACCCACGCCGTCTCCGAACCGTTGCATCGCGACTGGTACAATTACCTCTTTGGGAATTATCCTATCCATCTCGCATTACTCGACCTCCATACCCCAACTCAACAAAGCTAGATTCCCAGCTCCCTTCCGTTCCTTCGGAGCCCTGACCCCCGACACCCTAAGCGCTTCAAGACTAGAGTAGAGCATCAAATAGCAAGAAAAGACCAGTCCAGTTCAATAGATCCCGTTGTAGTCTCCGCAATGCCGTACATGTACCCTATTTTTCCCGATCCATCACCGATCAGCCACCAACCACCTGACTTCCATCCGATCTTTCAACCGGCACTTCTCAACCGGCACTTCTCAACCGGCACTTCTCAACCACCACCACCACTGCTTCAATAGTCAGGCTTTCCCCTACCCATATTATAGCCCTATCTATGCCATATCTAACACAGCCCACACAATCTACAATGTACATCAACCATGGGAATGCGTTGACACCAAGAGGATTTCACAGATAAGGACACAAGTCGAACCTACATACTATTATGTTTAAATAAGATGATATAAAAGGTCGAAGACTCGCCGTCAAAAACGCTTGATAATCTATATGCTGGCAGCATGCTGAACCTCTTGCATTGATTTGAAAGAAAAAAGAAAAGGGCAAGGCGTTGGAATGCGGGATGAGAGGTTGAAAGCAGTGCCGAAGTGCACATCCGAGGAGTTGTAGAAACATAGGGAGGAACTAGAGTGGGAGAGATATTGTTGAAAAGATGGATTATTTGTCTAATTATAAGAAATATTGAACTGAACTAAATATTATGACATTACTCCCATCAACCAAACTCCTTTATATCTTCAAGGAACCCCATCAAACAGCACCAGCCCGACTCTCCTCACCGGAATGTCCACTCTGCACCGCAGCCTTCTCTGCTGTCTTCTCTGCCGTCTCTTTCTTCTTCAATCCTCTCAACTTCCCCATGAGCGCACTCAAATTCGCAACCCTAAATAAATAATACAACAAAATCGCCATAGAAGCATTGAACACAATAAACGCAAAAATGATTCCAAAATTCCTCCAGCGCTCCGAATAAAAGATCTTCGAGTTAGCAAGGAACTGATCCGTAGTCTTGAGCGAACAATACCAACAATCAGTCGTAGCATCGGGGTTCTGAATCACGCCCCCATCCCTCGCTGCAAAAGCGTTAAGATAGGCGCCGCAAGTCTGATTCGACGGCGGATCAAACCTCAGCACCTCCGTCGCACTACACACGACCGGCCGCCCCGCCGACATGGTACTCACCAAACCCCCAATCCAATACGTAAACGGACTAACGCGGTACATGAACATCCAGAACCCGGGCAGCTTGCTGGGCGGCTGCATAACACCGTTGAAAAGGATACTCATAAGCGTAAGCAACGAGACGAGCCCGGACGCCGTCTCGGCGTTTGGAAGCGCGGAAACCGTCATTGCTGCAAAAGTGGATGTGAAGAGAAGAAGCTGAATGGAAAACAGCAGTGCAAGACCCTGGCGCTCGCCCGACTGGTTGGCACCGACGACCGGGTAGTAAAAACATGCAAACGTGATGAGGCCGGCGATAATACCATACGGAATCTCAACAACAATGTGCGCAATCATAAACACCTTCCAGCTGTATGCTTTCGATGGGCGCTCGCGCACTTCGTACAAGGAGCGCTGGGTGACGAACAAGGGGTGGATCTGCTGGACCAGCGAAGTAAAGATCGTGGTGACCATGAAGACACTGAAGATGATGGTTTGCATACCTGCCTGTGTCGTGCTTGCTTTGTAGAAAGAGAAACCGATGAAGAGGCCTGCGATGGCGCAGAGGCCGAATTTCGCCACTACGTAGCTGGGCATGCGCCAGTATTGCTGGAAGTTACGGTATGTGCATTCGTAGATTTGGAGGGCGAGCGGCATGGCGAACTCGGAGGAGCTGGCTTCGCTAGCGAGG
This sequence comes from Bipolaris cookei, assembly GCA_002286855.1. Classification (NCBI taxonomy): domain Eukaryota; kingdom Fungi; phylum Ascomycota; class Dothideomycetes; order Pleosporales; family Pleosporaceae; genus Bipolaris; species Bipolaris cookei. The sequence goes on from NRSV01000003.1 coordinate 434,806, forward strand.
TTGATGACTTCGTTGCGTTTGGATTCGTGAAGTTGGTTGATTTCGTGCTGGACATTCTGGGCTTCTTGGCTGGCTTTCCAGACGTTGAACCAGTCTTCGCCTTTGTTATTTTTGCCTTCGTTGACGATTTCGAGCATGTATTCCGCGGGGTTCTCGTCTTCGCCGCATTTTCGGGCCCCGTTGGACTCGAAGTAGTCGAGGAGGGTGCATGAGTTTTCGCCGAGCTCGCCAAAGTAGACGGTTTTGCCGCCGCGGGCGAGGAAGAGGAGACGGTCGAATTCTTGGAAGAGAATGGCACTGGGCTGGTGAATAGTGCAGAGGATGGCTTGACCGGCTGAGCTGAGTTTGCGGAGGAAGGCGATGATGGACCAGGAACTCTGTGACAAAGTCAGTAAGTACTTGTGATACCGAGCATATTATTCGAGGTTATTGGTACTAACCTGAGAATCAAGACCAGACGTGGGCTCGTCGAGGAACAGAAGAAGTTTGGGCTTCGCTGCGAGTTCAACACCGATAGTCAGAAGCTTACGCTGTTCAACATTGAGACCCTCGCCTGGAACACCAACAACAGCCTCGGCAAAGTCGGACATGTTGAGCATCTTGATGACTTCCTCGACGTAATCGAATTTCTCCTTCTTGCTAACATTGTTCGGCTGTCGGAGCATAGCGGAAAACTGCAATGCCTCGCGAACGGTAGAGGTTTCGAGATGTAGATCCCTGTTCTTGTTAGTATCTTGGTCAGAATTGTCTAGAGATGGAAGCTTACTGTTGCTGAACATAGCCAGTGGAGCGTTGGAATGCAGGGTCGAGGGGCTTGCCGTTAACAAACATGTCGCCTGTGATGACGCCCATGGTCGTTCGCTGGGCGAGAGCATCGAGAAGTGTCGTCTTTCCAGCTCCAGAAACACCCATAAGCGCAGTCATAGTACCAGGCTTAACATAGCCAGAGACATGGTCGAGTAGACGCCTGGGCTCACCCTTGATCTCAATGTCATAGACAACGTCTCGCCATGTGAAAATACCTTTTGCCTCCTCGATGGCACTGACATCGCCAGCTCCTTCCTCTACTTCCTGCTTAGATTGACCTGATTCTTCGTCCGACTTTTGGCCTTGAGGTTGCATGTAAGCTGGAACGTGTCCACGGCGGAAGACGAGCTGCTCGGCGGTGCTGGTTGTAGAAGAGTTGATCTCGACAGCAACAAAGTACGTGGTCATGAAGAAGATCAAGAATGCCCAGAGAATACCAAAGTTGCGCCACGCGTGGCTCCAAGAATAGCTATATGAGACTTCAATAAAGCGATCACCGCTAACAAACCTTTGTCCAGCAACCGCACCTGCTGCGTTGCAGATGAAGTTGTTGCCATTGAGCGAGTAACCGGCTCCTGATGGCGCAAACGAATCGCAGGGAAACTCGACACCATGGAACTCGTTGGCGAGCAGAATTTCGAAAGCGTAGTAGATGGGGTTGATCCATCTGATCCAGCCAAACCAGTCAGGCATCTGCGGAATGCGGATGACGAAACCAGTGTAGATGACCAGGACCAACACCAACATACCAGCTCCAGCCATGGCCTGTGCCGTCGTCTTGGTAACCGCAGCGGTCGTCCGGAAGATGGCGGTCATGATAAAGGTCGACATGTACGTGATCATGAAATAGATGAAGAACTGCCCAGGCGTCTTGCGCAGGCCAGCCAGAAAGTACAAAATGATATTAAAAACCGTAGACTGTACGAATTTGACAGGTATATCCGCGACAATTCCAGCAATGGCTTCGGAAGCCGGATGGTAAAAGGCGTACGAATTGTGTTTATCGACTATAGGGCGTTGGGCGTAGAGACCGGCGATTTCACCAATAGATGTCAGGGCGCTGAATAGGATGGAGAGGAAGATGGTGGCACCACGCCCTTGGAACGAGGAGGTATTTAACGATTGTCCGTAGAACATGGAACCGACGATGAGGGCGATGACGAGGTTGAGACCGGCTTGCATTGCAGTCGAAGCGATATCACCGCGGATGCGCTGGTAGGCTCGTCGCATGTTGAGCTTGATCTGTAGAGGAACACTGATAAGGTAGGGGGACTTAGGGCGAGCATGCTTGGCCTAGATGGTCGTCAATATGGGAGAAGCATTGCAGTGAGTTCTTCTTTGTACACTTACTTGGATGTAGTTCTTTTGTTGGCGAAGCTGTTCAAGAGTAGCGTGCTCGTTGATTGGATTCTCCGCCTCAAAATCGGCAATATCTTCCAACAAGGCCTGGTACTCTGGAGATTCGTGCCAGTATCTTTCGAATTCCTCAGGAGTGCGAGGAACCTTGTTTTCCATCCCCTTTCTAGGCCTTCGCTCTTCTGGATTGGTGACAGCTGTAAGGAAGTCTCCCGTGGTCTGTCGAGGTGGGCAGTACCTAAGACATGTCAGTACAGTGTTAGAACTTCGTGCTAGTAGTCTCTTACCATCCTTGTCGCTCAAAAAATCCCCTAGCTTCGTCCGCAGGGCCAAAGTAGATCTGACGTCCTTGGTAGAGAACTGTGGCTTTGTCGAAGCAGTCGTATACACTTTGACTAGCTTGGTAGATGGCAACAGCAGCTGCACCTCCAGTCAAGTTAGAGCCGACTCTTAGGGAATTGACAAACTTGAATGCTGTAGCCGAGTCGAGACCACGAGTTGAGTTGTCCCATGCAGCCAAAGGAGCTCCAGCCAACAGCATCTCAGCAACTGAGACACGCTTGCGCTCGCCACCAGAGACTCCGCGTACAAAATCATCTCCAACTTTAGTGTTGTATGTGTGTGTAAGACCAAGGACAGCCATGACAACCTTGGCCATGAATTGAGCGAATTCGTCGCGATTCATTCCGCCTGGGCGATTTGATGGCGTTCGGACAGCTGCCGCGAATTCCAGAGTCTGACCGACGGTCAAGTGAGGGAAATGCTTGTCAACTTCCTGGTTGTATACCATTTCACCCTTGAATTCCTTAATCATGCGACTCTGGGGGACACCGTTGTAGTGAATTACTGAATCGTCCGTATCGAGACCGTGTAGTTCGCCAGTGAGAGCCTTCAACAGCGTAGAACAACCCGAGCCGGGTCGACCGAGCACAATGCAGAGCTCACCAGCCCGGATTAGACCGTTGAATGAGTGCAAGATTTGCCTGCGTTCAGTCTTTCCAAAGACTTCCTTGGCCCGAAAGGGGGCCATGAATATATCTGTAACAGTCTGCTGGAGCTGAAGAGCATTTCCAGAACCAAAAACGTTTAGGTTCTTGAATGCGATACTGAGCTTCTTCATCTCAATACCTTCTCCCTCAAGCTGGTGGCGGAACATTCTCAAAAACTTGGAGAGATCGAAAGCATCGCTGCTGGGGTCTACCGCTGGGTCATTTGGCGCCGGGATACTCATTTGTCTGGTGACGTTTGCAGACGCTGTTGAGAAGATGCGTACTAGTTCTCGCCTTCCGTCTTCGTCAATTTCCGACCGGGTCACCCGACGTTGCAGACTTATTGAGGCCCTATGGTCGGCTGAAGATGATGTTCCCACTCTCTTGACCCTTTTCGACTCGTCGTTGGATCCATGTTGTGTGTGTGAGGATTCGGAGGAAGTGGAGGTATCGACCTGTTCGAGGGGTATTACCTCCTTGTCTAGCTGGGAGGAACTCTCATGTTGTTGTGATCTGTCTTGTTGTGATGAATGGCCAGAGGAATGCAGACCCTCGCCGTAAGAGTTGGAAGCCATTATGCGCGTCACGATAGCTATGGCCGGCGTGGGAAATCAGGATGTCATTCGATTTAAACCCTTCTTTTAAAAGGGACGAGAAGGTATATCATTGCGGTGGCCACTATTCGGACCTATGTGGCCATAACATGCCGGATAGCGGAATCTCCTCATACCCGTATTCCTAAACTTTGTACCAATGCGTCGGACGAGTACGGAGGTGCCTGCCAAAAGTCTTTGCCCACTTTGCAGAGCAGGGGTAGATGCACTATTTCTAATCGGGAATCATCTCCGAGTCTACGTGACTCGTTCTCCGCAATCTCGAATATTGCTCTCTTTAGTTACTTATTTTTCTATTTCTTAGTCTTAGTACTATCGCTATGGTCTATCACGATAATTCTACTGGTACTGCAGTTGTAGTTCTTAAGGCTGTAGACAAGCCAAACTATGAGATTACTGGACTTACTGGGGTTGAGAAGCGTACGATTAACTCTATCTACGTGCGAGCAATTGAGCGAGGCTTTGATCCAGGCCTCCGGCCACTACAGCTTGAAGACAAACATTTTTGAAGACCCCCATAGATCTGGGCGGCCATCTAAGCGGTCTACAGTCTCTCAGCAAGTAGTAGATACCGTGCGCATTGATCGATATGGGCGAGAGAAGTCTTGTGCGGACATTGCTGACCTACTATGCCAACAAGGGTTCAATGTCTCAGCAACTACAGTTAAGTGAGTCTTAAGAGAGGAAGACTTAGGAAGACCAAGCCAACGAGGAGGCCTAGGTTGATGAAGAAGATGAGGGAGGAACGATATAGGTGGTGCCTGGAGCACGCAGACTGGACGCTTGAGGACTGGAAGAACGTTATCTGGTCAGACGAAACCTCTGTTGTCCTCAACCATATACGTGATAGATAACGGATATGGAGAAGGGCATATGAGGCCTTCCTACGGAGCTGTATTCGCGAGAGATGGAAAGGCTATTCTGAGTTTATGTTTTGGGGCTGTTTCTCATACGATAAGAAGGGCCCCTACCACTGCTGAACGCCAAAAACAAATAAAGAGAAAGAGGCTGCTACTGCTTAGATTGAAGAACTAGATAAGATGCTTGATCATATTAAGAAGGCTGAGTGGGAGCTTGAAGATGGGATATGTCGTCTTAACCTCCGGAATATGCCTGGCCGGCAGCCTCAGTGGAAGTGGAATACGAAGACAGGAAAGGCTAGCCGACGTAGTGGCTTGGGAATTGACTGGTATCGATACCAGACAACTATTCTTCTACCAAAGTTGATTCCTTTCACAAAAGAATGTAAGACTGATCGGCCTAGAACAGTTATACAGGAAAATAAGGCGCCTTCTCACGAGCACTATGACCAACGTTATATTTATAATCTTCATGACGTTGAGAAGATCCTCTGGTGTGGGAGCTCGCCTGACTTGAATGCGATTGAGCCTTGCTGGCCATGGATGAAAAGAACTACTACTAAGAAGGGGGCGCCTAAGAATAGAGCAGAGGGAATACGAGTATGGGAGCATTGCTTGAGAGACCTATCTCAGAAGAAGATACAGGCTTGGATTGAGCGAATTCCATATTACATTAAACAAATTAGTGAGCTCGAAGGCGGCAACAAGTACAAGGAGGGTAGGCGGCTCAGGAAGCCAGAGATAGGGCCAGAGCCGCCGGAGGATTGTCTAGATTGGGAATAGCTCAAAACTCATACCCGCTAAGGTGGGCAAAGACTTTTGACGGGCACCTCCGTAGTATGAGGAGTATTCGTCCAAAGTTACCCGCCCAGGCCCGTGTACGTGGGTCGAGCGAAGGCATCACTGATCGCATCTTCCATACGTATCACTGAATTGCTGGTCCAGACCTTAGCTGGCTTCGAGATGCCGCTCCGAGATACCGCTCCGAGATACCGCTCCGAGATACCCTGGGTGCCAAGGTTAGTCCGGTCGATCTTGTATGTGACGTAGTATGTAACACGCTCCGCCGGACGTGTGCGGAAGAAGAATACGAAGGGGTAAATACATGGCTTCGATGGGACGTCACACATAGAAATTAACTGAAGTCCTACTTTAACATTACATTCTGGTAGAGAAAGGTTGAATTTACAAAGTAGTGTCTTTGCAAGCCAGGAAATTGACAATAATTGCATTGCTTGGTTCCGAGTGCGTGTCAAGGGCGGCTGATCATTATGGTGTTGAATGGACCAGTTAGAGTACTACTACCTAGTCCCGGACGAAATGATCGCTCGGGTCCCTCGGGGCGCGCGCTATTCTCTTCGCTACCCATGCCTGTTCTGGCTTCAAGCTTTACCCAGGCTACCCCAGAAGCCGCTCGAAATCACCAGGATTCCAGACGTCATGTAACAAATGTGGGTACGTATGCTCGCCCCGTATGGGCTTATGCTGCCAACATGCCTTCTTATCTTACTTATCTTTTGCAAAAGGGGCCGTGTATCAGCGACTGTTGACCATCTCGAAAATCGTTCGGCCGAGCAGTCGGACGCTTTGACGGACTGCACGAATGCGGCTGGACAGCAAGTCTTTAAGTGCTGACATGGTGTTTACTTTTCTGACATGCAAGCGGACTGCATGTGCCGACGCATAGGATCGACCGTGCATGAAGCCGTTGATGCGCTGTACCAAATAGGTTGGCATTCTTGTTTCTTACGTGACAAGAGCTGAAAAAATCCATATATCTCTCTTGTTGGGAAGTAATACCAAATTTTCGGACAAGGTAGGTTGCGTGCAATCTCAGTCGTGCATCCTCAGCTGTGTATAAGCTCAGCTTGGTGAACGTGGCAGACGTAATGTATGTAGTTCTACTGTCTGCAGCTGCGGCTCCTGCAGTATACGCAGCGGGCTGGAGTTGGGTCTAGATGCAAGTCTTTCATGCTAAGCTGTATTGGAACGAGCAAACAATCAGACATGGGCACATGCCTGGCTGTATAGTACACAGTACATACGTGAAAATTTTCTTGTAGCTATGATAGTGGTCAGCCCTACAAATCATAACACAGCCACGTGTAATAAGCAGACTCGGAGAGTAATTTTAGGTATACGCGGCGTCTTGTCATGGACATGTCCGCCTTATCAGGCACAGCCACATGTCCCGGGTTGCTTACGCGTACGAGAACCGGACCGGCACTTGTATTAATGATCAGCTCAAACACCGTGTCAGCCACCGAGACCCTGCAGAGCCGTCCCCTAAGTACTACTCGTGGTCCGTTTTATGTAGTATGTGAATGCGCTCGGGCAAACATGATAAACCGCCAAGTGTCAATCCTAGGCAGGGTCTGTGTGACGGACGAATCTAGCCTACCTGTTCAAAGAATAGTCAGACTTCCGTTGTGGGCACATCCTCGCCACTTGCAACCGGACAACATGTTGTGCGTACGCTTGTACCGATGACGCACACGGCTCTTCACTTTAGTTGCAGTCCCTCTAGCTCGTGCTCGACAATAGGTACATGTTCGGTCAACCGATTCGGATCTCGCATGGCAGCCAGTACATCTTCTTTCCTGCCGGCCAACTTCTTCCGCACCTCTTCGTACTTCTCTTCCCTGGCCGTGTACTCCCTCAAGATGACCTTATCTGCAAACTCGATAAATATCCTGGTGTCTCGGATTCTGAAAACCACACCGTCCAGGCGCATGAAGAAGCGAACGAGTAAGAGCAAGCGCTGGGGCATGACGCGCACCTTGCAAGAGAGCATGGCAATGCCGTTGTCAGCCAGTTCGTCCTCGTAAAGCACGAGCTCATCGAAGAAGTGTATCGGGTCGGGACGCTTGAGTAGGGCGAGGGGTATTTGCGTCTCGGTCGGCTCGAATGCGGGTGTCAAGGGGGTGGTGCCCTTGTAGTCGGTGCTGTAGGACCAGTCAAAGGGCTTGACAACTTCTTTGATGTCTTCAAACTGCTTCTGTCTGGCGCGTGTTAGCGGTGCGCACTGCTTTCAAGATATCCATCACTAACCGGTTCTGCTGCCACTCCTTGGAATATGCAACCTTGAACATGTTCTCGCCCGTCTTATCGACTCGGTCCAGCGCACCAAAGGCATTGAACTCGATGTACCAGCCGCTCTGTGCATGCTCGATTCGAACCATGTTGTCGCCAAAGATCATTTCTGGTGGCGCAATTCCCAGCTTCTTGGTCATTTCCTCAATTGGGCCCGCCTTGAGGATTGGCAGTTTGCGCGTCGTGATCTTGAAGCCCTCTTTGGTAATGGATGTGTCGGCATGGCCGGGCGCGACAGTGTCTGCGGGGGCGCCGTTGAGTGAAGCCATGATGGTGCAGGTCACGCGACGATGATATATTCACCACAGATGCGACAAAGACAAAACGACACCCTTTGCAAGAATGACTATATCGATAAGTGCATTGTCAATGGCGGGGACACGGCCGGGGTGGGGCGCGAACCAAAGCCCCGACGCCCCGATCGCCAGGCCCTAGTAAGGTAAGCAAGCCCCCGTCACCCATAGCAACGCTTGAAACCCACTTGTTTGATGACTTGTTGGCCGTGCCATCAGCCATCCTCCACAACCTTGAACCCATCTCCCATCTCCAGGTGATAATCATACCCTCGTCTCGAAGGGACATCCGCACTCAGAGCGAAGTAGCAGGTCTTGGTTGCCCCCTCTGATCTTGACTCATCTCCTGTCGCTACAGCTTGCATCACACCGCCATGGCTGACGTTGCAAACCTCGAGGCTGCCTTTGAGCGCACCACGATCCACGACGAAAATGACGACCAGGCTGCATCTAATGCAGCCTACCAAAAGGCCAAGAAGGTACGTACTCGTTTGATGAGCTTTGCGTCAGCGGTTCTAACAAGACCCAGCCTTCCGTAGCCGGCCTTTCAAACTCGCAATCAGCAGCCAACCGCATGAAGCTGCCTCACCAGATCCCTCTCCAGAAGATTGCGACACAAAACGCAAAGACGGCAAACATCGCAAAGGTCAACCTTGTTGCAAACGCCGGCCGGCCCTCAGAGCATAGCTCGTCTCACCGCCGCACCCTTACCGAGTCGGCCGTGTACAGCGTCCCCTCAAACCCCGCAACCCCCAAGCAATGGCATCTCGGCATGTTCGAGATTGGCAAGCCGCTCGGAAAGGGCAAATTCGGTCGCGTATACCTCGCCAAGGAGCGTGCCTCAGGCTTTGTCTGCGCCCTCAAGGTCCTGCACAAGTCCGAGCTCCAACAAGGCAAGGTCGAGAAGCAGGTTAGGCGAGAGATTGAGATTCAATCTCACCTCACCCATCCTAATATTCTCAAGCTGTTTGGTCATTTCCACGATGCCAAGCGCATCTTCCTCATCCTCGAGTTTGCAGGAAAGGGAGAGCTGTACAAGCACCTGCGCAAGGAACAGCGCTTCCCGGAATGGAAGGCGGCCCAGTACGTTGCTCAGATGGCTGCCGCCCTCAAGTATCTCCACAAGAAGCACGTCATGCACCGCGACATCAAGCCCGAGAATATCCTCGTCGGCATCCACGGCGAGATCAAGATTTCAGACTTTGGTTGGTCAGTCCACGCCCCCAACAATCGCCGCAATACCATGTGCGGAACGCTTGACTACCTTCCCCCCGAGATGCTTCGCGGCGGCGGCAAGGATAACTACTACACTGAGAAGGTCGACCTGTGGAGTTTGGGTGTCTTGACATACGAATTCTTAGTCGGTGAAGCGCCTTTTGAGGATACACAAGTCATGACACAGCGCAAGATTGCGAGGGGAGAGTACACAGTGCCCAGCTTTGTTAGCTCAGAAGCACGGGATCTGATTAAGCGATTACTGGTGCTGGATCCTGAGAAGCGTATTGCCCTGGAGGATGTGGAGAGACATCCCTGGATTGTCAAGCACTGCAAGGGCAGCCCCAGAGCATATGAGCGTACTTCGGGAGGCAAGTCCCGCAGCAGTTCGGACGACTCTGAGGAGAGCTTCTAAGCCAAGACCTGGTGCCATTTATCTTACGTTTAACTGCTATGACGGCGAACAGGCGCAACCCACGGAAGTCACTGGAACCATTTGATCTGATCGCATTGCTCGGAGTTTTTTGCTAGCCTTCCTTTATCTCATCAGCGTTTACGTTGTGCATATCAGTTTCCATTAATCATCAAATGCAAAACCAGAATTTCATGTCCAATTTCATCACATCGTCTTGAGCGAAGATTGCTGTGCTTCATAGACTTGTCTGCCAAACGCCGTTCGCTATGCATATTTACAACAACGGTTCCCAATACAGATTATCGTACACCCATGCCCACGTCCTGCCTACCGGTAGATTTCATCAAACGGCCTGGTATCTCTAAAACAGCTTTCCCAGACCTCGTTCACCACCTTGCCTGCGTGTTCCTGATCCCTGATGCCCGGTCTAGCTAGCATGCTCAGCGTTGCCCTCCTCCTCACACAAGTCTGTAGCTGCTCGGTGATCCTCCACTGGTTCCTGGTGAAAAACTCGCGGGCAAACCTGCACTCTCCGGATAGCGTCGAAGCCCTGATTTCCAAGCAAGCTTGGTGTCTAAGGTTATCCGACTCAACCTTGAACTTGAGATGGTCCCATGCATGAACCATCTCGTGGGCCATCGTATCTTCCTGGTGTCCACGATTGCGAAACTTGTTCGCGCACAGCAATATGCCGTGCTCAAGCGAGAACCCACCGCTCTGCTCATTCGTACACATGCGACACAGAATATTGTCTTTGTTCAGGTCACCACCTAGCTTGTACACTTCATCTTGCATGAAGCGGATGACGGGGCTATATTGCAGCAGGTACTCCTTGTTAGACTCGCAGCGCCGGCAGATGGAGTCGGCTTTGATTGTGTCCATCTCGCCAAAGTAGTTCTTTTCGAGGGAAATGTCGCGCTGGCCTGTGATGCGGCCGAGCAGGATGTTGAAGGCGCTCGACCAGGTGTAATATACGGGATCAATCTTTGCAGGCGGCGGCTGCACCATGGCGGAGAGGGAGGCGCCGTCGGGTGCTGTCTCAGGGTTGGACATGTTTGTTGCTGGTGGGATGGAGATGCTCGCTGGTGAATTGACCCGGCCGCGAAAAGTTTAGGTGGAGATGGGCTGGTGGGCTGCGCGGGGAGCCAATCGGAGGGCAGACGTCGCCGCGCGCAGGGGCAGCCCGAAGATCGGTAGTGCTGCGAGGCACAGGGAAGTTTGGGCTCGTTCCAGTCATGTGTTACGCGCGAATATAAAGTATAAAGAACGGACCTATTCTTCTTCAAGTGGCTCATTCAAAGAACTGTGCTGTCCTTGTCGACCGTCCTGCTTCCACCGCTGCAATGGCTGTCCACATGCGCAAGCAGCCCGGCCAACTCACAGTCGTCATCAAGCTTGGTAAATATGATATTGTACAGATTTCACAACAGAAAGAAGAGGGCACCTGACCAACATACCTAGGCACTTCCTCCATAGTCGATGAGAAGACGCATCAGCCTCTCCTCTCGATCCTCTCCCTCATAGTCGAGACAGCATGCAGTCTGCGTGCTGCCGGCCACCACGTCGTCATTGTCTCGTCGGGCGCTATTGGCGTGGGCCTACGACGTATGAACCTCGCACGCCGCCCCAAACATCTTCCTCAAGTACAGGCACTCGCTGCCATTGGCCAGAGTAGACTGATGTCATTGTGGGATCAGCTTTTTGGCAATCTGGAGCAGCCAATTGCGCAGGTGCTGTTGACGAGGAACGACATTGCAGACCGTACGCAGTACCAGAATGCGCAGAACACCTTTATTGAGCTGCTCAGCATGGGCGTCATTCCTATTGTCAACGAGAACGACACGCTGGCGGTTACGGAAATCAAGTTTGGTGACAATGACACGCTAAGTGCTATTACGGCGGGCATGGTACAGGCGGACTACCTCTTCCTCATGACGGACGTAGATTGCCTGTATGACAAGAACCCGCGTTCGAATCCGGATGCAAAGTCTATCCCCGTGGTTGAGGATATTGCTGAACTGGCAGCCGATGTCAGTTCTGCAGGAAGTTCGCTCGGCACAGGCGGCATGAGCACCAAGATTGTAGCAGCAAGACTGGCAACCAGCGCGGGTGTGACTACTGTCATCACCAAGAGTAGCAAGCCAGGTAATATCTCAAGCATCATTGCGCATGCCGAGAAGCACAGGAAGTCGAGAATGTCAAGTCGGAACTCGGTCACCAATTTCCAGGAAGACGGTACCCATACACCATCTCAAGAACCAAGCCAAGATCTGTCGGCCTCTACAGCATCACTAGGGCAGCAACAACTAGCGCGAGCGTCATCTCCACAAACCGAAGACCCTTGTCCCTTACATACCCGCTTCCTTCCCATATCCAACCCCATACGCGACCGCTACTTCTGGATCCTCCACGGCCTAGCCCCCCACGGCACCATCTACATAGACCAAGGTGCCTGGGCCGCTCTGAGCGACAAAGCCGGCCTCCTTCCCGTGGGAATCGTAGATGTAGACGGCCACTTTGCCCAACAAGAAGCCGTCCGCATCGTCGTCGTAAAACGTCTCTCTTCTTCTTCTTCCTCCTCCTCCAAATCCTCTCAGTCCCAAACTCCCACATCCCCCAGCCAAATCCCCACTACCCCCGGCGCGGCAGCCCACGCTGTCCATGCACCCATTCCCATCCGACACCCTCTCACCCCTTCTACGTCATCATCTCATATCCTTCAGCTATCGTCTTCGCACCACCCTTCTACTTTTGAACTTCATAACCCCGCGCCGTTTGAGATTGGGAGAGCGGTCGTGAATTATTCGGCTACGGAGATTCGAAGAATCAAAGGATTACATTCGACGCAGATTAGAGAGGCATTGGGGTATGCTGATAGCGAGTATATTGCGCTTAGAGAGAATATTGCATTCTTTGGGGGGGAGCGGTCACGGCCTAGTACTCCAGATTTTAGACATGGGGCGGAGAAGAAGGTTGAGAGTGGGGAGGCGCATTAAGAAGATGGAAGGTTGTGAGGGGGGCTAAAATGTGGAGTATGTATAGGTGTTGTTCTAGTGTTTTTTATGGGGATATTTAGATGGGGTTGCTTGGTTATTCACTAAACGTGTAAGTTCTGTGTTGCCATCCGAGTTTGCTGTAAAAAAATTTTTTACTTGAATGCATTTCGCATGCCCACTTAACAGCACCTAAACATAGCCAGAAACCAAAAATAGACTTTTTACAATCAATCATCCACGCTTCTATTCCTTCATCTATGTGGGCATCCCAAACACATCCTATTACACTCAGAATAAACAGCCTAGCCTAAACCTTACCCCCTCATAATCCTGAAGCAAAACCCCATGGCCATACTTACGTCTCCCTGACCTCGAATTTCCCACATAATCTCACATCCACCACCCATGCCATTTTTCTCTCTTCTTCCCAAACGAAAAAGGGGCACACCCTTGGCCGCTTACCTGCATCCCGCATCCCGCTCCACCCCCCCTCTGCATGTTCTCTCCTCGTATCGTCATCATCACCCTCCTGCCGTGTGTAGCCCGTGCATTGAGCATCCCAGACAAGACATTGCGATTGCTGGTGTTGGTGCTTAATATAACTCTCTATTTGCTGTAATCCCCTGGACCCGGACATGACGGTTCCAGAAGATAGGGTATGCGGGGCTTAGTAATATGAATTTTGTGTTACTATAATAGCGTGGTCCCACCTCTCGATACGCGGGCAAGCGAGTGAGCGGGTGGGCGTGGGAAGGGAGGGAGGGTGTGTGATGAGGGTGTATGGACGGAAGGGAGATTTTCCGCGACGGATGCTTAGTCAAGTGGAGGGAAAGCAAAAGGATGAGCAGGGGGAAGGGAAGGTGAGGTGGGTGGGCAGGGGAGCAATCAGGTGTGATTACTACACGATTTTTACCGCCATATACGTTGTTTGTGAAACACTAGTACTTCTTGAAGGTATCTCCATCACTACTGTGTTGTTGCCTTTGTGGGAGGCGTATTGCCAAAACACACCCTTCAGCCAATCTCTGCATAATATTTGTGCCTGAGGTACGGAGGTGCCTTTCAAAAGTATTGTCTGACGCTAATCTCGGCGCTTCGGCACAACTCTTCTTGGCGCAACTCTCACCTTTGAGCTGAGGAGCTGTTTGATCAGTCTATCTGCTACAAAGTAGTTAGCTTCTTACTATGGCTCCTTATACTGATGTATATAAACGTACCTTAGTTATCGCGTTGAAGTCACCTCCTGTTGGCAAGAATACGTCACAAGTCTCTGCGCTAATTGGTGTTCATCCTCGTACTGTTGATTGTATCTACAGTAGAGCCATTGCTGCAGGCTTTGAGCCAAACAACCTTCCTGTTAAGATTCTTCCACACCACGTTCAGGATGCTCCTCGTTCTGGTAGACCTTCTAAGCAGATAGAGGAGGTAAAGGAGTAGATATTTCAACAAGTACGACATGATAGATATGGACGAGAGAAGACCTGTGCTGACCTTGCTGATGGGCTCAGTCTCCAAGGAGTCGAAATCTCTGCTTCTACCGTCTGGAGGGTGTTGAGAGCAGCAGGATACAGGAAGACCAAGCCGATGAGGAAGCTTGGGTTGACACAGTAGATGAGGAGTGCTCGTCTTGAGTGGGCATTAGATCATAGGGACTGGAAGAATGTTGTCTGAATAGACGAGACGCTGGTGATAATCACCCACCGACGTGGGGGCTATAGAGTCTGGAGAAAGGCAGATGAGAGAATGGTCAAAAGCTGTGTTCGTGAGAGATGGAAAGGATACTCTGAATTCATGTTCTGGGGCTGCTTCTCGTACGACAAGAAAGGCCCATGCCATATCTACCAGCCAGAGACAAAGGCAGAAAGACAGGATACTGCTCGTCGGATTGAGCAGCTAAACGCTGAGCTTGAGCTTCTACAGAGAGAGAGGAATGGGCAAGGTTGCAAACAGATAAATCGAATTTATTCAAGTCAAATCAAATCATGGTACGACGTCTGCTCAGCTACAGTATGGTGGATTTACTTTTTATCAGGGGCGAAGAGTGGCTCATCGATTCTATCCTTCTATTCCCATATATCTCAGAGCAGTGAGCGTAGTATCTGGTCTAAAAGTTTACATTCCTCACCAGTATTTGATATAGCAATGTCTCTTAACACCGACAGCATATCAACAAGCTTTTCCACTGCTCGTTCTACCACTTACAGCAACCTTGATAGTCCTATTAACTTCAACCCGTTAGAGCGCAACGGAGAGGGGGCGAGAGAAACACTCTCCGTAGTCGATTACATCGGTTACGAAGGGATCGATTGGAGCCGCCTTCCCGGCTATTGCATGCGTAAGCATGGAAGGAGGGCACGGTCAAGATGGGTGTGGGAGTATGGGTACGACACCTGAGCAGCCCACTATTACAAGGAAGACTACCGACCTAGACGATTTTATAGCATCAGTTAGAAAGACCAGCTCTCAACCTACACCTTTACCTTTTGGCTACGCACGATGAATATACAGCGTGGATTGCCACTGCCGATATAGGCGACTGATTGGTGGATGATCTGATTCGGTATTGGCTTCTCCGAAGACGTCAGTATCCACGTCTATCCCGGATGGCAATCGACCTTGTTTTTAATTCCTGCGATGCCTTCTGAGTCTGAGCGAATATTCAGCCTGGCAGGACACATGGTTACAGCCTAGAAAGGAAGACTGCAAGCGGATATTATGGGAGCAGCTTAATGCATCTCATCATGGGAGAGAAGTGGGGGTATCCAAATATCCAGATCCAACCAAATCGATCCAAATCAAATCAAGTAAAATCAAATTGAAGGTCCAATTTGATTTGATTCATCTGTTTGCAAGCCTAGGAATGGGAGCTCTCAGAGTCTATGAGAAGGACAGGGCTGCGCAACAAGCGTGGCAGGAAACCTCAATGGAGATGGACAGAGAAGACAGGTAAGCTGGTGCGTACGTCTGGAGGTGGCGTAGACTGGTGGAGATATCAGACCTGCATTCTAATCCCAAAGCTGATTCTTTTCGCCAAAGAGTGCCTCCAAGATAGACCTCAGACTGTCGTAATGGAGGATAAAGCACCTGCCCACGCCCATCACTATCAGAGTGTAATCTACAGTCTGTACGACATCGAGAGACTACTCTGGTGTGGTAATTCGCCAGACTGTAACTGTATTGAGCCATGCTGGTTTTTTATGAAGAGAGAGAGACTACAAAGAAAGGAGCTCCGCAGTCAAGGGTTGAGGTAGTCAGAATCTGGCAAAACTGCTGGAGAGATCTCTCGCAACTTAAGATCCAAGCTTGGATTGAGCGAACTTTTGTACATATCCAAAAGATAATTGAGCTACAAGGTGGCAATGAGTACATAGAGGGGAGAGACAAGCCTCGGCTAAGGCGGCCGTAGTTTGGCCGAGTTATTCTTGGCAGACAATACTTTTGAAAGGCACCTCCGTATAGATGCTTCCTAGTACATATATATGCCTTTTTTTTTGGGGGGGGGGGGGGTGTAATTGCAACTAGATAGCAATGCAGCAAAAAGAGCGAGATTTGCAATTGTGGGTTTTGTTTAAATTACACGGCGAGGGCACGGTTGCTAGATCTTGCGCGAGTACAGCCGAGGAAGCAAAGAGAAAATGTTACTAGCTTCATGCGAAGGGGATTGCGGGTATAGCGTGATACCCGTTCCTTCCCCTTGTAAGAAGTGTAATATCTAGGGTTTTAGTTATTATTTTACTTTTCTTTTTTTTTTGGAAAATGAAAAGGTAGGCACGTAAGTACGTTGAATAACTTGTTCAGCGATTCATACTTCCAGCTTGCGAAAGCGGGCGCAGAAGTGGGGCTGCTCCGCAACTTTGGTGCTTGTCTAGACTTGGCTTGGGATGCTTGGGCATGCTTGTTGCATATACATATGCAGAATTTGTGGGCTACCGGGCGAAGGAATAACGAATGTAATTCAGCAATTGAAGGTTAGCTAGTGGCGGCTTTTGTTTGGCACCGAGAGCGGCAGGGATATTAGTAAAGGCGGAGGAGGTAATGAGGGAGATTTAGCGCACCGGGAAATAAGGACGGTGAGCAGACCCGCTTTGCACATTACCGGTGTAGGGTAGTTGGGGTATTTAGATAGACGGGCCAGGTCCCTGGTTTTATTTTTGCTCTTTAACGCCTGTTGTAATTTTGGGGTTTTTTTGTTGGGTAAGGGATTGAACGTAGTCATGTTGGGTAATAGTAAGATGCTCTTCCTCTGCCATCACGACTTGCAGTCGTACGTAGAATAAACATTTGAACCTAACGTTTCCCAAAAACAGACCTTTCCACCCTCCTCGCTCTCCTCAGCGCCACACAAGTCACTGCCGCCCCCTCAAACTGCAAACCCCGACACCCACCGCCAACTGCCAACCCCATCTGCCATGTAACTCAATACACGCAAATCCCCGCCGCAGTAGCCTCCTGCACTCACATCACCCTCGACAATATCCGCGTCCCTGGCAACCGCACCATCGACCTCTCCAAGCTGCAGCGCGGCACCAAAGTAACCTTCTCGGGCACCACCTTCTGGGAGTACGCCGCCGCCAACTACCCCTTCATCATCGTCAGCGGCACCGACATCGAAATCACGGCTTCCCCCTTTGCGGTCCTCAACGGTAATGGCCCCGCATGGTGGGACGGCCTGGGCAGCAACGGCGGCCGCGTCAAACCCAACCACTTTATCGAAGTCAAAAACGTGACTGGCTCTTCTTCCATCCATGATATCTACATCAAAAACTATCCCGTTCATTGCTTTGCGATTACGAATAGCGAGGGGCTGGATGTTTATCAGATTAGGCTGGATAATGCGGAGGGGTATGCGGCGAATAATGTGTCGAAGGGGTTGGCGGCGGCGCATAATAGCGATGGGTTTGGGGTGGCGAGTAGTAAGGGGGTGAGGATTAGGGATAGTGTTGTGGTGAATCAGGATGATTGTGTTGCTGTGACGAGTGGGGATGGGGTGGTGGTGGATAACATGTGGTGTAATGGGAGTCATGGGCTTTCGATTGGGTCGGTGGGGGGGAAGTCGAGTGAGTATTTTTTTTCTTACTTCCTTACTATTAGTTTCTTTCTCGATGCAAGAGAGAAGGAGCAGAGGAATACACACAAGCATGTGACTGACAACCGCAGATAACATCGTCAATAACATCTCCTTCACAAACTCTTTCGTTCTCAATGCCGAGAATGGAGCTAGGATCAAATCAAACTCCAACACTACGGGCTCCATCTCGAATATTCTCTTCAAGAATATTACTCTTGAGAATATCTCCATTTATGGCATCGATATCCAGCAGGACTATCTTAATGGTGGCCCAACAGGGAAACCGACGAATGGCGTCAAGATCCAGAATATCACCATGCAGGATATCAGGGGCACAGCGACGCACAAAGGACGCAACTACTATATCCTGTGTGGAGAGGGAAGCTGCAGTGATTTCACGTTTGAGCATGTGCATGTTACGGGGGGTGGAAAGAGCAGTTTGTGCAATTTTAGGACAAAGGGGGATTTTGATTGTGATGGCAAGTTTGTCAGTTAGTAGTGGATGTTGGATGTTTGGAATATTCTTGTTTGTCGTATGTATTTTTAAACAGTAGTAATGTTTTCAAGTAGAAGAGAAAGTGAACAGGCGACTTTGACATGACAGCATTCTTGCATTCTGTTAAATCTCCACGGACAAGATGGAGAGTAAGTAATCCTGTGCGAGAAGCCCTTTTCGGTCTGGAATCTGCACAGATGATTTGCCCAACAAGCTTTATCAATATACCAATAAAGAAGCTTCTTGAGCCAAGTCGGAGCAATATAGTTACAGGCGGCCTAGCTAGGTTCTTCAAGATATAGTCTGTCACTCGTGGCTTACAAGATCCTAGCTATCCTTGTAATCGTGTCAGCAGCAAATACGCCTACAACATCATGTAATATTGTTTCTGCTCCGGCCATGACATGTACCCCTTTCGAGTTTTGCGTCGGCGTAAAGCAGGCCTAGTGGGAAGCCTAGCGGGGAGGGGTCGAGTCGGCTTCGGTACCAGCGCCGTGATAGCTCCGTGGGCATTCGGGCCACATCACCCCGGTAGGCATGTGCCTAGTGGTTTCACGGGTAGGGCTTCACGGTTAAATACAGGCACATGTGTACTCTGCCGTGTCCGACGCAATCGATTGAGTGCGGCGCGGACATAGGCGAATGTGGATCGCGTCCAAGCTCCAAAGGCTATTCTGTTGATCGAGGAAATGACGTTAGCGTGTTGGAGCGAGTGCGGATTGGTGAGAAGGGAAAGTCGGGTGGGCGGAGAGGCCCCGGCTACCGTTTTTTGGGTTGGTATGGGGTGAGTGTTATGCGGCTTGCGGCTGTTGCCAGTCGAGAGCGGCTGTTCTTGCCATGCAACTGCCGCTGCGCTTCCGATTACTCGTTACATGCAGATGCTGCGCAACGCACATGTGCCTGGACGAACATGATTGGATGCTAGAAATAGCAGAAGCGCATTCTGACCAAACTTTGTCTATTGGCCATGGATGCTTTGCTGCATTCGTGGCAGCGCTGATGTTCTGCCAGCTAGGGCATAGTCGCCGCAAGTCTCTCTGCTGTCGGGTCGGATGCTTAGTTACATACATGCTCTACCTGCTGTTTTTGGTGAGTGCGTGCGTGCGTGCGTAGTCAAAGTCACACCTATGCTTCGCAAGGCCAAGTTCACAATCGCCTGCCTCTAATGGCAGTCAATCGTCACTGGACATGCTGAGTAGAGACGGCCTTGGTATGGTCACTCACTGACCTGCGCCGTCCGGGTACTGGCCGACGGCTTGCGGCACATGGATGGAGAGGGATATTTTCGGGTAGTGCAAAGATCTGTTTTTAGAGAAAAGGGTCTGGATGCAGAACAGACGCCAACAAGCACGAGGCTACAAGGGGTTGGAGAATTGGAGAGACAGGGCGACCGTGGTGGGGAAGAATGGGGTTTGAACACCCACAAGCCTAGCTGGAAGGCGCCGTCAGGGTCGGAGTCATGCTTGGAGATGGCGCGCCGGATCACGTGACAATGAACCCAATCCCCACGCTATGCGCGTGCGCGTCCGTGTCCACTGGCAATCGCCCATTGCCCATTTCCCGTTGCCCGTTGCCCATTGTTCACTCCAACCACCGCCGGCACTGGACGTTGGCTCTGGAAGTGGCTTCAGGATTAATGGTTCCGCCTTGTTGGAGCAGCCATGGACCCCAACCCGCCTTGTGGCGTGGACCTAAAACATCGCACTCTCTTCCGCGGATGCGCCTATGGGCGCGATGGGCTGGGATATGCCATGATAGGGCCTGTAGCTAGCGACAAAGGACCGCAAATGTACGGTAAGTAGGTAAACACACACTTTACGGCAGGGTAGTACACGATTGTGATTCCACTGGCCTGGCTGTCGCTATCATTGTCACTGCACATACTAGGTCCCATCGCAGGCGCAAGATGTGCACGGAGCAGCGTAGTCGTGCCGTCAGCGCCTCCCGATGCCTCCGCCACTGAGGGCTGTCTTGGTTGGTGTTCGGCGGGAGTGGGAGAATGCATGGCAGTCGAGCTTTTTGCTGTGCTGTGGACCCGGCTGGGCAAAGGAGGTTATGGGTAAAGAAACAAAGTACGTACTCCTGGCAAACTTGGGCGAACTCAGCAAGGACACCTCCACCCGTTCGTGCACAACGTGGCAGGACGAGCCCTCGCTCGCTCGCGCGCTGGTGAGCCAGCAAGTGTGGGCAGCAGCGGCGGTGGCGTGCCGACCGTGGGCGCGTGCAACGAAATGGCATCAGGGCCCTTGTGGGCAGCACCACACCCGTTCGGGCAACCCATTAAGCGGCGCGTCATCCAGGTACCGCACTGCGAGCCCCTTACCATCCCGTTTTGCGACGGTCCACGGGTGCGTGCGGCCCTCAATTGCACAACCTATACGCCCTGCCACACACACACACACACACACACACACACCGTCGCCCAGCCATGGACGCCAACACTCGTCTGCATGGCTAGATACATGTTTGGCCGCATCAGTGCTCCCTGCCTGTTTGTCTGTCGCGACGCTGCTCTTCACTTTCGTCTCTCTGGCCTTGTCCTGGCCCCTCGACCAGCCGCACCGCGTCGCGCCACATTCAAACACGCTACACTGGTATACCCTGCCGTACTCTCAGCCTTGCCCCAGCTTTGAGGCCAAAACCAGGGTGCGTGGTCTTGTCGGCATTGCGCACGAGCGCCCCAGTGAGCAACCCCCGTTTAGCTGCTTCTACGATCCTTCCATACGTCTTCTAGAAGAGTGCTGTTTCCGCCCTCCCCGCTGCAATCTTGGGCGACGTGATCCTGCCCGTATATCAACTTGTCGCACCAACAGTAGCGGATGCCTGCTCGGATACACGACTCTCCATTCCTTGGCTGCCACTCTCCCCCCAAACGCCTTGAGGCCTTCCCCACCTCCCATACATCTTCATTAACTGCGCTTCCACAGTCGCCTGTAGTTTCGAGGCTGCGCGGGGTCCACTGGGATGTTGCAATAGCTCGCGAGGCCCATTCTACCCCACGAGCAAGCGGCTCCATCGCAACCATGGACGACAATGTCGAAATACCAGAAGAATCCATGCGACACATCGAGGCCCTGCTCGCAAGGCATCCTCCGCATTTGATTCAGCGAATGTTTTCACAGGCCCTAGAGTCACGTATGTAATTTTGTTCTTTGGCTGGCTCCTGTCCATGCGCTCACCGAGTTCAGGCCGCAATTCAACTGCCTCGTCATTCATGTCCACCAGCACCGTCAGCTCATCCGCCACCACTTCATCAGGCTCATCATGGCGCTCGCGACTGTCAATGACATCGACCTTTTCCTCGTCGAGCAGTAACAGCAACAGGCATTCTCCCATAGCCTCGTCATCTTCATCGCGTTCCCAGCCAAAGCGACCGGAGCCACGCTCGTATCCAGTTGGATTAGACCCCACCCGCCCGGTGCCTGTTGCCATGTCTTCGGACACGGACAGTCCGCTTGACCTCAAGATTGAGCCAAGCAGCACACCAACAGACAATCTCAGTGTTGCATCTCCCGTCTTGTTTGCCGACGATGACAAGTCGCAAAGCCAAACGGGCGAATCCTACATGTTCTGCACCTATTGTGCCGAGCAAAAGAACCAAAAGACTTTCAAGGCCAAGTCCGATTGGAAGAAGCACGAAATGAGAATGCATGAAACAGGCGAAGATTGGCCATGCATTGTCAACGGCTGCAACCGTATTTTTGATCGGCAAAAGGACTTCATCAAGCATCATCAGCGCTATCACACCGGCCGACCCTTGCCATCGTTGACCGACATTGGCATCACCCTCCTCCCTCGACGGGTATTCGGCTGCGGTTTCGACAAATGCAAAGAGGTTAGCATCGGCTGGGACGAGCGATGCGACCATGTGGCAAAACATATGAAGAACGGCGCGACAATAGACCAGTGGAAGTACTCAAATGTCATTCGGAATTTGATTCGGCAAGAAGCTCTCTACGATACTTGGAAGGAATTGATCTCCTGTTTGGACGAAAGCCTCCGAGAAAGCCGCTCACAGATCAGCTGGTGTCCTGACAACACGCGGATCCTCCGACAGAAGCTTCAATGCTGTGATCTCCGACCAAGCCGAGAAGAGGTTCTCATCACCGCTCTGAGCCTACGTTCTGACATGCAACTAGATCCGGTCGACCAACAGCTACCCCCAGGTTTTGTCACACCATCCAGGGACTCTGTACCAAATGTCGAAAAGTTATCACGTGAGCAGCGAATGCATGTTCTCATTGGAAATTCTGATCCACACGTTGCACGGGCTCGCCTTGCAACTGTAAATGCGGTATTGGTCCGCGCTATCAACTCCTTATCACATATACCCAGTTACGATTGCGCATCTTCTCCATTTATGGAGCCACAGTCGCCTGCTCGCGACAACACAAACCACCGTATCAGCTACATGGATGTGGATCCAGGAGATTACCTTGATGTAGCGCAACCGGCTATACCCGATCTCCCACCGGCTATGACTACGGCCGCAATGCACACACCAAATACACACACCCCAATCATGAATCACAGTCAGCAAGCTCAAATGTACTCTAATGAGTACATTGATCAGGCCAAGGCTACTCCTAACCCATTAGAGGCACTGTACCCGAATTATTTCGGCGGTGCACCTCAATTCGAAGAATCGCAGTACTACGACCGCCCATCATTTGGTCAGCTGATCACGAAACCCCTTCATAAGATTGGCAACCGGTTAGGCGCGTCTAGGAGCAGTTCCACTCAATCTAGACCATCATCGAGTATGAACCAAACCATGGCAGACATGAACGCAGATTATCCTGTTGCAGTAATGGACATGCGGCACACACCTGAGCCGCAACAACAACAACAGCAGCAACCGCCTCATCTCCAAATGCAACACCAACATCTCCAACATCAACAGCATATCATGCACCACCAGCAACAATCATTTCGCCATTTGACACCCCAAATGCATGACCAGTTGCACACGTATGCGACGCAGAATTAGAAGAAAAAAAATAAAAACAAAAAAGGACGTGTAATGATATGCCTCATATACGACTCACGCCCTACTCAACCTTTTCTTGCCTATACGTTTTTTTCTTTTTCTTTGTGTCGAACAGCGAGCATATAGAAGAGTGAGAGAAGCTCCTTTGGGCTTTTGGTTCTTTTTTTTCTTTTTCTTTGATACCCCCACCTACCCCACTGGTGTGCTTTTCTTTTCATGTTTTTTTTCGGAAGGGAAAAGCCACACGATCAGAATTATTATAGAATTTTTCGTTTTATGTGTATTGCATGGTCGTTAGATTGCCGCCCCCCCCCCCCCGCGTCATTATCATCTGTTAAAAAGTTGATCACCATCACCATCACAGTTGCATGCAGCTATTTTTCCTTTGTTTATCGTTTCAATTCTTCTGATGTATTTTAAGATTTCGGGATGGGGAGAAAGGCTGTCTTCGGACTTTGTGCGGGGCAACGTGTTTCTCTTTTTTTCGTCTGAGATGTATACCTGGGAGGACTTGAAGAGAGAACGAGAGAGAGAAAAATTTGGACGCCTCGTATCTTCTTTTTGGGCCTTTTGGTAGCTTAGCAACAAATCGAATACCCCCATATTCCACTCTTTAAAGCTCGTGTCTTGTCAGATCTTATGGTAACTGAGACAACGGGACATGCAGCTGGGCTCTAATTACAACACTCGAACTACCTACAGCGAAATAAACAGCTCTCATGTAAACAGGTATTTACGACTTGGACTTTCGAGAGTATATCCTAAGTTCCTAAATCAATACTACATCTTTTGTAAGGAAAACGATTGCTGTACCACCATGATAAATCTATAGCGATGGAAAGGGAGATAACGCCAGTTACTAGTGTTTACGGGATATCTAAGTTTTACGGCAAATACATACCTCGTTTAACGCGACAGTTGTATGTGCTGCATACAATAGCGATAGTGCGCCGGCCCCTTGGTCTAACTTTGGTATAGGAATATCAACGTGAAGGAGTTGTGCTGCGATTTTACATAGTATGAGTGGACATTTCTCTAGGTTCTGGTATAGATCGAATCAATTAATTCTTGTGAGTGTGGAATTGTGTGATTTTGTGGTGAAGTTGTGATGTGGGATTGATAGGGTAGTAATCGAGCTGAAGACGATTCGGATGAATGAGTTAGAAGTACTAATGTCCATCCCTACGTGCCGGGACGCACGGTGTAATGGGATACTTTTTATTCCAGAAGCTCAGAATATCCCGAGCGCGCTTGTATTAAGATAAATGCAATGCGCATTCATTTTACAGCTCTTGTTCTCCTAGCACATCGGCCTCCGACGCAGAAAAGCGCATTGTTGACTACGCTGCCGCTCGTTCTATCAACGCCGTCCATCGACTATCCTCTAATACCTCCTTTGTTTGTTCGCGACGACCAACATTTATAGAAAGCTCGGTGGGCCAAGGGAGAAGCTAAGATGGCAGAATTTAAGACTGTAGCCTCGAAATGTTTATATAAGGCGGGGAAGTACGCATCCCGGCAGTTTCTCCTCGCTGGCGACAAGATCGTCAAAACGCGTTGAACTGGCCGTGCGACTTTAGCGGCATTCAGTGGGAGCAGTACGGAGGAGCCTTTCAAAAGTCCTTGCCCACCTTGGCGAGCAGTGGTATCTAGTCACAATCCAAATTCGGAAGCTTCTCCGAGCTAAAGCGGCGATTTTCTTCAACTTCGCCATTAGCTATTTCATCTTTAATACTTTTACTATGGCGCCTTACGATATTGCTACTCCTGCTCTTGTTGTTACTTTAAAGGCTACAGCCAAGTTAAATTATGAGATCACCTGCTTAACTGGAATCCCGAAGCGTACGATTAATGATGTATTCGATCGAGCTGTTAAGCGCGATTTTAATCCCTGCCAGCGTCCAATTGAGATCCAGAGTAAGTATCTTGAAGACGCTTCTCGATCAGGCCGCCCGTCAAAGCAGAAAGAGCTGTCAGAGAGAGTAGTGTATAGCGTACGCACTGATCGCTATAGCCGAGAAAATTCTCGCGCTGGCATAGCTGGTGCGCTCAGCCAGGAGGGATACAGCATCTCAGGTATTACAGTATGGCTGATCCCAAGGAAAGCAGGCTACAGAAAGACAAAGCCGACGAGGAAGCCTGGATTGACGAAGAAGATGAGGGAAGATTGGCGTAGGTGGTGCCTAGGACATAAAGATTAGACAATTGAAGACTGGAAGAACGTTATCTGGTCTGATGAGATGTCTGTTGTCTTGAATCATAGACGCGGAGGCTATCACGTATGGAGACAGGTCAATGAGGCTCTCTTCCGCAGCTGTATTCATGAGAGGTAGAAAGGCTATAGCGAATTCATGTTCTGGGGCTGCTTCTCATACGACCGGAAAGCCCCCTGTCACTGCTGGTTACCAGAGACTAAGAAAAAGAAGGGGGTAACTACTGCTCGAATCGATGAGCTCAACAAAGAGCTTGAGCCAATCATGAGAGCTAAGTGGGAGCTTGAGACAGGCATGTATCGGCTTGACCTACGAGGCAAGCGTGACATTAAGCCTTCTTGGAAATGGGATGCAAAGAATGAAAAGATAAGTCGAACTATAGGCTCAGGTATTGACTGGTATCGATATCAGACGTCTATCTTACTGCCAAAGCTTATTCCTTTTACAAAGTTCTGTAAGGCTCAGCTTCCTCAAACAGTTGTCCAAGAAGATAAGGCGCCTTCCCACAATCACTATGTCTAGGAGCATATATACAACCTACATGTTGAGAATATATGGGTTCAGTCCAGGGTGGAAGGTTCTTGGGGGTTACATGATATCCCGTTGTGGCAGGCACTGCCCAGTTGGTCATAGCTCCAACCACAACAGTGTGAGAATAGTAGATTGATACACGATAGTCAAGACAATACGTTGTAGCCACCCCATTTTGTCCCTCCTCCTACTCTGTTATCTATGGTAGTCATACTACCAAAGGTACCTTGTTCCAACACTGCATTATATTAAGAGGCTCCTCTGGTGTGACAACTCGCCCGATCTAAATGCTATTGAGCCGTGCTGGGCGTGGATGAAGAAGATTACTACAAAAAAAGGTGCACCAAATAATAGAGGAGAGGTTATCCGTGCATGGGAGCAGTGCTGGAGAAATCTGCCTCGAGAGAAGATCCAGGCGTGTATTGAGCGTATTATAGTTTATATCCGAGAGATTATTAGGCTAGAAAGTGGTAACGAGTATCAGGAGGACAGGAATGTGCGTAGACTTGGAGAATAAGACTACAGTATATCGGAGAAGCTTCCGAATTTGGATCGTGGCTGATACTACTGCTCGCCAAGGTGGGCAAGGACTTTTGAAAGGCTCCTCAATAGCGTGATGAGATATCTGCGAGGGGTTGCGTGCTGTGGCTGAGAGCTGCGGCTCCCACTAGTCGCCTGACCTTAGACAGCTCTTATTCCTGGGCCGCGAAGGCAGCCGTTTTCTGTTTCCTCAGTCGTGCCCGCTCCCATCGCGTAGAGCCAGGCGAGACGCTACAACAATAACTTTTGTAGATTAGCTATGCTTACGAGCGTCTTACCTATATATACAACCTTCTAACATGATTTTACAAAGCGAATACTACCTCAGCGCAGGTAGTGAGGCGAGGCATTGCAGGACGCTGGGCGCTTAACACAGCTAGCAGCACCTTCAGCCTAGTTGCACGCACTGCCTCACCAGGCCGCCTCCTCTGCATCGTCGCAAACATGTCATTCACTCTTGCTAACACTCTACTCTCACTAGTTCATCACCAGTTCATCATTAAAGCCGCTCACCCCACTACTCCCTTAGACTGCAATCCGAACTACAAGCGCTATGCGGCTTCTCCATTTTAACGCATTGGGCAAACTGATCTTGACAGACTTTCGCGGCAAGCCGATCCCACCCTACGCCATCCTATCGCACCGATGGGGCGGCTCCGAGATCCTTATTGAGAATGTATTGAATGGAGACTACAAAGGGAAAGAAGAAGGCTACCAGAAGCTACGGTTCTGTGCCGAACAAGCAGCTCAGGACAGGCTGCAGTACTTCTGGATCGACACATGCTGCATCGATAAATGGGACAACAACGAGCTCTCGAAGTCGATCAACTCGATGTTTCAGTGGTACCGGAACGCAGCTCGATGTTACGTCTTTCTGTCGGATGTCTCGCTACCTGCTACTGCAGACACGCCCCAACGCAGCGACTGGGAGGTATCGTTCCGGAAGAACGAATGGTTTACTCGAGGCTGGACGCTCCAAGAGCTAGTCGCGCCAGTGTCAGTCGAGTTCTTCTCGCGTGAAGGACAGCGTATAGGCGACAAAGTGTCACTTGATCGACTACTGCACGATATTACCGAGATCCCACTCGCCGCGCTGCAAAACTGTCCTTTAGGCCAGTTTAGTATATCCGAGCGAATGCGATGGGCTGAACGTCGCAGAACAACCGAAGAAGAAGACATTGTATATTGCCTACTTGGAGTTCTTGGCGTCGCTTTGCCTACGACGTACGGAGAAGGAAAGGAGAGCGCATTGAGTCGGCTGCAAGCTGAAATCGAGGAAGCTGGCAGCGCGCCGTCAATTATTCCCTTCTCACGAAACCAGTCTTTTGTGGGCCGCGAACTACAGCTTACAGAGTTAGAAGCGAAGCTCTTCAGCAATAAGCAGACTACCACCACGATAGCAATTGTTGGCCCTGGTGGAACAGGCAAATCACAGCTCGCACTCGAGGCTGCCTTCAGAATAAGGCAGAACAGCAGAAGCTGCTCAATTTTCTGGATGGACGCGAGCGACAGAGACAGCCTCTACCGATCTTACGCAAATATTGCGCAGAAGCTTAGTATTCCTGGGTGTGACGATGACCAGACAGACACAAAGCAGGTCATAAAACGCTGTGTGGCAACAATAAGTTCGCGACAGTGTTTGCTGGTTTTCGATAACGTGGAGCGCACTGCCGTATGGCCGAATGGCTTGCCTACGACCGAAGCTACTAGTACAGACTTGGCCGAATTTCTGCCGCACTCTAAGCTATGTTCTGTCATTTTCACAACAACAGAGAGTAATATAGCTGAAGCGCTTGCTCCACAGAATGTCACAGTGCTGCAGGAGTTAACGCCAGACACGGCGCTGAGGATGTTACAAAACCGCGTGGCAACACCGTTTTCGAACACTGAGCA
Source organism: Bipolaris cookei (assembly GCA_002286855.1). Taxonomy (NCBI): domain Eukaryota; kingdom Fungi; phylum Ascomycota; class Dothideomycetes; order Pleosporales; family Pleosporaceae; genus Bipolaris; species Bipolaris cookei. The sequence goes on from NRSV01000003.1 coordinate 463,175, forward strand.
ACAGGTTGCCATGCACTTGCTGAAAGAGCTATTGTACCTGCCTTTGGCAATCGCACAAGCGGCAGCGTGCATAAACGCTAATAGCATGACCGTGCAGAAGTACCAAGCACAGCTAGACCAGCACAAAGACGCAGCTCTTAAGTACAGTGATAACTTATCTAAAGGCGAGCAGTGGGAATGTGGTCTGAGAAAGGCTGTAGCTGCTACACTATCTCTCTCCATAAGCCAATTCTACAACAGCGATGCAGTAGCTATAGACTATCTTTTTATTGCTGCATGCGTGGATCGAAAGGACATCTCGCTCGATCTTCTAGAGGCAGCTTCACCGCGGGTCCGTGAAGATGCCGTTAAGGTACTTGACAAATATGCGCTCGTCACCAGACGACCTGCTAAATCAGCACTAGACGTCCATCGAATGGTGCATGATGCCCTACGTATGAGACTACAAGCTCAGGGACAGCTCCGACAATGGAATCAACGCGCTATCACAAAGCTGGTTGAAGTATTTCCGAACAGCGATCATAGTAACAGAAGCAAGTGGAGGCGCTTGCTTCCGCATGCTTTATTCACTCTGCCACATAGTCAGACAGAAGATAGCGACGAAGAGAGATTAGATCTTGCACAGAAATGTGCTACGAGTCTGTACAATGATGGGAGATATAAGGAAGCGAAAGAGCTAGATGTGCAAGTGATGCAGACGAGGAAGAGAGTACTTGGCGACGAGCATCCTGCCACGCTGACCGGCATGGCCAACCTAGCGTCGACGTATAGAAACCAAGGGCGGTGGAAAGAGGCTGAAGAGCTGGAGGTGCAAGTGATGCAGACGACGAAGAGAGTGCTTGGCGACGAGCATCCTGCCATGCTGACCAGCATAGCCAACCTAGCGTCGACATACTGGAACCAAGGGCGGTGGAAGGAGGCTGAAGAGCTGGGTTTGCAAGTGATGCAGACGATGAAGAGAGTGCTTGGTGACGAGCATCCTGATACGCTGACCAGCATGGCCAACCTAGCGTCGACGTATAGAAACCAAGGGCGGTGGAAAGAGGCTGAAGAGCTGGAGGTGCAGGTAATGCAGATGACGAAGAGAGTGCTTGGTGACGAGCATCCTGCCACGCTGACTATCATAGCCAACCTAGCGTCGACGTATAGAAACCAAGGGCGGTGGAAAGAGGCTGAAGAGCTAGATGTGCAAGTGATGCAGACGACGAAGAGAGTGCTTGGCGACGAGCATCCTGCCACGCTGACCAGCATGGCCAACCTAGCGTCGACATACTGGAACCAAGGGCGGTGGAAAGAGGCTGAAGAGCTGGAGGTGCAAGTGATGCAGACGAGGAAGAGAGTGCTTGGTGACGAGCATCCTGATACGCTGACTAGCATGAATAATCTCGCCTTCACGTTGCAGTCGCAAGCTCGCCGCGAAGAGGCCCTTACAATGATGGAAACATGCTTCCAATTGCGTCAGCAGGTTTTTGGCGAGCAGCACTATGATACCCAGTTGTCACTTGACACGCTGAACAGCTGGCGAGTGGATTGTAGTAAGGAAAACCTATAAATTTCTCTTCGTATGTGATATAGATTTTAAAGCTACATGCCGTAACTTATCTAAATTATAGTTAGTAACACGGAGTACTTAATCTTACCAACTCCATATGTCTCGTAAAGAGTGTTTATCCACTCTATACAACAAATCTATGCAGCGTGACAACGTACCTTACTCATGCTAGAAGTAGGTATCTATTATAACTGTCTACAAACCGGGAATAAAAGCTACCTAAAGCAAGAATCTCCGTGTCAGAGTCCTCAGTCACAGCGCGCACAATAAGACTCGCAGACAACTCAGCACGCTACTGTTGCACAATGTCGCTTAGGACGCACTGCCGATCACATACGTTTTCGACGATCTTGACGTCCGCGCAGAGTGAGTGAGTGAATGAGTGAGTTGTATTTAACGTCTATATATAAAGCCTCCCTTGGGGCATGTAGACGGGCTATGCCTATGGCTTGCCGTAATATACCTAAGATACCTATTCTTATTTACATAATTGTAGTAGTCTAATAGTGGTCGTTCCGCCTGTTGATCGCTACTAAAATGATTGTGCAGTAGGTGTGTATCTGCCTTTAGTTATCGTAGCTGATGCTTACTAAAGAGTGTGTAGTATAGAGGACATAGGAAAGAGAAGGGGAGAGAAGGGGAGAGAAGAGAAGGGGAGAGAAGAGAAGGGGAGAGAAGAGAGGGGGAGAGAAGATAGGAAGATAGGAAAAGTCTTACAAGTATAGGCTCTAGTGAGGCCTACATATTGTGCTATAGAAACCTGTGACTTCTAGGAAAGCGGCAAAGTCCTCTGGCTCTTCCCAGAGCGTCTGAAGGTACTTAGTTGCTTCGTTAGATGTCCTAGGTGGTGCTGATGGTCGTCTTGGCTATCGCCGGAAGACGTTTGCTGTTGTGGTTTTCCGGCATAGTGCGATGTGCAAGGGAGTCTTTGGGCGCCCGCAGGAGCACTTCAGAGTCGCGTTGTCATGGTGGAACTTCTGGTGGTACCATGCAAAGTCTCCATGGCTTGCTCGGATTGCTAGCAGTCTTGCTAGGGTCCGGCGTGTCAGCTCTAGCTCCTGGGGTGGTCGGGTGGGTTAGTACGGTAGCTTCCACTGTGTGTACCAGTTGGAAAGCTTGCTCTTTGCGCTATTTCACCAAGCTGCTCTAGCTGTGGCTAGTTGTGCTTTCCTGATCGTGCGTATCCCAACGTCAGCGCAGAGAAACTGCCGGGATGCACACTTCTCATCTTAAGTTGACCCTTCAAGTACGCAGTCTTGATCTTTGTCATCTTGGCTTTCTTTTTAGCCCAGCAAGTTGTGTAGGAGTCTATATTGTCGCGGAAAAACAAAGGGGTATCAGAGGAGAGTTAATGGACGGCAGTGACAGAATGAGCGACAACGTGGTCAACAACACGCCTTTCAGCATTGGAAGCTGATGCAATGGAAGAGAAAAAACTGCAAAATAGATGCAAGCTGAACCTGTCAATGTATAGGCATGATAGGCACAGTCCGAGCACCCGAAAGGAAATGTGCCCCGTTACACCGTGCGTCCCGGCACATAGGGACGGACATTAAGTGGTAAGACAGGTAAGAGAGGAGGTTCGTGAGGGTTGACGAAACGAGTATGAGAGTGAGATTTATATATGTTTTAGACGCATTGTTTCTAGTTCTGTATTCACTGGCATTCTTTTATGTAGTGGGGTGTCACCTTCTTAGCGAGAGACCAGGCTACGTGATTACCGCCTAGCAGTGATTATTGCCTTCTGACATGGATGTCGGTTGGCATTCGCCCTTTCGTCCCTTGTTGGAGCGAGAGTCTTTCTTGTAATATGCAATCGAATCAACGAGTCATCTCCTGTGCGATTCGGGTACTTGAGATACACAAGTGTATTGAAGGAGATCAAATGACATGTATACTTAATTTGTCTCGGTAAATTGGCAGCGTACGATAAAATTCATAGGCCGAGGTGTATGCGCTGCTGTTGTTTTAGATGATGAGCGTGGAGGTTTCAAACATAATTTTTTTTGCTTTTGCTATATGAAACTGTGCGAGGTGTGGATGCGCGGGTGATGTAGATTATTTAGATATATTAATACGGGAGGAAGAGATATAGATTGTATGAAGCAAGTGTAAGCCTGTTGACTTTGTGTTAAAGAGGCGGTATAGAGCTGGATGAAGAAAAGTATTGTTGTGCCAGGCAGTGCTAGAATGGTAGAGGTGCAGTAACTTTACCCTTTTGTTAGTCCTTCCGCAAAACAACTCTTTCATGTGATAGCTTGTAAGAGATTCATCCAGAGATTATACTAAGTATGCAGTTGTAATAAGTTATAGCGTATTGTGACGTCTGTTTTTCGTATCGACTACTCAGGGAAAAAAACAAGTCTGATGCTACACTAGCATGACACGGAGAAGCCTTGTTTGAACGCTTAACTCACCAGAGAAGAAAAGGTAGGAATCTACAGTCGCAAGTAGACCAAGAGTGGACCACGGATGCCAAGAGTGGCGCCATACGGGCTCGGCAGCCCAGGCAGAAGACGTGCAGCGGAGATCCCGCGGGTCTTGAATTCGTGCATATGCAGCTTTTGTAGGCGAGAACAGGGCGGAAGGAAACCGTGTCGGTAGCCAATGGTCTTTGTTAAAGCTAATTTTTTTTTCACCAAAATTTCGGGATACTAGTGGTCAATTGACAGGTGGTTCTGGCGGCAAGTTGACTGGGGATATCCGAGGAGAACTTGAGAACTCCTAGGTTGACGAGCAGAATGTCTTAGGAATGCGCAGAAATGCAGATCTTGGTTTTTCAGAGCAAGAGTGTAGGGTAGCTTCTCGACATGTAAAGTATACCGAGTATTAGAATACCAAGGCTATAGGTATACTGCAGTGCTTTATGACGATGGCACATGGTGGGTTTCAAGGAGCCAAGTGACGACAAATAGGCTGCAAGATGCTTCATTCTGGGCTGTTTGATGCAGAGTGCTTGGCGTACATTGGACTGAAGCACATGGGCTGATGTCTGTGGTGGGAAATGTGCCTGTCTGGACATGCGCTATGATATACATGTGGTGTGGGTGGGTCAAAAAAAGGCAACGTCTCCTGTAGATTGAGTGGCATCGAGGAGGCGACACAACTAGTTTTAGGGACAAGGCATGTCATGGTACATAAGGTAAGCTCACTGGAGACTGCCATGGCGGAGTCCGGAATGCTTAACGGATAGACGGCAAGGCGGAACAACGGGTTTCTGCTGTGGCATCGAACCACAGCGTCCAGTACTGTCTTCCTCTCGTGAGTTGTAAGCTTGTAGATTGAATGCATGCTTGAAGGGGGTACTCTGATTGGTGCGCGGACAGGAGTAGATTGAGAGACTTGGCGGACTTGGCAGAATGCCTGACAAGCTGCCCCGGGCGCGGCGTGGAGGGCAACGTGCTGGTATCCCCAGCTCTCGTTCGTCCACACTCAATCCCTGCCAACCCTCCACTGCCATGGCGTCGCATATCTGCCTCCACTGTGCGCGAGCCTGATGCGGCAGTGGGTCGCGTGCTCTCGCTCACCACCTTTGGGTCGTCTACATACGCCAATGGCATGCCATTTTGCCATTGTCCACACTCCACAATTCCTGCTAATGAACCCAGAAAAAATACATTCTGTTGGGCAATAGACTGTGGCCAGGTCTAATTAGCATGATGCCGTGGCTGGAGCGATCCACTTTGCCTCTCCATCTGATACCCACATGCCGCGGTCTTGTCATTCACTTCCAGGTATACTGACATGGAATTCATACAGCCAAGTTCCCACACACTCCACAGCAATGCTGTCTATATAAAATCAGTTGCACTCAATCCACCCAGAGGTTCCTTATCCCGATCACCTCCTCTTGTTCCAGTTCCAAAGACGCAACAGCTTGCCGTCTTTGCCCAACCATGGCTCCCGCTTTGAAAAAGTACGACTGGATCCTTGCCATTACCACCATTGCCTTTGTCTTCTCGTCGGCCTCCAACGGCGCCAACGATGTCGCCAACTCCTACGCCACCTCGGTGGCTGCCCGCACACTGAAGATGTGGCACGCCGGTATCCTTGCCTCCTTCACAGAGTTCTTCGGTGCCGTCGCACTCGGTGCACGTGTCACTGGTACCATCAAGGGAGGCATCTTTGATCTCGACACTTTTAAGCCTGCGCCTGCTACGCTCATGCTGGCCATGGGTTGCGCTGAGGTCGGATCTGCTACCTTCCTCACCATCGCCACCTTTATGGGTATGCCCGTCTCCACTACGCAAACCGTCGTCGGTGCCCTTGCTGGTGCTGGCATTGCTGCTCAATCGCCTCTTAGCTGGGGCTGGAAGAAAGGTTCCATCTCGCAAATCGCTGCCTCGTGGGTCATTGCGCCATTCATCTCCGCTGGCTTCTCGGCCGCCCTGTTCTTGACTGTCAAGTTTGGTGTGCTCCACCGAAAGGACCCTCTCAAGTGGGGTCTCCGCTTGATCCCATTTTACCTTGCCTTTACTGCAGGTATTCTCGCTCTGTTCATCATTGACGAGATTCCAAACGGCAAGAGCCTCGAGGAAATGGGCCCCGGCATGGCCTGTGGTATCATCCTCGGTGTCTTCTTTGGTATTCTCGCCACTGGGTACATCTTCTTCGTTCCCTACTTCCATCGCCGTCTTGTCAAGGGCGACGCTAGAATGAGGATCTGGCACATTCCCCTTGGTCCTCTTCTCTACCGCGAGAACCCTCCAATCTACTTCCCCGGCAAGGGAGACCAGGTTGTCACCGACTACTATGCCAAGGCAGCTCCCGCAGACAGCCTGGCTATCCAAGACAAACTCAAAGGTGAAAAGGAAAATGCTCGTCCCACTTCTTCCGATAACCGGCCTGCTGGTAATGGTGACAGCATTGATGTTGAGCGTGCTGGCCGCGGTCTTTCCAACCCCCTCCCCCCTAGCGAAGGTCCTGTCGTTCACCTTGTTCCCGCCACACCCGAGCCAGAGGAGCGCTGGTTGGAGCCTGTCAAGCACCTGCCTTTCTACTCTCCCAAGAAGATAGTCAACTGGTCCAAATTCATTCTTCTTCAGGGTGTTTCTCGCGATGTCGTTTCCCAGAAGGGTAAGTTACGTTATTTCTGCTTACCACTCGATCATGTCTAATATACCTGTTTAGATCTCGGTGCAATCCACGCACGCGCAATCGTCTACGACAACCGCGTTGAGCATCTCTGGACTTACGCCCAAGTTGCCTCCGCCATGATGATGTCCATTGCCCATGGTTCCAACGATGGTAAGTTAACAACCCATTCCCGTTTCCCACATGTATGGGCCAGCTCATAACTCATACCCCTCACAGTTGCCAACGCAGTCGGTCCCTGGGTAGGCTCCTACAACACCTACACCACCGGCACCGTCACCAAGGAAGCCGACACCCCCATCTGGATCCTTGTCGTCGCCGGTCTCCTCCTCGGCCTCGGCTTCTGGTTCTACGGCTATCACATTATACGGGCCCTCGGCAACAAGATCACTCAAGTCTCGCCTACCCGTGGTTTCTCCATGGAACTTGGTGCCGCCATTACCGTCCTGCTAGCTTCTCGTCTCGCTCTTCCCGTTTCCACAACGCAGTGTCTGACTGGTGCTACTATCGGTGTTGCCCTGTGCAACTTTGACATGAAGGCTGTGAACTGGAGACAAGTCGGTTTTATCTTTTCTGGATGGATTATTACCCTGCCTGCTGCGGGTATGATTTCGGGTCTTATGATGGCTATGGCGCTGAATACGCCACATTTCTAGCCGTGTTTAAATATTTTTTCCCCTCTTTTTTATAGACTTTTCCTTTTTCTCTAAAACCAGGATTCTTAGCGAGGGCGACATGTGGATAGGTGTCTGGATGGCCCTTTTGATACGGACAAAATGGGGTGTCTGTAAGATATTAGGACACGCGGTATGATTTTAATCGGGTATCACGTACTCCAAAAGTACTACAACGAATAGACTCGTAATGACCAACACCAAAATTTCAAACTGCTTCGGACCCCTTGGTTAATGCTATGAATGTATTTTCATTTACGATAACGAGATATTTATACATAATAATGACTCCTGAGCCAGAAACAAATACAGAAGCCAGAGTGGTGTAGATCCAACGACGCGTAGATACAACAGCCGGAACCAGAAAAAACGAATCAAGGAAAAGAAAGATTTACAAAAGATGCAAATAGCAAGACCCCCTCCCCTCTTCACCTTTTGAAACAACCCCTAAGCAACAACCTCCCCCAAAACACCAACAACATAACACACAGCCGCCGCCCAAATTGCCGTCTTGACAATCCCGGCACCACGTCCCTTCTTCCTCCTCTCACTCCCCGCCGTTGAGCCCTTCGCACTCTCCTCCCCATCGGCACCAGAGCCCAGCACCACCCGCTCCGCCGCGCGTCTCCGCTCCTCAAACTCCTTTTCAAGCTGCTCGCGATTCTCCTCAGGTCCAACATATCCCGTTGGCGAAAGACGCGTGGTACCATCGATTGGATTCACGATTCCTGCGCGCCGGACATCCGCTTCATCTGCGATTGCACTCTCTGCAGTATCACTATGCTCCGGTGCGTGTAGGGGTTTGGGGACTGGGGTGGGTGTGTTGCGTAGGATGAGCATATCTGGTTTTGCGGTTACGATTTCCCAGTCTGGAGTTATGTGGGGAATAAATTTTGAGGGGGAGGAGAGGGCTGCGAGGGCGGTGTGAAGGGGGATTGTGGGGGAGGGGTCGCGGGGTGGAGGGGAGGTAGAGGTTGTGAGGGTGAGGGTGTTGGTTTCTGCGTTGTGGATTAGAATGGTGTAGTGGGTTGGGAGGTCAGCGTTTGAGATGGGGGATGAAGTCGCTATTGGAAAGACCTCAGTGGCGGATTCTGGGGATGTTTGGCTTCGTTGTAGTGCTGGAGTAAAGACTTCGGTCGAGGCCTCAGCTCGCGCGTTGGTAGCCTCAATCTCTGCGGCTTGTGAAGTGGTGACTTCAGTCTCGGGCTCCTGAGTGGTAACGACCCGTTGAGGAGTCTCCTCACTGACCGTAGGGTCGTCTTTCAACATCTCAAACTTCTCGACAACATTCTTTTGGTCATGTTTTACTTCATCAGCAGTGTCAAGCTGCTGGTGGTCAACAGCAATTGGCACATAAGTATCTTCGTAAGTCTTTTGCACTTCATCAACAAGCTCAGCATCTTCGTACTTCTGTCCCACTTCCTCGGGTTTGGATGCTTCAATCCTTGAAGGCAATCCACTGCCCAAGCTCTCCAGTACCGGTCCGAAGGGCCTGTAGAGGCTGTGATCAAGCGGGCTACGCTCTTCAAATAACTTCTTCGCAATGGCCTTTGGCTCACGCACATACCCATCGTCTGACAGTCCGCGCATTGCTGACTTTTGTGCATCAACCTCGTTGGCCAGGTGTTCTTCAGCCGCTATTCTAGCACGAAGCTGGGCTTTGTCGATCTTGGTCGTACTGGGAGACACTTCTGAATGAAACACCTGCCCATGCTCACTTGGCGTATTCAGGATGGTTTGGCCCATAAATTCGGCCTTCTCCACAGTCTGTGGTACTACCCCGTACACCAACATAGCACGGTCTACTAATCGAGACAGAGCCATTTGAGTATCTCTCAGCGTCAGTAAGCTATTAGCCACAGCCTTGTAGTTTACCAGCATGCTTCGGTCGATTTCCGGATCCTCGAGACGAGCTTGCAGACTCCATATCAAATAACGTGTAAGATGAGCGTTTTTCTGGATGATCTTCGCTGACATGCCGAGTCGTTGCTTGAAAGCCAAGGGGGGATACTTGGCAACTTCGGATTTGCTGATTTCCTCCAAAGCCGTGTAAGCCTTGTTCAGATCATTGTCCGTGTCTTGATACTTTAAACGCAGGGATTGTATCGCTCGGACCTTCTTAGGCGTCAACGAGTGCATCTTGCCGCTACCTGAGCGTTGTCGCAGCGCATGGATTGCAGAGTCCAAGACGTCTTCGTCAGCTTTCATGCGCTTTAACAGTGCTTTGGATGCAGGAATATCTGTCTCTAAATCCTCGATGACTTCTCGCATGGTTGAGCGTCCCTTGCGAATACGCTGGAGCACTTTGTCGAAGAACAAGCGGATCTTCTTTGCGTCTGCTTCTTCTGTCGGATCTTGCCAGAAGTAGTTGGAGAATATAGCACCGCTCTGCTCAAGCCAAGATTTCATACGCTCAATACTAGACTCCATTTGGGCCTCGTTTGCCAGTGTCGGTGTCTGATCAGTTTTTGTAGCCGACTGAGGTTCACCCATCTCCTTCGGCTCTTCTGACATCTGCATTTTACGCTCTATGCGGCGAACAAGTTGATCGTTAATGATCTTGGATTCAATCATCGGGTCGACTTCTTTAGTCTCGATGTGTGCTTCAGCAAAAGACTTTTCTAGGTTTTCTCGTTCTGTTTTCCTTTGTTCTTCGCTCAGGATTTTACTCTTCTTCGTACCCATTGACGCGCGGATCTCAGCTGCACTCAAGAAGTCAATGTCCTCTTCAGGCAGCTGACTGAGTGTCTCTGATGTTGACTTAGTAGGTGTAGTGTAGCCTTTCAATGAATCGATGTATTCGTTGAGCGAGGGCCTTTGTTCTTGGTGCACATCTGTGACAAGAACAACTTGCTTCGCTTGTGGCGCTGGAGAATGCTCCTCTATGACTGCAGTCGGTGGCATAGTTTCGGTTTCTTTGACGACTGGCAGGATACTTGAGGGCTCATTGTTTGCATCTTTCCTCATTTCATCGTCTCGCAATAGACGCCTCTGTAGCGCGGTTTCCTTCCAAGTAGAGAGCTTAGGAGTGTCAACATTTGATTCCCCCTGTCGAGGCTTTTCTGAAAGAAGCCCATTCATGAAAGAAGCCCCTTGGTATGTTTTAGGCCTGCTCAATTTCTCGATCTTGCCTATGGCATCCGAATTCGACTTTGTTATGTAATCGCTGAAGGACTGTGTACTCTTCGGTGGTGTCGGAGGCGATGATTCGAAAGTGTAAGATGTATTTGATGTGGAAGTGGAAGATTGGGGCTTGGAATTGGGTTCGGCACTTGGCTCTATACTTTCTCCAATGACTGTAACATGAGGTTGCTCACTCGGCCTTCTCAGGTCCGAGGGTGAAACGATAGCACGGGTATCGTCGCCGCCGATTCGCGTGGCCCTGAAGGAAGGCTGCGGAAAATAGGATTCCCTTTCTTGGAATGTGTCTGAACCATTACAGTCTACGTCTTCTTTCTTCGCATTTCCCTTCGAGAAGTTCATGTCTTTGTCGCTTTTTGGTTGTGGGGTGGCATCTCCGCAGTCGTTCATCTCCCTCAGCATCCATTTGGGAAACGAGTTGCTAATCCACTCCCAATCTTTTAATCCCTTTCCACTCAGCATACTATTGCTCGCACCAAAGAGAGCTTGATATGGATCCTCCATCAACTTTTTTCGCCACCGCTGGTAGTGTTGCAATTGTGTCCACTCGAGATTGGACATGCCCGGTGGGCGATTGGTGCCCCTATCGTCTCCGTATTGGGCATTTTGCGATGGTGTGCGAGAGAAGCCTCGGATACAAAGAGCAGCCTCGTGGGAGCGGAGTCGACGTTGCGCGTAGCGCTGGACAGGGGAGATGGCCGAGTCGCGACGCCACCAAGTCATTGTCGAAGTAAATGAGCGAATTTGGCAATGATGAAGATGAACGGTAGTCTGGGGTCTTCACTCTGAACTAATATGTCAGCTTGTATAGCCATAAATTGGAAGTATAGTTACCGTTGTATCAATCCAAGCTCTACTGCAAGGCACCAGCGGCTCCTTGGAGCAGGGCTGATACAGCGGCCAATGGTCACATGAACTGACGGATTAACCCAACGGAGCGAAATAAAGATGGTTACTCCAAACAATCGGGTCTACTTCAGAGTCGATACAAGCATGATATGAGAGAAAAGACTTAAAGAAGAGCATGGAATCAGGCGACGTGCTTTCAGGGAGCAGTGGCGTCGCCGTATCCCCGCGTAAGCTCCGGGCGGCCGCTTATCATAGTTCGCGGGGTACGTTGGCTCGCGCATGACCGGGCTTGGTCGCGTCATTATTTGCTAATATTGCCTATTTTATCCCTATACATGAACCCAGATATTCCATCTACTGTTGTCCAGATACTCGCAGTCAAGTTTTGATCACATTCGTGGGCTTTCAGGGGCTGATGATGAAGTTAGACGTGCAGTCGCGTCGCGCCTTCCCCGCAGCTTCGATAAGGCGATAAGGCAATAACGCTAGCGAGGCCCGTTAGTGGCGACATCTCCAGTCGGGTTGCGGAGAAGTATTTTCTGTTGAACAACATAGAATTTCAAGGAAACGTCACATAGAAATCTACGCATAAAATATTGAATAAGGGTTCTTGGTCTGCGTCTTTGGTCTCCGAGCTAGTACCAAGCAGCAGACGGAGCGAAGACTCAAATTACTTGGGATGATAGGGATACGCATGGAGAAGCCTGCATACCTGCTGCAAATAGAACTTGGAAACTCTGCACTTGCTCTAAAAAGAAGTAATAGGATGTATCTGGTATACACACTATAAATAAGAATGTGAAAACTTTAGAAAATTCAAACTACGTAGTTGTTTCCGTAGGCGGGCGCCTGATGACAAAGATGCGAGTAGATGCTGTGATCAAACCCTAATTAATATTAAGCCTATGGTCAATCGCCCATTGACACGAGCAGGTTTGTTAAATGTGCAAGCAACGTGTTCTAGATCTACAAAGCAAGATTATTAGATAAACCACTCGAAAGCAGTTTAATCGACACCCTGGCCATCTCGTCGAAGAACCTGTTGATTCTTGATACCAACCTATCAAATTTCGAGTACATAAAACTGCAAGCGAGGCTTGGTTAGTATCTAATGCATTAGGTACATGAGCTAATTGTATAACCCTAACTATCTACAAGTGATATGAACAAGGACGCCTTCCCAATGCCAAATCATTACTTGCCAAATGTGCACAATCAAGTCCAGCAAAAGCTACACGGAAACTGCGCTCCAGAAAAATTTTCGCCGCCTCAATCCACCTGATTCTCCAACAACCTCCTCTCTTCATCTTCAACCTGCTTCCCCTTGACCTCTCCCTTACTCGCTTCCTTCTGCAAACTGACTGCAACCGCTGCCGCGATGATAAGTACTGCGCCTACTAGACTTTCTACAGGCGGCGTAGTACCCCAGATGACTCGCTCTACCACAAGGGCGAATACTAGTTGTAGATATGTCAAATTAGTAGCTCGGCCACCTTTTTCCCTTTGCAAACCCTCAGTAAGCAAAAACTGTAGCAAAAAGCCAAACACGCCAATGATGGCGATGAATCCCCATTGCAGGATAGTAGTAGGTAGAACGAAATGCAAATCTGGGTGTACCAGGATAATGATGAACGAAGCCAGCGTCGCAATGATGGAAAAGTAATTGACCGACACAAGGGAGTGTGCGCGTTTTCCTATAACGCGAATCGTAGCGTAGGCTGTGCTGGCCCCTAGAGTGCCAACTATGGCAACCAGGATGGCGAGAGCGCGCTGTTCGGGACTGACGGAGGGGATTGGAGCTTTTGGTTCATCGGAAGAAGGGCGGTGAGTCTGCGGGAATAACCAGGGCGGACGAGCCACGAAGAGGACGCCCGTGAAGGCGACGAGGCTGCAGAGGGCTTCTTTCCATGTAAAGGGCTCGCGAAGCCATAGGAAACAGACTATAGCTGTCGTGGTAGGAATGATGAAAGTAATTACAGTGGCATCGGCGATTTCCAGCCATGATAGAGAGTCTGAAGATAGTGTCAGTTATTTAGTCTTCTTTTTCTCTCTTCTTTTTGTATGTGTGTTCGCTTTGCTAGAAATAGATGACTGGGGAGGCGCAGGAAGGATGAGATATAGACTGACAATATAATCCAAACAAGCCGAAGAAACCTGCTGTTCCACGTAGCACCAATAGCCATCGGATGCCTCTCTGTCCAAAAGGAAAGTCAGGTATGCTCTTGTACCAAGAGTATATCGAGCAAATGATACTCGTACACAACATGCGGATGAAGATGATCTGCAACGCATGAAATTTTATACTAGGGTCGTTTGCCAGCAACTTTGCCGCTATGTTCATCTGCGTTATGGTCGGTTAATCAAGACATGTCCGAGACAGAAGGTGAAGACGTAGAACTTACGACGGATCCGCATGTTTGAGCAAGAAAGACGAGAAAAAGACCAAAGTTTCGATCGTAGAAACTTTTTAATTTTGATCCTGCTCTTTCTAATAGTGGTGCATCCTGCCTCGCGGAGCTCGCATCTTCATGAGGGTGAGTTGACGATGCAGGCGCTGGTAATGTGTCCGAAGCAAAGGGCGCCTGGGCACGTTCAGTCGCCGGAGGCACGTCTTGTATCGTGCCGTATGACATTGTTTGTTGGGTATCGTTCAAGGGTGGTAAAACAATATCGCACGAAATTGGAGTGCAAGTGCTATTTAATATAGCTGATGCTCTAGTTGCTTTCAACGGAGCGAAAAGTTAAGTACTACTGGCCGCGTGACCCACAAGTGGGTCTAGCTTCTTAGTCCGACGAAATACTCGGATAAAAACTACACACCAAAACAGCGCAATGTCAATAAGATGGAAGTGAGTAATAGCATTATAGTATTATAGAATAATTTAATCTTTTCTTATAGCATATTATTCTATATGTTAAACTCTAGAACTTTAATACATAAATTTTTTTGGCTGCGTCGTAGTGAATGCGGCTGATTACAAACGGTAGCTTTATTTTGATGGGGAACTATTTTTATCCGGGTATTCCGTCGAACCAAGAGCGAGTGCATGCAAGCTTCAGATTAGTCCGAAGCCCACGCCAGACATGCGACTACCTCACGTTATGGATGTTGAGCTAATGCACGCTCGAGGTATCATTTCATTGTCAATTAGAATTTACTGTCCGTATAAGTAATAAGGTTACAGTGATCGGATGGCTCGGAAGCTCTACCCCGCACACAGCAGAGGGCAACCCCTACAATAGGACCGAAGCAGAGAGCATAAGAAGAGAACCTTGTACGCACGTAGATAGGCAAGAATTTTGAATACACACACACCTGTCTTTTGGCAACCCTCATGCATTCGTGCAAACCCTCTTTAGCCCCGCGCGCACATGCTCCGTACCTTGCTGTTTGCACCCGGTCCACGCTTATGCTAGCTAGCTAAAGAGCCCATTCAACATCTACATCTATTTATGTCATTTCTAGGTTTCTTAGGCAACATCACAACTGTGGAGCTTTTGAGCCGGCTAGCGTGCATTGGCACGGCTGGGTGTCTTCCATTTCCAAAATATTGACATCGAAATAAGCTTACGTACCCGCCCTTGGGGATGGCACAGTGGTAAAGCGCCTGGAGCAACTCTGTTTGCAGAGGTCGGAGGTTCGAATTCTCTTCCCCTCACGGCCATTTTATGGCTACCAACCATCCAAACAGCTCATACCAAAGAGCTACCCATTGAACGAGAGAGATGCTCGTTAAAAACTGGAGGGGAAGACTTATTGAAAGTGAACGAGAGAATTACTCATTAAAACTAAATAGCTGAACTTTTTCTTTTCCCCTAAAAAGAGCCCACTGGAGGATTGCCTTGCTATCTAACATCTCTTTCTGTTATCAAACTGCTCTTTAGCGACAGGCGTCTAGCAAGCAATAGTTATTGCTTAACTAGACGGAGACCGAAGCATAATAGCTGCACTATACAGTCAAAACTCTCCTATTGTAAATAAAACCCCATAGAATGGCCTTTGGCCAAAATCTCACATAGTCCCTGACTGCATATAGACTTTAATGCAATAATAATAATACGTAACCGCCCTTAGCCAAGTCACTATCGACCGAAGCTTTATTGCACCGCACTGACTTAGGACAAGTACGACACATCAACCCAGTCCTTGTAGTTGCCTCCCAATATCTCGCCAATGCAGAGAGCAGCATTGAGAGTCTTCCCAATTGATCTTTTACCCGAGGCTCCTGCACCAGTGTTTTGGTATTCGCCAAAAAGCACATGATCAGTTCTCGGGTCGCCGATGTTCCAGGTCGCCCAGCCCTGGGGATTGACGACATTGCCGAGGTTTGTGTGCTGGAACACAACACGAGCGTAATTTCCCCATGGGCGACCAAGGTAGTAGATGCCGGCTGATACGGTAGCTCCGATAGCATGACCAACCTTGGACTTGTTAATGACATAGTACGATGGATTTGTTTCGTTTTTGCGACCGTTGGCAGTAATCCAGCCGATTTGAGCGCTGAGAACACCGATATCACAGCCATCAAACCATGCCCTAGCTTGTTGGCCAAAGATGAAGTCGGTGGCACCTTCGATGTAGGATCTCGCATAAATTTGATTGCCGAGCTGGGCCAACACGGTATCTTGGTAGCTTTTGAAAACGCAGCCGTAGTAGCCTTGCCTGTCAGCCCATGCGCTCACAGCAAGCGCTTGGGATCCCTGGCCACGGGTGTTGACAAAATTGATATTGTAGACTTTTAAGTTGGTGGTGTGCGCACGAAGCGTGGCAGTCTCGTCGTTGGAAGGAGTATCGTCTTGGCTTTTGCGCTGGGTGATTGTTACAGTATTTCCGGTGTAGGACCTAGTATCTTTGGTCTCTCCATAGATTGTCAAAGGCGAATTGAGCTGCTGGATGTAGACCTGTTCCTGGTAGGTGCCTTTGGTGATGAATATGTACTGAGCGTTCGAGGTAGACTTGTTGAGGGCGTCGACTGCAGACTGTACAGTTTTGTATTTACTGTTTCCACCTACGGTCAGACTACCGGCAGGGGCTGATGTTCGGTCAAAACTCCCATGACGAAGCTCATTTTCAGCAGGCGCTGCAGCGGTGGTAGCGACAAGCGAAAGGAAGAATGCTAAAGTCGCATGCATTTTAAATTGGGAGAAAGGAGAGGTGAGGGTGCCCGGTAACTAAAGGCATACGGACGCGCATATGTATGATTTCCCCCTTGAGGTCTTTCAGAGCCCATTGGTCTATTGGTACAACCTGCTGGTTCATTTCAGTAGGTGTTTTTCGGTGCTTTTACAAGAGGGGTCCGGCCTGTGTTCCTGGTTGTTCCCCGCGTATGTCCAAGGCTGCGCGGATCGTGCGCCTTACCACCCTGGTACCGTACACGGACACCGGGCGCCTACCTATCAACACGATCGCGATCTTAAACTTAAAGCTGTACAACGCCACATAATAGCTTAATGTTGCACGCGTAGGAGCAGTAATAAGAATAGATATTGTTGTTTATGGCACGCGTAGGTGCGGTGAATTGATGTGTGTATTGTTATGTGTATTGCTCTCTACGACTGTCTTTTGTACACGACCATTGCAGGGGCTTGTTACATGTAGAATACCAACATACATCGGCTATAATTCATGCCGATATATCCTGGCATAGTCTGCAACACTTAATATATATATAAACGTAGTTTTTCAGTAAATAGATGCTTGCGATCAATTTGTACTTGTAAGCAGTTGAGTGTGTGAAGTATTGTGTATTCTGATGTGTATGATGATAGGAGCAAGTTTAAATACAGCGTTATTAGTCAGTGAGTAACCACATGACTATACATGGTACTTCTAGGCTTACAGTACTATCTAAATTTCTGCAGGACCTTAATGCTGCGGCCTCGCTTCGTGATCTTTGGTGGGATAGATGATGAAGCAGATGCAGCTCCGTCGCGAGCTCTATCCATCACTGATAATTTTTGACGCTTATTCTTAGAGGTGGACGCTCGTGAAGCTGTACGCTTGCGCTTTTGAGCTTGGTGTTGAGCTTTTTCAGTGTTGCGAGCTTCTTTTTTACGCGCGCGTTCAGCTGCTTTCTTAGCTCGCTCAAGCTCACGCATCTCATTGAGTCTCAATGGTTCAGGGCGCCTCTCGTTGCGCTCAACTTGGCGCTGCAATTGAGCCTCCTCGCGGTCCTTCTTGGCCCGTGCTTTCTGGAGTTTCTCTTCCATCTCCTCGCGCTCACGAACTGCTTCTCGAGCTCGAGCTTCGCGGAACTTACGAGGTTACCAGAAGACCGCTCTACCATGACACTCCTTGCATTGTTGAAGATCTAGAGCTTTGCCCTTGCCCTTATGCTTCTATTTATGTAAAAGAGCTGCTCTTAATCCCTCATTCTCATGACGTAATAGCTCATTTTAATCCTGGAGATGATGGAGTGGAGCGCTGAGCTTTCTGGCTCCATTCTCAGCTCCATCTTCAGCAGCTTCTCGTACCAGCTGCCGGAGGGGATTCCAATCACTTGGGGAGAGCTGAGATTGCTCGCGGTGGCTCTTGTCAGGTGTTGAGCTGAACTTTTTGAGTATAACATTAGGATCTGCTGGCCATATACCGGTGGAGCTGAAGGCCTTAGAGATGTTAGTTTCTGTAAACGATGGGCTCCAGGCTCACTATAATAGCGGGAAAAAGTCTCCTTTCTTGATTGAGATGAGCCCTTGGCCGTGGTGGAGATGGTTGGTGAGCTCATTTAAGTAGCTAGTGGAGAGTGGTTTGAACATCACCACATCAAGCGGTTGCAGCGTGTGAGTTGAATGAGGTGGGAACACCATAAGGAGTATCCTATGGTGATTGCAATACTCAATAAACTCAGGGGTAAGGTGAGATCCATGGCCATCAAGCATGAGCAATCGCCATCTCCCTGGTTTGTTCTTCGTGCAGCGATCAAAAACTTACTCAAGCCATGCCAGCCCAGCGTCATTGTTGCTCCAATCTGATGGAATTGATGTTATAAACACCTCATACTCACCAGCAATAATTCCTTCCACCCAGTTTGACCTAATAGCTGCTCGCGCTGACGCGTAGATGAGGCCTGGCGGAAATGTGCTCCCATCAGCGCAGATGTAAGCCAGGAACGTCAAAAACCCACGGGATCCATCTTGAAATAATGCTCTAACCTCTTTCTTATCCCATTGACGTTTACTGAAGATCCTGTTGCTCGTACCAACGATCCCAATAAGGAAGCCCTTCTCATCTATATTGTATATATCACCAGCCTCAAGGCAATACTCCTTAATCTTTTGATGCAGAAGATCGAAACAAGCCTCATAGTTCATTAGAGAATCAGCTTGGTGGCGCGTACGATCCATGGCGCTGGTCCTCTTTGAGATGAGCTCATTATTCCGGTTGATGAAGCGCGAAACCCAGTGTTCAGAGAGCTCCTCTTTCGCTAGAGCTGACGCGAAATTCCTGATCATCTCTCTTGTAAGTGATAAGCCTCTTTTATTCAGCTTTTCAATATATTGTATAAGCACCGACTCCTGTTGTGGGCTGAGCTTGCGTCCATTTGATGGCTGGGTGCCCACTGGGGCTTGTTTGCCTCTGTGCCTTTGGCTCAACGTTGTGCGATCAATATTGTGTTTCTTACCCACTTCTTTATATGAGAAGTATTCTACTGTTCCGCGTAATTCGATATCTTCAATCGCAGCTTGAATCGGATCAATAATGGTGGAGTTATGACGCGTCAAAGTTGTAGTGCTACTACTGTTTTAGTGTTGGGGTGGCTCGCCCGGTGTCCGTGCACGGTACTGTTTTTTCCACAATAGAAAATCTTCAACAACCTGGGCGGGTTACCGAAGATATTGCGGATCACCCCACACATGCTTTATTGATATCAAGGCCGGTTCATATTTTGAGCTGCGTACCAAACAGCGCTTAGCTGTATGTGTGGCTGATGCATGACCGCAAAGAGTGACGTGGCAGTGAAAATAGACTTGCTGGATGTTCTCACGTGACTGGGTTTTGCGTTAAGATAGTTGACGGCTTCCAGCAAGCCGCCTCGACGAGGACGATTATGCGACGCTGTGGCTAGCCATCTACACTTGAGCGCTATATTCTTGTACAAAGCGTTACACATAAGTACGTGTTGCTTTGTGAACCCGAATCTTGAGTAAGACTCAAAGTGGTACAGAGAACTCCGTTTCAATTTAATTATCTGTAGTCAGGCACGCCCCGATACAGTAGTCAGGCTGTGTGCTGAGCAGCTCAATCTACTAAATCTGGTCAGGTCTCTCTTCATACTTGGTGGTGAAATTTACGTAAAACTTAGTACATTGGTAGTGAGTTCATACAGAAAGACACGCTAGACCCAAGCAGGCCATACTAGCTCCCTATCGGCTTTCGGCCATGCCAGCGCCGAAACTTCTCATCGAAGCATGACATAGTAGCAAAACACCCGCGTCGACTTTGAACACGTCGTGTTGTAATTGGCCTTTTTCGGCCATCTCTATTCTTACCTAGCCATGTCACAATCAAAAAGGAACGGGCCGGAAACTGATACAATCGACCTCACGCTTTCCTCACCAGAACCAGAGCCTGAGCCTCAACTACCCACAAGAGAACAAATACGCGCGCCTCCGCAGCAATCTCATCTATCCTTTGGATCGACCTACAATACATCACACGCTAAGCAGAAGACTGATCATATTCCACGTATTAAATCGGACCCGGGCCAGCCATCACACATCCAGACCGCATCTGCCCAACCATCACGTGTCATAATGGATTTTGGTCAATCAGCTACTTCTAGCCGGAAGCTTGTAGCTCCACTGCAAGCACGGCCGATCAATCCCAGTCACATCCAGTCGATAATTTCAACAGCCAGCCCATATGCACTGCAAAAAGTATTGGTAGAGCTTTGTCAAATCTCACCTGCATTCTCTGGTGCGCTTGTACGGGGTCTAGCACCTTACTCAACCTCTGCACAAAACATGATCAACCAGCACCAAAGGTTTTCCCGACGATTAGATGTGACTACGCAGGAAGAAATCGATCGAAATGCTGCTTATGAAGCTATGAATATCACATCCGGTTCTGGTCGTTACAGCTCTCAAGGGAGCCAGAGAAGTTATTCCAGACAACATCCGTACGGGTCCCATTCACTACCGCGAATAAAACACGAGCCATACAGGCCTTCAACCCCTAGTTCTGATAGTGAGCTACGTCGTCCTGGCCCTTCTTCGCAAGAAGCAGCGCGTCCAGCTGCAATACCGACGCCGTTGCATCACCTGACTGGAGGCTCTCCCTCTCCCAATATCACCTCAAATTCAGCTACTGTAACTCAACGAGCAGATGAAGTCCAGGAGGCGACTATAAATGTAACCAAGGCTTGCATAAAGTGCCATGAGTTGTTCTTAGGCGATGCTGAGCCCTGTATATACCATCCAGGGAGGAAAGTTAAGCAAGAAAACGGAGCAATAGTTTGGAGCTGTTGTCAGGAAAACATGCTATCTGTCGGTTGTGACTTTGGAGGAACTCATACCACCTAATATCACAAGCCTGAAAATATACCCACCGAGCGGAAAAGCTTTAGCGGGTCTTTAGCCTTCGGTCATCGCGAGATGCTACTTGAGCTGCTGGATAGGACCTCTACTGGAGGCAGACGCGGTTTTGGTTGAGAGCTTAAACCCGCACAACTTGCACCAGGAGAGCAATCTATAGCAATTTATCCACGATAGCTAAAGGTCTCCTCAATATGAGCATCTGAGACGCCACTTCTATCCTCAAGCCACATCACTGCTATTCAGCATGCGGAGAATTCTCAGCATCAGGCCCAAATATGTTACCATCAACTTGTAATTGAAACTGGTGTTGTATCTGATGGGTCCCGAATTGAAGAATATCCAGACGCTTATGTTGAACTCTTGAGCAGTGCCTCTGTTGCTGCATTGCCAGGGTCTCAGATATTCGTCTTGTTGTCCTTTTGAACTGAATAGTACCAATTGAGAACGAGCAAGATTTGATACTGTTTCAGTATATTCACTGAGAGAAGCGGGGTGGTTGCTGGAAGCGATTAGTGTGAAAGTCACCCCAGGTGCGTTTATGTGCTTGTGGGTCTTGTTACTAACCTTGTCAATGCTGGTAAGATTGTCGGAGATGCTAAGACGGACTCTAATATACACAGTTCGGGAAGGGCCCGGCAGTACAATCAGACTATACCACATTTGTCTGAAACGCCGAGTTCACGGATGCATCTAGAGATATATCAGATGTTTTCTTACTATCCTGCACCTTCTGAACTTTCTACCCATGTTGTGCCTGAGATTGTCTCTGCGACATGAACTGTACCTTGATTTGATTGGCGGAATGCGCAGTCAATTCTCCGTGTCGATTAGTAACGTAAATCTGGAGTAAATTAAAGGATCAACAGACCACCACGGCTGACCTCCCCTAAACCAGCCAGAGAACTGCGCCTCCCCAGAAACATGATTAACAAGGGAAATCAAGGATCGACAATTACATGCTCCACATAATCCAGCAGTTGATTTCAATCCATTCATTGTCAAAAGCCCTTCCCTGACCGATAATCCAAGGCTCTCCGTACCCTTGCATCTACAACCATGCACTTTCTTGCAATCTTTCCTCTATTAGCCACTTCGGCTTCAGCTCTTGCTTTTCCCGGTGCTGAAGGGTTTGGCCGCAACATTGTTGGTGGACGAGGCGGCTCAGTCTATGTTGTCACAAATCTAGACGATGCCGGCCCCGGCTCTCTGCGAGATGCCGTCTCAAAACCGGACCGGATAGTTGTCTTTTCAGTCGGCGGCCTCATTACCATCACCGACCGCATGGTCGTATCCAAACGCGTGAGCATCCTCGGACAAACCGCCCCAGGTGATGGAATAACAGTCGATGGAAATGGCTGGAGTTTCAGCAACGCCGACGACGCCATTGTACGCTATATTCGCATCCGCATGGGCAAAAAGGGTAGCAGTGGCAAAGATGCCATCACTATAGCAGACGGACACAACATGATTTTTGACCACGTTTCTGTCTCGTGGGGCCGTGATGAGACTTTCTCCATTTCAGGCTCTGAAGTCGGAAACATCACCATACAAAACAGCATCATCGCCGAGGGTCTAGAAACGCATTCGTGTGGCGGCTTGATGCAAACTGCTCTCGGCAATGGCATCAGTCTATTCCGTAACTTGTATATTGACAATAAGACGCGAAACCCTAAAGTCAAGGGTACGAATGATTTCACCAATAACGTGGTATACAATTGGGGCGGTGGAGGCGGATACATCGCCGGCGATTCGAGCGAGAGGAGTGAGGCAAACATTATCGGCAATTACTTCATCAGTGGACCCAGCACAAGCGTTCCAGCTTTCACACGGGGCAACGATAAATTCGACGGATTTGTCCAGGGCAACTTCTATGATTCGGGCAAAGACGGCGTGCTAGACGGGAAGGAACTGGGTGTGACCAAGGATAATTATGGCGGTATGAACATCAAAGAAACCAAGTTTGCATATCCGGCCCCTGGAAAGATCTTGTCGGCAAACGAGGCGCTGGCACTTGCAGAGAAGGGTGCGGGTGCAAGCAAAGTCCGCGATTCAGTTGATCAACGGCTCATTGCTGAGTTGAAGAGTTATGGCAAGCTAGGAAAATTGATTAGCGATGAGAATGCCGACCCGACGAATGGTCCAGGAACTATCGACGGAGGAAAGAAGTGGGTGGATGCAAATGGTAACGGGATACCAGATGACGTTGAGTCGCAGTTTAATAATGTGGAAGACTGGGCTAACAGTTTGGTGCCGAGCTCGTACTAGGTCGAACGGGTTATATTATTGTATGTATTTCTTAGAAGTAGCGAAGCAAGTAGTATTCAATTTTCTACAACATAATGGAGTCGTCTCACAAAAATCAAAGATCGGAATCTGTTGAATTGACTCTATTGGCTAGCCAGCGCTTGGGGTTAGCAAGATGTCTAAGTCAATACAGCTAGTTGCACGGTGTACACAGCGTGCGAGTAAGTGGGGGTGGCAAGTAACTATGGTTCATTGCTATCTCTGTTCTACGTTCAAAGGAAAAAGGGTTGATGTACTCCTGGGTCTGTGCACAGGTATCCGTGGGGAACCGGAGTCACGCGATCACTCCCTCAGTGCCTGATTTAGGTTCGGACAGAATCGGAATAACGTGACTGCATAGCGAGCGCGCCAGCTAAGCGAGCGCGCCACCCTAAATCTCACCAAAAACCCCCAACTACAAAGGTCTATATCTCAACAACTATACATTAGAATTGTCTAGAAATCTATAAGTCTAATACTTGTAACAATCTCGCTGTTACCTCAAGTTTTAAGACTATTCCAACATACAATTATACAAATATAGAAAAGTACGCTAGAATAATCCCTGTATTTCTGCTATCTCTTATTAAGTTTATTACTATTATAGCTATTGTTATGTAACTCTAACGTCTTTTTATTTATGTAGATGCAGCCTTTATAACTACTGGATTTCTAGACAATTCTAATGTATAGTTGTTGAGATATAGACCTTTGTAGTTGGGGGTTTTTGGTGAGATTTAGGGTGGCGCGCTCGCTTAGCTGGCGCGCTCGCTATGCACACACGTTATACTAATTAAGTAGTATGATATGCCAAGGAGGGGTGGTGCAATGATTTTTCTTAGTATCTTCTTCTACCACAATGCCAATGAATTCCCAAGATTGAGAGTCCAAATCTCTACCCCCTCTAAAACCAAAGGAAATTCATGATCTCTGAAGAGCATTTCAGTGCTTGAAACAATTCACGTTTGATTTCTGTGTTATCGTAATGACGAGTTTTGAAGTTTTGGTGCCGAAGAAGCTTTCTTGAGATTCTTTTCTTGATTAATTACTGCGTTATTACTGTGGAAAGCCTCTATGTGAGAGGCTGCGCAAAGGTTGCCGATGCCTGGTAACAAGATTGTATTCGATAGAGAACTGAGCTTCTGAGCTACGTAGCTATCTATATACAGTGCTAGCTGCCCCTGCACAATCGAGTCGATAAGACCTAGTCGCTCCGGTTGTCGGTCAGAGCGCACCGAGTCTCGGCGAGACTCGGAGCTCTAGGTGGCATCCGGATTTTAGGAGCAGGCCGAGATTCCATCGAGGTACAACACACCAACTAGGCTCTAGCCTATCACACTCTATATCTATCTACTTCAAATATTGACTGTATCAGTCAACACATGAATAATATGAGATGCCAAGCGTCAAACTGCAGTCAGCATAAAGAGCCAGATGGCGCACGATAACCCATCCAATGTGCTCGACCCTAATGCTCCCGCGTTCTCTCCAAGCTCTACCCCCACGTCCTCTCCAAGCTCTGATCCCTCGCAGCAGGCCTCTAATCACCATTAATGGGACTTTCAAGTGCTTCAGATCTTATACATACATGAAGGTGCCGCGTACTATACCCACCTACCGCTGGTACCACTGCCACCGCCATCGCAGCCACCACCATCGCAAGCATTGCTATATCAGCCTGTCCGCTTCAAATAAAAAACCTGAATAGCGGCTGTTGGAACGATAAAAGATGTTGTTGAGTCAAAACAACTGCAGTTGCACGAAACACTAAATGAAAACCTGACTGATTCGACTAGCTACTGGGCTATCGATGCAGCTATATACTCAGCAGTAGCAGGCAAGGCTGCAACTACTGAAACGTGTGTTCCCCTGCTGAGACTTGTATGCCCGTAGCAAGACCGAGGTAAGACTGGTGTCGTCAGCTCGATTCCAATATATGTCCCAACAGCGGCCTCATCAGGAAAATAGAAACAAGCGGGTGGGAAGATACATATCCGAATACATACGAGATCTTGAGTCGCGTAGTAATTTTTCTTTTCCTTTTTGATAATTTCATTTCGAATGTCGTTCCCATAAGGAACGCAAACAGTAACCCATGTTTGGTGTCATATACTGGTTTTATCAATAACAGCATTGGAACGTCTCGAAAATGGTACAGTCAAGCAATTCCTCACTATTCCTAAAAATGGTCTTGGTATACGGAAATTTACATATTATGTGGACAAAAATGCGTTCATTCGTTACATAATTCTGTTGCTTTGGTTGGCAAAAAGACCTTGCAACCCTACCCTCCAAATCTGGATCGCAATGGGGGTGAAGAGGATATCAACGGTGGTTCCGACCAGCGATTGACATGGTCAGGCAACCCAAGTTGCCCGACCAGGCCCAGCCCAGCCCAAGTGCCCCATGGGCGCCCATGGGGCATTTGGGCACGGCCAAGCTTTTGACATTAGTATTACTAATCTATGTATAAATGGTTGGTCTTGCTACTAGTATAAAACGCTTGTTCTGAAGCGCAATATCAACTCACTTATATAATGAGGGATAAGATCTTCTACTATATTACTACATTTCTACGATAACAGAACTTCGAACACACAACGTGCGTGCGTAACACGGTACTAATCTACTCGCTACTGCCATCATACCACATACTATCTGACAACTGTTCGAGTAGCGGAGACTCGACGCTAAACAACGCTGCCTCAGAGCCGCGATACTCATCGTGCTGGTGCTTTCCAACATCAATTAGACCGCTATTACCCCAATGGTTAAGACATAATAGCGCTTCTGACGTTACCTCATTGAGACGTCGTCGGCGACTATCTAATACAAAACCCGCAGTACTAAATACTCTCTCGGCTTCAGAACTCATAGCAGGTGTTGAGTATACGTCGATAGCAAATCGTGAGATTGATGGATACTTTGCTCGCACTTGATCC